>LR812533.1:8709347-9039347 GCA_903798195.1 Danio kyathit
TTAACATGTAAATCACTTGCACTTGACGCTTCTTCCGCGTCTGGTGTGAATGCAGCATGTGTCTTTTCCCCCCTGTGTAATTTTGAGTTTTGTAGTTTAATTAGTTTAGATCGAGTGTCGTGTGCACTGAAGATATCGGTTTCATTTTCATTATTTATTTTTGTCGCCTAGTTTGGACTTTAGACTTAAGGATTGCTTTGTTTTGTTAATTTCTTTGATTTGGCTTACACTCATTGTTTTCGATTAAAGAGAATATTGTAAATGTTTATTTCTTTTTTTCATTTATTATTGTTACATCTTTTGTTTAAACCATTGAGTAATAAAGCTTAAATTCAGAATTAATTCCTGCCTCATCCTTGATCTGTCGCACACGGTAAACCAGTCTCACCTAAATGTTACAGCCTCCTTTTTAAACATCATAAACACTTAACAGCTAATAATTCAGACTTCAACTGTATGTTAAATAATATAAGAAAAGCAATTTTCTGCAATTTATTAAACCCCATCAGACGTTGCAGTTTAAACTGTATTCAAAGGCTGCTCTCAAACCAGTGAATACTGAATTCCCACAGCTTCAAACATTAGCACGCATTGAAGTTCTACGGCTGAATTTGATTATCCAGTTAGCATCTTAATCGTCAAACCACAGCAGCACCTTAAAAGATTAACTCATCAACGCAATCCGCGAACGCAAACCCTCAATATTTACGGCAAAGTCCCATTAGAAACACACCATTAAATAAGCAAAGTGCATGTGGCTGTGATTTCGCCTCTAACCGCGCTGGAAGGGAAAGCGAATCGAGCTTAATGGTTTGACAAATGTCAGTGAATGTCAGCCATGAGAGAGGGACACTTTCTGCAGCCATGAAGTAAACCGTAATGAGAAAAAGCCAAAGGCAAAGCGCTGTAAAAAATGATAGCGGGACCAAAGTTTAGCACAAATGCAACAAGCTGCATACACTACAGTTATTAGAGGAGCTGTCAGTTTCTGAATAAGCCATCACAATAGCAGGAGTTAAAAACACATCTCTTTTATGGACATGACGTTGGTTAGGTGGGAGGGGCTTAAAACTAGAGGCCTGGATGATGTCATCAGAAAATTAAATAAATAAATAAAAAATGGTGATGGTTTCAATGTAGCCTCATTCTGAAAACGTAGCCCTATATACATTTCTGGAAATCGCGAGTTATGTAGCCAGAGCTACGTATGTCTGCATTTTGTCAAACGAAGGATACGGGGTGGTATGATGCCGTTCCTTTTCGTACTTACTAGCTGACCGCTTACCTCCATGTGGATGGCTTTTCCACTGTTACCTGTTTGGCTGGTCGACAAATACGTCGGTGAACTTGAGATGCGTAGCGAAGTTGACCGTGACAACCGAGTTTGAGTTCAGTTTTAAAAAGGAGGTAAGACAAAAAAAGCAAAATACATAAAATAAGCAAGTAAATAACAGGGTGAGAATGTGGTAAAATCTTAAAACGTGGTAAAAATCAGGCTGCTGTAACAGCTTATCTTTTTCTGGGTGGTTTTTGAAAACACTATCGGTTGGGTTTAGGGAAGTGGGTGGGCGGGTCAATCTGTCCTTTTAAAACACTATTGGTTGGGTTTAGGGAAGTGGGTGGGCGGGTCAATCTGTGCTTTTTAAAACACTATCGGTTGGGTTTAGGGAAAGAGGAGGGTCGGGTCGGTCAGTCAGTCAGTCAGTCGACTGTGGCCTCTGGTTGATTTACTCGAGAAGAGCAGGCGCGAGAAATTTGAGATCTGAAAAAGCGTACACAGCGGCCTCTGGCAAACTCGCGAAAACAAAACCTGCAAAAAAACGTAGCTCCTGGGACGTATTTTGCTCTCTCCAGAAATGTTTAGAAATGTAATCAGAATGTAATGTACGTAATCAGTAATAAAAAAAAACATTACAAGCCATCACATTTTAACCATAAAAACAGCTTCTACACTGTGATAAAATGCTGGGTTCCACACAGATTATTTGTGCCAGGACAACATAAATTAATTAAGTTAGCTTATTAGTTTTTACAAATTTAAGGAGACTAAACATAAAGCAATTAAGTTGTCGCAAAAAAAACTCAAGAATCGCACTGTGTGTGTGTGTGTGTGTGTGTGTGTCTGTGTGTGTATGTGTGTGTGTGTGTGTGTATAACTAGGCAGGTTAGGGTAATTAGGCAACGATGGTTTGTTCTGTAGACTATCGAAAAAAAATTGCTTAAAGGGGCTAATTATTTTGACCTTAAAATGATTTTAAAAAATTTAAAAACTGCTTTTATTCTAGCTGAAATAAAACAAGTAAGACTTTCACCAGAAGAAAAAATATTATCAGACATACTGTAAAATTTTCCTTGCTCTGTTAAACATCATTTGGGAAATATTTAAAAAAGAAAATAAAATTCAAAGGTGGGCTAATAATTCTGACTTTAACTGTGTGTGTGTGTATATATATATATATATATATATATATATATATATATATATATATATATATATATATATATATATATATATATATATATATATATATATATATATATATATATATATATAATTATTATTATTTATTATTATTATTATTATTATTATTATTTCCCACAGTAATGTTTTACAAAGCAAGGAATTTGTTTTACAATATTTCCTGTATTACTTTTTTTCTTTTGGAGAAATGTTTATTTATTTTAGTTTGGTAGCAAAGCAGTTTACAACTTAAAACATAAAAAACAACATTAAAAAAAAACATTTTTATTGTCAATATTATTAGCCCTCTTAAGATATTTTTGTTCTGATTGGTTGCAGAAAAAAACAATGTTGTCCTAACTTTCCTAATTAGCCTAATTAACCTAGTTAAGCCTTTAAATTGCTGTTTAAGCTCAAAACTACTATATTGCAAAATAACTAGTTAAATAATATGTACTGTCATCATGGCCACAAAGACAAAATTAGTTTGTTATTAAAACTATTATGTTTGAAGATTGTGTAAAAAAAATATATCACTTAGAAAATATTTTTAAAAGAATTAATAATAGAATTAATAGTTTTTCTTTCCACTGTACATTAAAGCCATTGTAAATTATAAAATGGTTTCTATAGCTTCCTCCCATTGAGGTATTGTAAGACAAGGGATGTTTATTTCAAACCATAATAAGCTCAATTTCAATTTCATATTGACTTTAACTATACAGTATGTTTCATCCGAGTGGCTGATTGCATCTCTCCAGTCACTAAAACCATATCAAATGGGTGAGCCAATGGATAAAAGGCCTGGATGCAGACAAATGACAAAAGAAAAAAGGCCACCATCAATATTCAGTAGTCAAACCATGAAATACATACAAAAACAGCCTGCATGCAAGGTGCATTAGGACCTGTTCTGTGCTCTGGACACTCAAAGAGGAAGATACACACACACAAACACACACGCGCACACGTGGGCCCTTTCACCTGCACAGCCTTTCATCTCTTTATTAGAGCTGTCAATTGTTTATCAAAAGCCGGGAGGGGACAGATCCGCAACCATGAATTTGAAAAGCGCATACAGAAAGGTCCGTTTTAAAATGCATGACAGGTTAATGGTAAGTTAGAGTATCATTAGGCCCCGTTCATTCACATTTAAAACAGGCCCTCGCTTCAAATGACTAGGGAGCAGTCTTTATTTTGAGAGGTAATTCATATTGTAATTATATTTTCAATCACAGTTCATTAATTAAGACAAGTCCCACTCTGTAATCATGCATTTCATCTTCTCTGTGATTTGCGGGACAATCTCCAGTGTTAGCTGGAATTATAGGGCCAGAATAGCTCGCACGTCCACTCCGAACACTGATTTATGCTCAGCAGACGAGGCAAAAGAGATCGAACGGTCACGTTAACTGCTCGGATGTACAGTATTTTACGCATCGGTCCTGATTTTCAATTTTAAAGGGGAAAAAAACACTACAAATGAATTAAAAATGTGCGTTTAATTTTTGTTCTTTCTATTTATGTTGCATTTTAACCAGACCAGACTTTAAGAATTAACATATAATAGACGAATCATAAAAATGAGTTTGAAACTGCTTTAAATAAATAAATATGGGTCAATGATGCTATTCACGTTATGCTCCAGATTCGCGTTTGGACGCTGGGCAAGCCATTTAAATATATTTCACATTCACTGTGCACGCCCTTACAATTATCAAGACAAAAGCCTAAAAAGACGCAAATGTCTCAAATCGAAGCCACTGTGAGACGGCTGCCTATTTAAACTGTACAATTTGCAAATGTGTCGCTCCTTAGCCAACAGATATTATTCTAATTACAAATAAGTGCACGCCAAATACAATTTACAATGTAAGAGTCAGATCAGTAAGGGGACATTCACAAAAAATATATCTAAAGACCTATTTACTTTTAGCAATGTTTTTTTTTAAGAGCAGCACAGACTGCGATGGTATCTGCATATAGTCCCTATGAACTACTGTAGTGCTGCACGATATTGGAAAAAACTAACATTGCGATAATTTGTTTTTAAGATCACCTAGCTTTGCACTATTTTTTTTGTGATTTTTTGCAATAAAAATGAGCTATTTTGTGGCGGTAATTCTCTGAATCTTTTTAATCGCAAACATGTCTGCAAATTTTTGGCAATTACTGCCGAGAAATTTGCGGACAATTTTGCGATAAAAAAAAAAAATATATGTATATAGCTGAAGTCAGAATTATTAGTCCCCCAATTTCTGTTTAACAGAGAGAAGATTTTTTTAACACATTTAATCATGATAGTTTTAATAACTCATTTCTAATAACTGATTTATTTTATCTTTGCTATGATGACAGTAAATAATATTTTACTAGATATTTTTCAAGTCACTTCTATAAAGCTTAAAGTGATATTTAAAGGCTTAACTAGGTTAATTAGGTTAACTAGGCAGGTTAGGGTAATTAGGCAAGTTATTGTATTACGATGGTTTGTTCTGTAGACTATTGAAAAAATACATAGCTCAAAGGGATTAATAATTTGACCTTAAAATGGTTTTTAAAAAAATTAAAAACTGCTTTTATTCTAGCCTAAATAAAACAAATAGACTTTCACCTGAAGAAAAAATATTATCAGACATAATGTGAAATTTTCCTTGCTCTGTTAAACATCATTTGTGAAATATTTAAAAAAGAGAAAAAAAAATCAAAGGGGGGCTAATAATTCTGACTTCAACTGTATATATATATATTTATACATATGTAAATTTATCGGAAAATTCATTGTTTTCTCTAGAACCTTTAGTGCAGTCCCTTTATTGGTGTTCAATCATAATAATCTTGGAAAAGTCTGTAAAATAACATTGTTTCTATGTAAAACTCTTATTGTGTAACTTTAATGAACATATTTGATCATAATAATCTAGGAAAAGTCTGTAAAATAACAGTTTCTTTGTGAAACTCTTATTGTGTAACTTTATTGAACGTATTTAATCATAATAATCTAGGAAAAGTCTGTAAAATAACAGTGTTTCTTTGTGAAACTCTTATTGTGTAACTTTATTGAACGTATTTGATCATAATAATATAGGAAAAGTCTGTAAAATAACTAAAATAACAGTGTTTCTTTGTGAAACTCATATTGTGTAACTTTATTGAACGTATTTGATCATAATAATATAGGAAAAGTCTGTAAAATAACTAAAATAACAGTGTTTCTTTGTGAAACTCATATTGTGTAACTTTATTGAACGTATTTGATCATAATAATATAGGAAAAGTCTGTAAAATAACAGTGTTTCTTTGTGAAACTCTTATTGTGTAACTTTATTGAACGTATTTGATCATAATAATCTAGGAAAAGTCTGTAAAATAACAGTGTTTCTTTGTGAAACTCTTATTGTGTAACTTTATTGAACGTATTTGATCATAATAATATAGGAAAAGTCTGTAAAATAACTAAAATAACAGTGTTTCTTTGTGAAACTCATATTGTGTAACTTTATTGAACGTATTTGATCATATTAATCTAGGAAAAGTTTGTAAAATAACTAAAATAACAGTGTTTCTTTGTAAAACTCTTATTGTGTAACTTTATTGAACGTATTTGATCATAATAATATAGGAAAAGTCTGTAAAATAACTAAAATAACAGTGTTTCTTTGTAAAACTCTTATTGTGTAACTTTATTGAACGTATTTGATCATATTAATCTAGGAAAAGTTTGTAAAATAACTAAAATAACAGTGTTTCTTTGTAAAACTCTTATTGTGTAACTTTATTGAACATATTTGATCATAATAATCTAGGAAAAGTCTGTAAAATAACAGTGTTTCTTTGTGAAACTCTTATTGTGTAACTTTATTGAACGTATTTGATCATAATAATATAGGAAAAGTCTGTAAAATAACTAAAATAACAGTGTTTCTTTGTGAAACTCTTATTGTGTAACTTTATTGAACGTATTTGATCATAATAATATAGGAAAAGTCTGTAAAATAACTAAAATAACAGTGTTTCTTTGTGAAACTCATATTGTGTAACTTTATTGAACGTATTTGATCATATTAATCTAGGAAAAGTTTGTAAAATAACTAAAATAACAGTGTTTCTTTGTAAAACTCTTATTGTGTAACTTTATTGAACGTATTTGATCATATTAATCTAGGAAAAGTCTGTAAAATAACTAAAATAACAGTGTTTCTTTGTGAAACTCTTATTGTGTAACTTTATTGAACGTATTTGATCATAATAATATAGGAAAAGTCTGTAAAATAACTAAAATAACAGTGTTTCTTTGTAAAACTCTTATTGTGTAACTTTATTGAACGTATTTGATCATAATAATATAGGAAAAGTCTGTAAAATAACTAAAATAACAGTGTTTCTTTGTGAAACTCTTATTGTGTAACTTTATTGAACGTATTTGATCATATTAATCTAGGAAAAGTTTGTAAAATAACTAAAATAACAGTGTTTCTTTGTAAAACTCTTATTGTGTAACTTTATTGAACATATTTGATCATAATAATCTAGGAAAAGTTTGTAAAATAACTAAAATAACAGTGTTTCTTTGTGAAACTCATATTGTGTAACTTTAATGAAAGTATTTGATCATAATAATCTAGGAAAAGTCTGTAAAATAACAGTGTTTCTTTTATTATTTTATTATTTTAGATTTTTTATTTTTGCACTTTATTTTAACAGAAAATGTACTGTAATTTTATGGTTTTTGTTTGGCAGCCGTAGCTGGCAGTCATTTGACCTTTTTTTTTCGATTTTGTTTATAGTGTATATTTTTTGCTTGTGTAGAAAATGTTTCTTGATTAAGAATTTTTGACATTGGACTAGAAACAAGACTAAAACTCTAACTCATGAAAGACCTTTTTTTTTTGCAGTGTATATGTTTAAATACATGTTATAAAACTATCATAACTGAACTCGAAGCATGCTATGCTCCTCAAAGAGCCCATAGACATTCACAAAAACCTGGTTGATTAAAACACACACACACACAAATTGAGCACACACACATGCCAGCATAAAAAATTCACTGTATATCTCACAAAGGCCATTTCTCTGCAAGAGTAAACAATTCTTCAGCTTCACATGCCAGAGAGCTTTCAGCCACACGTCTGAGGTCCTTCATCATTAAATATTTAGAGAGGGATGAGCGTCGGATAGGTCTAATGCTTCTGACATTTTGCACACGGTTTGATATCGGCATGTGCTGCGAACACGTCAGATGAAACACTTCTTCATCTTTATAAATGAGACTGGCCGCACAATCGCAGAACCATTCATAACGGAATGGGGAACATCATACGTAGTACTCCGCATTTCACCAATCCACACCGGCCAATTACCACCTGACTGTTACCATGGAAATGTCGTCAGTTAGTCATAAGTGCTGATGTACATTGATTGGTGAGAGAATGGATTTTTCGAAGGGTCTGCTACAAGATGTTGCCGTCTGTCATGAGCAGACTCTTTAAGAGGTCTAGCTTAGAATCGTAGGCCTCCTCCAAATTACATGGGAATCTACTTGATGTCTAAAGCTATAAACCACACTTAAACTTTCCCGAATGTTCCCATTCGTGACAAATCCAGACAGCCAAAGAGTTAAAATGAACATAAACTGTAATGTGAGGCACTCAACTATTTTAAAACAGCTGAGGCAGATCAATATTAACATGCTAAGCGATTTTGTTTCAGCGTTGGGAGGCTGAGACATTTAATGCTAGAGAGTGAACAGCAGTTCACGGGAAGGTTTGCACACACACTCACGCAAGAAAAGCAGATCACATTATGTTTTCGATGTGTGCCGTGGTGCTTTGAATAGAGTAGGTATAACCAAAGGCATAATGAGAGATCAGCTCTACCTGAGACAAGTGAGACTGTGTCTTTCTCCCATGATACAACACTGACGTACTCCTCTACCGAGGCCGGGATAATGCACTTGAAGACCGCCGTATTCCCTCGCATGACTCTCTGATCGGCCACCCGCACTGTGTACGGCTCCCGGAATACTGCGATGTAAAAAAAAAAGAGACAGCGTTCTTACAAATTCACAATACAAATGTAAACTCTAATTGAATTCTTTTAAATGACTGATATATATGGTCACACTTTATTTTGATGGTCTGTTTGTTGAGTTTAAGTTACATTGCATCTACATGCCAACTTATTCTCATTAGATTATAAGTAGACTGTTAGGTTGGAGTTGAGGTTAGGGTTAGTGTAAGTTGACATGTACTAGCAAAGTTTCATACCTCCGTGAAGTTGGCACCCCATAAAAACAAATAAACATCAAAACTATGCCATTCGTTTGTGCTACGTTTGTGCTGATTTGTGCCGCAAAAACGAGCGTTTGTGCTGGTTTGGGGTCTGAGATATTAAGCATTATTTTTTTGACCTCTCCGTATACTCTCCGTTTGAATCTTGTACGATAATTTTCCTCCAAATACGATAATTTTGAGGTTCTGGTACGATACTTTCACATTTCCAATCTGGCAACACTGGAACACACAATGACAGAACACAAGTGCCCGACCCGAGAAAACTCGAGCCGAGCACAACAGGGGATGGACAAAACAGAGCTAGTGTCCGGACTCTGCCACCAAAACAAGAATTTACAAGACCAGAGTGGCAGAACCCTGACAATAAGCTGTTTGATAGCATTTATAAAGTCTTATCTTATTTTATATCCCTAATCATACCCAATACCAGCAGCTAATTTATATTTTTTTGAGCTAAAAGTCTTAAGGGGGTCGCACACCAGATGGGCACATTTGCGTGTTATTTAAAATCAAACTATTCAGTTGGCGCTCTGTGGCGTGGCAAAAATATGAATAGTTTCCTGAGTCGTAGCTGGGCGACGCGGACAGCCACCGACTTCAATTCAATTCAGTTCATCTTTATTTGTATAGCGCTTATACAATGTAGATTGTGTCAAAGCAGCTTCACATGGAAGATTATAGTGAATTGAAACAGTGTCAGTTCAGTTTTCAGAGATTAAGTTCAGTTCAGTTTAGCTCAGTTCAGTGTGGGTTAATAATCACTACTGAGAGTCCAAACACTGAATAGCAAACCATCGATGCGCAGCTCTACAGATCCCGAACCATGCAAGCCAGTGGCGACAGCGGCGAGGAAAAAACTTCACCAATTGGCGAAAGCGAAGATTTAAAAAACCTCGAGAGAAACCTGGCTCAGTTGAGCACGACCATTTCTCCTACGGCCAAACGTCTTGTGCAGAGCTGCAGTCTAGGCAGGAAGCTGGACCTCAGCGAAGACTCGTCTCTCCTTGGAGCGTCACAGGAGTCAGTCTCATGCTCTCACTCCACGATGACCACCACAGCAGCTGCTCAGGATATGGCCTGGTCCCGAGAACCTTGGGATCATCTCGTCGCTGGTCTCGGATCGCGTCAGTGGCACTGCATAGTCAGTGGCACTGCATAGTCAGTGGCACTGCATAACTTCTGATGACTTCTGGCGCCGGTGCGTGTACACTAATAGAAATCTATGTTTAGAATTCTAAATTGCGTGGCGCTCTGTGGCGTGGCGTTGAGCGGCGCATCTGGTGTGCGACCCCCTTAAGTTAATAGTTAGTTAATGGTTTGCTAATAGTGTGAATTGTATATTAAAATATACAGTAGTGTGACCCTGAATTTCAATCACAACAAATGAAAACATGTGTTATATTACACATCTGTCATGCTTTAAATGACAATATATATGAAGAAATATTATTAGACCTTTACAAAATAAGACGATTATTAATATTTAACTCAAACCTAGTAAATTCAGAAAGTGAAAGAATTGCATGAGCTGTATACATATATATAATTGAAGTCAGAATTATTAGCCCTCCTTTGAATTTTATTTTCTTTTTTAAATATTTCCCAAATGATGTTTAACAGAGCAAGGAAATTTTCACCGTATGTCTGATAATATGTTTTCTTCTGGAGAAAGTCTTATTTGTTTTATTTTTTTATTTATAAAAGCATTTTTTTAAGCATTTTTTTAACCGACGTTATACAATAACTTGCCTAATTACCCTAACCTGGGGTGCGTTTCCCAAACAACGACGTAACTCGCAGCTGAGCTACCATAGTGCGATGCATCGTTTGGCAAAAAAACGATGTAGTGACGAGTGTTTCCCAAAACCCCTAGTTTCTCTGTCGCAGATCCATCGCTTGAACCACGTTAGTTAAAACGTAAAACGCCCATAATGATGCTCTAAACGGGGTGGAGTAACTTCTTTAGAGAACAACCCCATCATTTCTTTGTGCAAATTATATTGTTTTACACAAACAGCCATTTAAAATAAAATTCAATATTAGTTTTGGTAAAAACATGCACTCGTTTTCCATATTATTTAAAATATAAGTAAATGGCACATATAGGGCCAATGTTTGCTTTACTAATATTATTGAGAAGTTGAACATTACATATTCTATTCTAAAACATAAAATCACTTACAAAAGCTAACACTATTCTAATCTCATATATAAATCATATAAATAAATAAATAATGAGGCGATTTATTATAAATATATTTACTTTAATAATAATATTAATAATGATGATGATGATGATTATTATTATTGTTATCATTATTATTATTTAGGATATTGTTTATTTATTTTTAAAAAATTACAATTTGACACATGCAAACCACAGCAGAAAGTTCTAACCAACAGACCCATGTCATATACAGCAGAGAAACTTGATAAATAACCCACTATAAAATAAAAAAACTAACATATGCTGTGTTTTTTATTTTCACAAGCTTTGGAGACGTAACATAATTTCCGTTTATAAATATACCTATAGCTTTCGCCATGAGGCTGTGTTCAAAATGATATCAATGTTTTCAAAGTGCACTGCAAAGGGAGCACAATTGTAAACATAAAGATCGCTAAAACTGAACTGTAAAAATACTTTGAAAGCAAAATTACACCTAAGAGAGATGACCTTAATGCTTTTTATTTTTAATAATTCCAACTTTAAATGTTAGAATGTTCTAAATGAATAGGGCATAGGGGGGATAAGTGGGAATAGAACACAGCCAGGAACTATGTTTCTAACTACAGCTCCAGAGGTGTCATTTAAAGTGCTCAAGTTTGCGACGCAGTTTGCGAATGTTCGTTGGAGCGATGGATTTGGGAAACAGCAAATCAACAAACTATGTTTGTAACGACGGAACTTGCGACTTTAGTTGGCTAACGATGGTTTTGGGAAACGCACCCCTGTCTAGTTAACCTAATTAACATAGTTAAGCCTTTAAATGTCACTTTAGGCTGTATAGAAGTGTCTTGAAAAATATCTAGTCAAATATTATTTACTGTCATCATGGCAAAGATAAAATAAATCAGTTATTAGAAATGAGTTATTAAAACTATTATGTTTAGAAATGTATTGAAAAAATCTTCTCTCCGTTAAACAGAAATTGGGGGAAAAAAACAAAAACAAGGAGCTAACAATTCAGCGGGGCTAATAATTCTGACTTCAACTGTATATGTGTGTCTGTGCAATGTTTTGTTTTTTGGCTTTTTAATAGGGTCCTTTGCTGGTTAGTTGAGGTGTTTGAAATACACCGAGAAAAAAAATGACCCAAATTCCAGCATTGTCTTCTGTACACTTGACTGACCTACGCAAAAATACATTAATATTTCAGTGTTTTTCATCCATCTGTCAGAGAAGTACAGCTCTATAAGCACTTTTAATATACAGTGCTGAACTGTAGGAGACTCAAAAGACAATATTCGATTTTATTTATCGATTGTTGATGTGCATAAGAAGAAATATTTGGTAACACCTGATAACAACTACACACTGTGAATCATCCATTAAGCATTAGCAAATAGTTAATTCATTGTCTGTTAAACACTAACTCATACATTAATAGACATTAGTAAGCAGTTTATAACTGCAGATACAGATGCTGTAATCTTAACTTATAAGCACATTTACAGTTGAAGTCAGAATTATTAGCCCTCCTTTGAATTTGTTTTCTTTTTTAAATATTTCCCAAATGATGTTTAACAGAGCAGGGAAATTTTCACAGCATGTCTGATCATATTTCTTCTTCTGGAAAAAGTCTTATTAGCCGCCCTGAATTATCAGCCCCCTGTTTAATTTTTTCCCCAATTTCTGTTTATCGATTTTTTTCTGTTTGAAGACTTTTTCATCACATTTCTAAACATAATAGTTTTAATAACTCATTTCTAATAACTGATTTATGTTATCTTTGCCATGATGACAGTAAATAATATTTTACTAGATATTTTTCAAGACACTTCTATACAGCTTAAAGTGACATTTAAAGGCTTAACTAGGTTAATTAGGTTAACTAGGCAGGTTAGGGTAATTAGGCAAGTTATTGTAAAATGATGGTTTGTTCTGTAGTCTATCGAAAAAATATATAGCTTAAAGGGGCTAATAATTTTGACCTTAAAATGGCTTTTTAAAAACTAAAAACTGCTTTTATTCTAGCCGAAATAAAACAAATAAGACTTTCTCCAGAAGAAAAAATATTATCAGACATACTGTGAAAATTTCCTTGCTCTGTTAAACATCATTTGGGAAATATTTAAAAAAAGAAAAAAAAATTCAAAAGGGGTTTAATTCTGATTGCAGCTGTATGTTAATAAATGCTTTATTAAGTCAACTTCATGCAGTTTTGAGACATAATCTAAAGTGAGAACTATTTATGCTTTGTAAATCCCTTATAAATGACAATTAAAGGCTCAGTATCAAATGACCAATAAATGTTTATAATCCTATCTAAAATATAAAATGACTGTACACTTTAATGATTGCTGAATAACAGGAGTGTCAAAATTTAATTAGAAATAAATACAACTAAATAAAATTGGACAAAACAATATAAATATAATAACTTCGCCACCTTAGAATTATAAGGTTCTATCTGACATTTTTGTCAAAATTGAGTTATTGACATATTCTTATTAATTGACAACGTATTTACATAATGGGAGTTTTTTTATAAGCTGTTTACATTAAGACTTTTTATTTAAAAAAAAACAAATGTTACACACATACTGTTTGCTATGGAATGCAAAAACTTTGAAGCTCAATATCTCAAAATCATTCAGAACGCAGATAGAACCTTATAATTCTAAGGTGACGATTTAGCGACATTGTAACTGCACAGTCATTTTATTTTAGATAAGGTTGCAAATATTTATTTTTCGTTTGAAGTAGTTGCATTTGTGTATCTCTCAATAAATGAAGTCATTTTTTCATGTTTAAAATAGAACTGAGCCTTTAATTGTCATTTATAAGGAATTTATAAAGCATAAATAGTCCTCAATTTGGGTCACAAAACTGAATGAAGTTGACTTAATAAAGCATTTATTAACATACAAATGAACTATTATTATACAGTAGGTGAGAGTTTAAAGTGACCTTTACCGCCGCACAATATAACGCCGCCGCACTGGAAAAAAAAGCACGTGTTTTTTAGGTATGACCGCAGTTTGGGCCTATGCCGCCAGGTGGCACAAAGGGACGGGATGCGAACGGACAGAAATAGCCTTTATTAGCTGTAAATATTCTCTTCTATTTATAAATAAAGATAAACAATGAAAACATAGCATTATAATTCCTTCAATAATCTTCAAAAAGACAACTAGGCTACATTATTTAAAGGAATAAAGAATAACAAATAACCTTTGGGGTGAAGTGCTTTAAAACAAGTCCGCTATATGCTGCAGCACCAAACCACGAGTTGCCGTGAGATTGTGTTGGTCTGTTAAATAGAATAATAATCTAGCCTTAATAAAATTAAAGTGAAATATTCACCGTTTCAGAGAAGCCTATATTAACTGAAAGAAGGATATTGAATAATGCCTGAATAATTTGTTTGAATCTTAATTTGAATAGTTTAGTAATCATTTACATATGCATTCTGAATGATTTTAAAATAGTATTAACTATTCCTAAATAACTATAGTTTGAAAATAATGCAATACTTAATGAAAAAATAATCATTTAAAAGTATAAAAACACAATTAAGCCCATTATAAATGTGCTTATAAGTCAAGAATACAGCATTTGCTGTATTTATAAATTGCTTACTAACGTCTAATATTGTAGAGTAAATGCTTAACAGACAATGAATTAACTATTTGCTAATGCTTAATAGATGATTCATAGTGTGTAATTATAATTGTTACCAATTATTTTTAAAATTGATCCTCCCAAAGCTATAATAATACAACAAAAATGAATTAACGAATGTCTTCGTTGCATTTTGATGTTGACTGACCGGCCTTAATGTGTAGATCTTGGCTCCTGATCTTTCCTGATGGGTTTTCCGCTGTGCAGTAGTACGTATTATCATTGATTAGGTTACTAAAGCTGGATGGCAGGAAGCCGTAGATCTGTAGCGTGCCATTGGGGTGCACATGGCGGATGCCTGGTACATCGTAGATCTCCTCCCCGGTGGCGAGGTACCAGCGCAGCGTGGCAGGGGGCACAGCCGCGGCAGGACACGGCACCAGTGCCCCTGTGGTGCTGGAGAACACTACCTCTTGCAGAGATGCATTGACAAAATATAAGCTGGAACGTAGATCTTCACCGAAAACTGGAAAAAGACAAGACAACAGTGCATTAATATGGATGAATGAGTGGAGACATATTAATATCGGCTGGATTTCTACACTGTAAAAACATGATGCTGTGCTTTAAAGTGTGAGGGAAAGTTAGTGTTATTTTCCCTACCCAAAGATGAGGTTGTGAAGAGTCAGTGGCTGCAGTTTATTTTTGCAAAAACACCTCAGCATTACAGCCCCAGCCTTGTGCTGTGTTCCTGTCATTTTTCTGACAAGTGCTTCAGCAATCTACACGCTTACAACAGGGGATTCGTCGGCCGTTTGTTAACGGAAGGATCAGAAAAGACTACTGATGTATGGGACTTTGTCAGAGCTTGACAAGAACGTTACAGTACACAGTTCATGGATTAGTTTCTACCTCCATTTCACAAGTGTAAGTAAGTGCAAATAAAATGGTTGCCTCCTTGTTTTCTCTTGCTTGCAAATTATGTATTTAATTGTGTTTTATTACTTGTAACTGCTTGTACTGTATCTGATTAACTCTTTATATTCTCACATCGCGTCTAAAGCTACGTTGAAAACGTGACTCTTGCCGCTTTGTTTACAGATTTAAATGCGCTTGTGAGCTTGCGATCCTCTGCCGTTTGTCGTTCCTATGGCCACCGTAAGCTGTTCTTACACGCGTGCAGCGGTCAAGTTTCAAAATAGTTCAGCTTGTGCCACTGTGTGGATTAATGCTGAATGTGTGTCATGGTTAGGAGTAGAACAATATTCTGGCGATTAAACCGCATTGCTTTAATGCACTCCTTCATTTGGCTCACACATACACTCTGCACTCTCACTACTTCAAAATTGTTGATATGTTGTAATGGGCGATTCTCTCGGTCTCGCGCTGAACGCAGTCGACCAATCACAACAGACTGGGTCATCGGATTAATCAGAGCAGATTAGCATTGTGCTAAAGAGGGGTTTGGGAACAAATGAATCGCTGAACGAATCATTGGGAGTCGTTGGGATAATTAGGTAAAAATAAATGCATATTATAAGACAATGAAAGTGTTTATTGAACTTTCATGCATATCAGCCTGTTGTTGGAGACCCCCAAAACCAGAATATGACCTTTTGTAATGCATAATAGGGGCTCTTTAAATTGTTTAAAACTGTTCTAGTCATGTCAACTTTTATCAACCAGACTGACTAAAATATTAAGTTAAATTTTGTATAACTTGAAAAAATATTAAGTAAAATAAGTTAAAGCAACACAAAAAAATTGACTTTTTGTCATTACATTTTTTACAGTCTGTGTTTTTTGGGTGTTATAAAACATTTCTGCTCTAGAATAATATGAAGATGTTTAAAAGTGCTGAAAACTGAAAGCTGGACGGCTCTTTTACAATGTCAACTTTCAATATATACTGTATATGGCTTAATATGAATGTGGACTATTCCTAAAGTCATAAAATTAAGAGAAAGAAGGGCAGAATTGTGAAATGAAAAGATGATCTAGTTTTTATTGTTGTTGTTTTATCAGTTTTTAATGTTTTTTGGGTGGGGAAAAACTACATGATTCTGGCTAAAATGAGAATCACGATTATTTTTGCTTAAAATCAAGATCACGATTTTCTCAGGATTCTGTAGGTGTAAAATAAAGGTTAATATGAGTAGGCTATTATTACTGTTATTCTCAAACATATGGGAAAACAACAATAATATTAGGCCTATGTGCAGGTCTACTGTTGGTTAAAATGCTCAATTTTGTATAGACTTGGAATAGTGGAGTTGAATAGACTAGGACTTTAAATTTGTCCACAGTAACGTGATGGCATCAGAATACAACTATTCATAATTCATATTTGAATTATGTTATGACATATGCTTGTCATTTGTCATTGACAACATCATTAGACAATTTTTTCACTGGTAAAATGAAACATTTGTCATTTTCAGATTCCCTCTTGCATTATATTCAACATCATATAGGCTAGAGTAGTTATACTGACCCAGTAAACATTTATTTTCAAGCACAACACTGTGTGTTTGCTATGAAAGAAAAAACATATCAAATGCTTGTCGTAATCATAACTCCAAAATGCGATGTGATCATTTAAATGATGTGCGCGCTTTCGGTTTAACTTTCACTGCCGAGTGTGCTCATGTTATGGCTGCTGTGACTTTGCAAATCATACTTCCCGCGTGGCTCCCAAACGATTGCTCTGTGCAACAAACTGAACGTTATTAACTTTATTACCTGTTATTCACAGCCTATGCAGGTTCCGTTCACTAAAGTAGACCTCATCGAGGGCATGCGAGCGTCCTCTGGGTAGTAAACAAACAGTGCGTCAGCTCGTGTGTAATTTTGCGGCTGCGAATACGTCATTACATTAAGACAGAAATAACATTTTGGGGTGAATTATACCATATAAATACATTATGTGACACTTTTAACACCATTTAGAGGTGTCCATGTTTCTGAGCAATGTATATAAAACAATGTGGGTCTCTCCTGACCTTGAAAATATAATTGGCTGAATCGTAGAAAAGCAGAATTAAGCTTTAAGGTTGTGTGTAGGGTAGAATCAAGATCGCGATCTTTTTTCGATTAATCGTGCAACTCTAAAGGCTGATTTATACTTCTACGTCAAGCACACGCGTATGCTACGGCGCAGACTTAGTTGCACGAAAATAGTTTAGCTTTTGCCACTGTGTGGATTAATGCTGAATGTGTGTCATGGTTAGGAGTAGAACAATATTCTGGCGATTAAACCGCATTGCTTTAATGCACTCCTTAATTGGGCTCACACATACACTCTGCACTCTCACTACTTCCAAATTGTTGATATGTTGTAATGGGCGATTCTCTCGGTCTCGCGCTGAACGCAGTCGACAAATCACAACAGACTGGGTCATCGGATTAATCAGAGCAGATTAGCATTGTGCTAAAGAGGGGTTTGGGAACAAATGAATCGCTGAACGAATCATTGGGAGTCGTTGGGATAATTAGGTAAAAATAAATGCATATTATAAGACAATGAAAGTGTTTATTGAACTTTCATGCATATCAGCCTGTTGTTGGAGACCCCCAAAACCAGAATATGACCTTTTGTAATGCATAATAGGGGCTCTTTAAATTGTTTAAACCTGTTCTAGTCATGTCAACTTTTATCAACCTGGGGTGCGTTTCCCAAACAACGACGTAACTCGCGGCTGAACTATCATAGTGCGATGCATCGTTTGGCAAAAGAACTATGTAGTGATGAGTGTTTCCCAAAACCCGTAGTTTCTCTGTCGCAGATCCATCACTTGAACCACGTTAGTTATAACGTAAAACGCCCATAATGATGCTCTAAACGAGTCGGAGTAACTTCTTCAGAGAACAGCCCCATCATTTCTTTGTGCAAATTATATTGTTTTACACAAACACGCATTTAAAATAAAATCCAATATTAGTTTTGGTAAAAACATGCACTCATTTTCCATATTAATTAAAATATATGTAAATGGCACATATAGGGCCAATGTTTGCTTTACTAATATTATTGAGAAGTTGAACATTACATATTCTATTCTAAAACATAAAATCACTTACAAAAGCTAACACTAGTCTAATCTCATATATAAATCATATAAATAAATAAATAATGAGGCGATTTATTATAAATATATTTACTTAAATAATAATATTAATAATGATGATGATGATGATTATTATTATTGTTATCATTATTATTATTTAGGATATTGTTTATTTATTAAAAAATTAAATACAATTTCACATGCAAACCACAGCAGAAAGTTCTAACCAGCAGACCCATGTCATATACAGCAGAGAAACTTAATAAATAACCCACAATAAAATAAAAGAACTAACGTATGCTGTGTTTTTTATTTTCACAAGCTTTGGAGATGTAACATAATTTCCGCTTTTAAATATACCTATAGCTTTCGCCATGAGGCTGTGTTCAAAATGATATCAATGTTTTCAAAGTGCACTGCAAAGGGAGCACAATTGTAAACATAAAGATCGCTAAAACTGAACTGTAAAAATACTTTGAAAGCAAATTACACCTAAGAGAGATTAACTTAATGCTTTTTTATTTTTAATAATTCCAGCTTTGAATGTTAGAATGTTCTAAATGAATAGGGCATAGGGGGGATAAGTGGGAATAGAACACAGCCAGGAACTATGCTTTTAACTACAGCTCCAGAGGTGTCGTTTCAAGAGCTCAAGTTTGCGACGCAGTTCGCGAATGTTCGTTGGAGCGATGGATTTGGGAAACAGCAAATCAAAGAACTATGTTTGTAACGACAGAACTTGCGACCTTAGTTGGCTAACGATGGTTTTGGGAAACGCACCCCAGACTGACTAAAATATTAAGTTAAATTTTGTATAACTTGAAAAAATATTAAGTAAAATAAGTTAAAGCAACACAAAGAAATTGCTATCTTGACTTTTTGTCATTACATTTTTTACAGTCTATTTTTTATGGGTGTTATAAAACATTTCTGCTCTAGAATAATATGAAGATGTTTAAAAGTGCTGAAAACTGAAAGCTGGACGGCTCTTTTACAATGTCAACTTCCAATATATACTATATATGGATTAATAGGAATGTGGAATATTCCTAAAGTCATAAAATTAGGAGAAAGAAGGGCAGAATTGTGAAATGAAAAGATGATCCAGTTTTTATTGTTGTTGTTTTATCAGTTGTTAATGTTTTTTGGGTGGGGAAAAACTACATGATTCTGGCTAAAATGAGAATCACGATTATTTTTGCTTAAAGTCAAGATCACAATTTTCTCAGGATTCTGTAGGTGTAAAATAAAGGTTAATATGAGTAGGCTATTATTACTGTTATTCTCAAACATATGGTAAATCAACAATAATATTAGGCCTATGTGCAGGTCGACTGTTGGTTAAAATGCTCAATTTTGTATAGACTTGGAATAGTGGAGTTGAATAGACTAGGACTTTAAATTTGTCCACAGTAACGTGATGGCATCAGAATACAACTATTCATAATTCATATTTGAATTATGTTATGACATATGCTTGTCATTTGTCATTGACAACATTATTAGACAATTTTTTTCCACTGGTAAAATGAAACATTTGTCATTTTCAGATTCCCTCTTGCATTATATTCAACATCATATAGGCTAGAGTAGTTATACTGACCCAGTAAACATTTATTTTCAAGCACAACACTGTGTGTATGCTATGAAAGAAAAAAACATATCAAATGCTTGTCGTAATCATAACTCCAAAATGCGATGTGATCATTTAAATGATGTGCGCGCTTTTGGTTTAACTTTCACTGCTGCCGAGTGCGCTCATGTCATGGCTGCTGTGACTTTGTAAATCATACTTCCCGCGTGGCTCCCAAACGATCGCTCTGTGCAACAAACTGAACGTTATTAACTTTATTACCTGTTATTCACAGCCTATGCAGGTTCCGTTCACTAAAGTAGACCTCATTGAGGGCATGCGAGCGTCCTCTGGGTAGTAAACAAACAGTGCGTCAGCTCGTGTGTAATTTTGCGGCTGCGAATACGTCATTACATTAAGACAGAAATAACATTTTGGGGTGAATTATACCATATAAATACATTATGTGACACTTTTAACACCATTTAGAGGTGTCCATGTTTCTGAGCAATGTATATAAAACAATGTGGGTCTCTCCTGACCTTGAAAATATAATTGGCTGAATCGTAGAAAAGCAAAATTAAGGTTTAAGGTTGTGTGTAGGGTAGAATCAAGATCGCGATCTTTTTTCGATTAATCGTGCAACTCTAAAGGCTGATTTATACTTCTACGTCAAGCGCAAGCGTATGCTACGGCGCAGACTACACGTGGACGCAGAGTCCTCGCCATCGGCGACGTTGACGAAAAAATCTCTCAAAAAATGTAATGCGTACGTGTAGCGCAAGCTCTGTGATTGGTCGACTTGGTAGCCCTGATGAGTGTTGGCAGAGGTGAGAGCCACGCAAGCGTGATGCAGCGAGTGTTTACAAGTGTCGCGTCCCATAAAGGAGCTCTGGATGGAGTTTGTTGTTTTGTGTTTACCTTATGATGGAAAGTTGTTGCACGCAGTGTTGCCAGATGTAGCTCACTGATTCCAGCCCAAAAACTTACCAAAACCCACCGAAATGCAAAAACAACTGAAATTTTTAAGGTAAATGTGTGTGTGTGGGGGGAGAGTTGAGAGTCCCGGTTTTCAAAAAATTGTGTGTGTGTGTGTGTGTGTGTGTTGGGGGACCTATGTCGGTTTTAAAAACTGGGGGTGGGCGGGAAACTGTCCAATCTGGCAACACTGGTTGCACGTCCGACGGTTCCCGCCTCTAAATGAGCGAATTTGAGCCACTTGTACAATAAGGAAGCGTTCAGAAAAAACAAAACACCAGCAAAGAAACTCGACACAGAGAAACATAAACACCTACTGCCAGCTAGCGTTTCGGAAGTGTTATTGCAGAGCAACAGAAACAGTGCGCAGAAGTATAAATGCACGGTGTTACAGTCATATGTATATGCCTGTATGTTTTGCTTGTGTGTGTGCGCTCTCTCTTTCTCTTTCTCTCTCGCTCGCTCGTTCGCTCCCTCTCTCCCTCCCTCTGTGTTATTTCTCAGGTTCGCCCACTCCAGTACCCCATTTGTCCGTGAAGACGTCAATCACAATTCCACCCTCTGACGTCATCACCCCCGCTTCCAATCAGGATGGGAGCTCATAGTTTAAAGGGACGCGAGCGGGGAAGCTCGTTCTGCTTGCTCTGTCATGCCTGTTTGCTCTTGCTTGTTTGCCTTTGTGTGTTTTTGGCTTGTTGTTATGTGCTGTGATATTGATGTGAGTTAGAGTTTTGATTCTGGTCTGGTCCTTGTTTTTGGTTGCCGTTACCATTTTGTATGTGTATATGTGACCCTTCTCATTCCCTAACATCTGGCGTCAGCCTTCCCCTTGGATTCGAGGAGTTTAGATGTCACGTGACACACTTTGCATCACGTAGATAACTCCACTGTCTAAAAACACTAGTTTAGAAGTGAGCGCCACCCGCTGTAAGTTTTCACCGTCTTTTTGGCTAGTAGAGCAGTTTTAGTTATAGCGTGTAAACGCTGAAGATGTTTTGTTTGTTTATTTTGTATTAGTTCATTTAGAGGGTAATTTCAGTTAGATTTGGGGTTTTGTTATATTGCTTTCATTTATTTGGCGCCACTTAATTCTCGTTTCCCCCATCCATAATATACATTGATTATTTTCTTTTGTGAGATCTTGTAAATAATATTTTGCTGTTTGTCTTCTTTTCACTTCTGTAAATAAATTCACTTATTTTTAGCAGTATTTTGGTTCTCGTTTGAATATTTTGCCACCAACTCACCACAATGTTATCACTTTAAATGTTGCTGCTTTTAAACCCTCGAGCCAAACTTGAAAGTCGTAACATTTAAATGGGGGCACATCCGGGATCTCTTTTTAATTAAAGAAACCTGAAATTGTGATAATTTTTGTGTTTGTTGGTGGCAATTGGTGTTAGATTGTGTATTGCACATAATAGATGTATGCGGAAAGGTATATTGCTGTTTGTTTCGTCTAGTCTGTGTCATGGAGGTTTTTAGTTTGGAGAAATTTGTTACAAAACCAACAGTTGAGCAGATTAATATTTGTAGGAAGCAGGATTTATTACTGATCGCTGATCATTATCAGATTGTTGTTAATAAACAGAGTCGCAAGGCAGAAATCAAAGGTAAGATATTGTTGCATTTACATGAGAAAAATGTTCTTTCTCTGTCAAATGTTGTGGAGGAAACTGATGAAAATATTAGCCAAGATGACGTTGCCGTGGCGTGGCAAGGCATGCGCCATTGGTCACACCAATCACTTGACGCAGAAGTCTAAACCAGGCTTAAGCATAATTATAAAAATTTGCTGGATTGTTTTAATGTATTATAATTTTAAAATATTTCACAGAATACTTTTATAATTAAATTTATTATAATAATTATTTTAATAAACAGAAATCAACATAGTAGACATTGAGAGCCAAAACATAAAATGCTGAATGAAAAAATAATTTTGCAATGCATCAAACTGACAGCTAAATATACCCCAGTTAATGGAGGAGTACAAATGCATTCACTTACACACATGAACATTAAAGGTCAACACTAAGACAAGGAAGACAAGATCCGACGTTGCTTCATGTAGGTAATCACAAGAAAAATATTCATAATCAAAGTTCAAGATGTATGACTTGCAGCTAATTGCTAAATCTTGATGGAAATGTCTGTGCCACGAGCCCTCCAGTGTGTATCCGAGCGCCAATCTCCGCTTGGCAGTAAATGGCTCACCAGTGACAGCTGGCAGTTTTTTTCCCTCGGGAAGAAACATTTTAGCACTTCATAAATTTCTAACAAGGTTTCAAATTGCAGCAGTTTCAACCTTTTCTGAGGATCAGCGGGTTTCGCTCGCAAAGCAGAAGGTGGCCAACAGAAGAAGACGTGTATTCATAAACACACGTGCGCCCACATGCTCAGATGTAACACTCCAGTTGTTGGCATGCTTGATGAGCAAACACCGACAAGCAAACAAACGAAACCCGCAAACAAGCACTCGTAATGGTGATAATCTTTACTGTGGCAATCGGAGGCATATGGTACCATTCATCAAGTGGCACGCTGAAGCAACCATCTGTTAAAATATCTTGTTTTGCCAGCAGAGAGGCTTGGCGGAGCGCTCGTTCCGATATTAAAGAGCGTGAAAACATTCTGGCCTTTATGCAATAAGAATCTGCTCGCCTCGCTCTGTTGTAAATCAAAGCAATCATTGTTGATCTTCATTCCGCGAGGACTGACAAAGTCGCCTTGCTACAAAACTCAAGTGATTCAACACATTCTGTGCTAATCAACTGCCACTTCATCAATTCATGTGGGAATGCTTGCTTAATAGACAAGTCGCTCTTAAAGTGTGGCTTAAAGTGGGACTGAAATTAGAACTCCCTGATGCTAAACACACTTTACAGTACTTCCGTGTGTCCATCTATCTATCTATCTATCTATCTATCTATCTATCTATCTATCTATCTATCTATCTATCTATCTATCTATCTATCTATCTATCTATCTATCTATCTATCTATCTATCTATCTATCTATCTATCTATCTATCTATCTATCTATCTATTGAGTTGTTTGAACAGCGGATTCATTCACAAATGTCTTTCTGAATGGACGACTGAATCATTGTCTCATATCAAGCTCAAGATTCATTCTTAAACAAAACATGAAAACGGAGCAACATTTGCACATTAGTGATTCTAAAAATGCGTTCTGATTTTAGGAATGATAATAATAACGGTTCATTTTAGAAACAGGGATCCTAGAATCTGCTGTAACTCAGATATTACAGTTTTTCTCAGTGGCTTTGGTGCATTTCTCACAACACTATTTACATTTGCACAACAGTTAATGCATTTCTCAAAACAATTAGTCATTTGTGCACATCATAGTAGCAGTTTCTCATTCCTTCCAGCAAATTGAAAATGCTTTCGGACAAGCATCAATTGCTTTCGTGCAACTCTCTGCTGTTTGTAACATTATCATTTGCTTATGTCATGTCAGTCAAAATGAACTAAACTTGTGGATGCTGAATAGTCATTCCATATAAAACGAATAGTCCTCATTTCATTACTTGAGTCATTACATACAAAAATGTTGAACTAGTTGTCAAAATCTGTCAAGCTAATTTTATTTAAAAAAATTTACATCTTTTTTTTCTGAAAATGTCTTCTAAATTAAACAATTTGATGAATGATTTACAGATTATGTGTATGTTGTAGGTTCAGTTCCAATATGTACTGCAGTATTGTTTACAGTTGTGCACAGCTCTACCCAAAGGGAGTTTATGTTTGTTGTAAATAAGTGTCTGTTTATTCTTTTGCACAATGCTGTGAATAAATTAGAATTGCAAATGCAGTAAAAATGTGAAACACTTATATTCAGTGTCTTGTACTCAGATACCTCACTAAACGCAGTGATGTCTAACTTTACTGTAGTTTTCAAATGGTTGTGTAAATAGTATATAGTGCTGTCTTGAGCATTTTCAGGAAGCATCACCAAAATCTGACATTTTTGCATTGGAAAAAATGTCCAGAGTAATCTGTCATAATGAAAACATGACAAAGCCATCTGACTATCTTGTTCATAAACAATGGTGGCAGGACTTTTCATTTTGATGACATTGACACTTTCATTGACATGAATACTTGCTTTTGAGGAATGAGCTATCCATTTTGAGCAAGTGACACGCTTTTGCAGGTTATCCATTAGGTTTTGCAGTTTGCACTAATTGTTTTGAGAAATGCATTAACTGTTGTGCAAATGTAAATAGTGTTGTGAGAAATGCACCAAAGCCACTGAGAAAAACTGTAACAGTGAAACTTGGGTCGCTAAAGTAAATGTTAGCAAGCCCTGTTATCTGTGTTTTACAGTGAATACAGAACAGCATAAGTTACACTTGCGTCAAGCCGCCTAAACTGTTCTGAAATGCAGTTATGCACGGCAGGTACAGCTTACATATATAATATTAAACGACTAAATATCATACCTTCTGTCCTCTTCTTTTTAAAGAATGCAAAATGTTGCGTTTGACCTGCTCTCTAAGACATTTTGAAAATCGTGCGAAATGACACAATGAACTGTACTGCGTTTGTGCGTGGCGGCTTATTTACAGTACACTATACAGTTTACAGTATACTCTACGCGTCCGCTAGTTTGCTTGAGTGTGTGCGGTGAATGTAACGTCATCGATTTGTTTGCGGAGGTTTGCTTTGAGTGACCGCAGCATGATTTCGGCTGGTGGAGCGCATGATTTTTTTTTTTTTTTGAGACTCGAGCGAACAGTTCACGCGGCGTCACATTTGATTTGAGTTTAATATGAAACACTTTGAAGAAATTTTGTCTAAAACAGGTACACCTGTAACGCCCGTACAGACATCTTTATCTTATCAATCTGTGATCATAGAGAAAAACAGATGATCAATAATTATTGGCTAGAAACTGCATCAGCTGTGGCAAAGGAGGAAAGTTTTTGTTAAAAAGTTTGGAAAAACCTGAGGGATAAGTTTGTTGAAACCAAAAGAGGATAGTGTATGGCAAAAGTGCAGACCCAGGTACACAATTACAGAAATATGTTTTTCCACCAGTCATGGGTTTTACACTTATGTATATGATACAATTTTGAATTTAAAACAATTTAATAGTTACAAAACTATAATTAAGCACATTATTTCTTTGATAACTTGAAAGGAATATTTCAATCGGTTTACAATATACTGATGCCCTGTTTTTCTAGGCTTTATTGGCGATAATGGTCAGGAATGTTGGACTTTATTGCCTTTTTAGCATAAGTAGAAGAAAGAAACTAGACAGACAGTAATGTGTGAATTCTAGAGTGGACCAAATCTAAAAAAAAAAAAACATCTGTATTTTTTATTAAGTGTACTTTTTTGCTTTTATTCTTGCCATAATAAAAATATATTTGTAGAGCAACTCATGTTCTGTTGTCATTAATAGTTTAATAAACTTTATTAGGTAAAACTGTCCGAGATATGAACAAAAGCAAGTGATGCATCAAAGTTTGATTTAAAAAAATCTTGAATGGTTATAAAAATCCTTATAATCATTCAAATAATTTATAAAAACAATAAAAATAATTTGTAAAAAAATCTTGAATAATATTAATGATTTGACGTAGTTTCAGAAACTTTCTACTTCTCTGTTAATTCGTCTGACTTTACGGTCAGTTTCTTTTGACCGCCCCCTGTCGTTTTAAAGATCACAACGGCGAATGCGGCAAGTATAAAAGCCTTGTCCATTTTGTGAGGTGCGCGCGCAGTCAGTGGATGTGTGCAATGCGGCGCCAGGCGAAAGTATTTATCAAGCTTTACAATATTGAGTTCAGATTGTTCAATCGTTGTTTTTGAGTTGTTTTTAAGTCATAAATTACCATAAATAGAGAATTTTAGTATTTAGTTTCCATGATAAATTTTACATTACACACACATGTTAATCTAAAGAAGATGGTAAGGTGGGATGGTGGTTTTACAAAGTGAATGCTTTTTTTCGAGCACGGTATATATATATATATATATATATATATATATATATATATATATATATATATATATATATATATATATATATATATATATATATATATATATATATATATATATATATATATATATATATATACAGTTAAAGTCAGAATTGTTAGCCCCCCTTTGAATGTTTTTTTTTTTTTTTAATATTTCCCAAATGATGTTTAACAGAGCAAGGACATTTTTACAGTATGTCTGATAATGTTTTTTCTTCTGGAGAAAGTCTTAGCTGTTTTATTTTAGCTAGAATAAAAGCAGTTTTTTAATTTTTTAAAAGCCATTTTAAGGTCAAAATTATTAGCCCCTTTAGGCTATATTTTTTTTCGATAGTCTACAGAACAAACCATCATTATACAATAACTTGGATAGTTACCCTAACCTGCCTAGTTAACCTAATTAACCTAGTTAAGCCTTTAAATGTCACTTTAAGCTGTATAAAAGTCTCTTAAAAAATATCTAGTCAAATATTATTTACTGTCATCATGGCAAAGATAAAGTAAATCAGTTATTAGAAATGAGTTAATAAAACCATTATGTTTAGAAATGTGTTGAAAAATCTGCTCTCTGGTAAACAGAAATTGGGGACAAAAATAAACAGGGGGGCTAATATACATATATATATATATATATATATATATATATATATATATATATATATATATATATATATATATATATATATATATATATATATATATATATATATATATATATATATATATATATTTTTTTTTTTTTTTTATTCATCTTTTTTATTCATTAATCTCCATTTGAATGAAGTGATTATATTGAGGGTGTGTTTATTTTTCTAATAAATCATTAAATGCTTCTTTAAAGGATCACACACCTGAATTTACAAGAAAACAGTGCTTTAATGTTCAACTACCCGGAGGAAAAATTCATAATTGTCATAATTTTTCATGAGATGAACCATAAAGACGAAAAAGTGACACTGTTTAATAATGCATTATGAGCATTCATAATTAACCAAGGTTTTTCTCTCTTTGGGTACAGCTTTGGAAGAAAAACCGCACTCTATTCAATATTAAACTGCTCTCTCATCTGAAGGTCTGCACGTCAGATACATCTACTCGTCCTTTTATTTGGGCTGGGAGAGTGATTGGGATGGCAGCTGACTCTAATGCACTGGCCTTGCTTTGCCTGTAGGCCTTTAATGTCGTGTCACCTGAGGCGTAGGCTGCACCTGATGGAAAGTGGCTTAACACCAAGTCAAGGTGACTTTAGTAGAGCAGTTCAGAAGCACGCAAACAACTTGCATAGAACTGCATTCCCACAGTAATTAGTGTGAACGCATGATAATGGATTTTTCCTGATATCTTACATAGCCAATCATGATATCTTATTTTGTATGTGTGTTTTTGGAAAAGTGTTCATTTACAAATGATATTTATTGCCAGTTAACATTAACTTATGACACCAATCAACGTTTAATCCCTAAATAGAACTAAATTAATATCTTTGTACTTCACTTTAATTGTTATTAGTGAAAAAATGAGAAAAATAATCTCATTGGGCAGGCACCAGGACCCAGCAGGAAGCTTCTGGGATCAATATTGTAAAGAAAAAGAATAAATAATGCAGATGTCAACATGCAGTCAACATTTCAAGCAGATTAAAACCATTCATTAAAGTTGTCCTGAAACTATTGAACTACTTTTGTTGTTTGAAAAAATGTGGTCCCCTTTTATTTCCTTTCAACAAACTTGTGATTAATATGTTTACTATGCCTTTAGTACCTACACTGTAAAAAACAATCCGTAATTTTACGGTTTATTTCCGGCAGCCGGGGTGCCAGAAATGAACCGTAAAATAACAGCCGTTAAATTACAGAAATTTATTGTAAAATAACGCACATTAAATTACAGAAATGAACAAAAAAATAACGCACATTAAATTAAAGAAATTTACTGTAAAATAACGCACATTAAATTAAAAAAATTTACTATAAAATAACAGCCGTTAAATTAAAAAAATTTACTATAAAATAACGCACATTAAATTACAGAAATTTACTGTAAAATAACAGCCGTTAAATTAAAGAAATTTACTGTAAAATAACGCACATTAAATTACAGAAATAAACAAAAAAATAATGCACATTAAATTACAGAAATTTACTGTAAAATAACGCACATTAAATTACAGAAATTAACTGTAAAATAACGCACATTAAATTACAGAAATTAACTGTAAAATAACGCACATTAAATTAAAGAAATTTACTGTAAAATAACGCACATTAAATTACAGAAATTTACTGTAAAATAACAGCCGTTAAATTACAGAAATTTATTGTAAAATAACGCACATTAAATTACAGAAATGAACAAAAAAATAACGCACATTAAATTACAGAAATTAACTGTAAAATAACGCACATTAAATTAAAGAAATTTACTGTAAAATAACGCACATTAAATTACAGAAATTTACTGTAAAATAACAGCCGTTAAATTACAGAAATTTATTGTAAAATAACGCACATTCAATTACAGAAATGAACAAAAAAATAACGCACATTAAATTAAAGAAATTTACTGTAAAATAACGTACATTCAATTACAGAAATTAACTGTAAAATAACGCACATTAAATTAAAGAAATTTACTGTAAAAAACGCACATTAAATTACAGAAATTAACTGTAAAATAACGCACATTAAATTAAAGAAATTTACTGTAAAATAACGTACATTCAATTACAGAAATTAACTGTAAAATAACGCACATTAAATTACAGAAATTAACTGTAAAAAAACGCACATTAAATTACAGAAATGAACTGTAAAATAACGCACATTAAATTACAGAAATTTACTGTAAAATAACGCACATTAAATGACAGAAATTAACTGTAAAATAACGCACATTAAAGAAATTTACTGTAAAATAACGCACATTAAATTACAGAAATGAACAAAAAAATAACGCACATTAAATTAAAGAAATTTACTGTAAAATAACGCACATTAAATTACAGAAATTAACTGTAAAATAACGCACATTAAATTACAGAAATTTACTGTAAAATAACGCACATTAAATTACAGAAATTTACTGTAAAATAACGCACATTAAATTACAGAAATTTACTGTAAAATAATGCACATTACATTAAAGAAATTTACTGTAAAATAACACACATTAAATTAAAGAAATTTACTGTAAAATAACGCACATTAAATTACAGAAATTTACTGTAAAATAACAGCCGTTAAATTACAGAAATTTATTGTAAAATAACGCACATTCAATTACAGAAATGAACAAAAAAATAACGCACATTAAATTAAAGAAATTTACTGTAAAATAACGTACATTCAATTACAGAAATTAACTGTAAAATAACGCACATTAAATTAAAGAAATTTACTGTAAAAAACGCACATTAAATTACAGAAATTAACTGTAAAATAACGCACATTAAATTAAAGAAATGAACAAAAAAATAACGCACATTAAATTACAGAAATTAACTGTAAAATAACGCACATTAAATTACAGAAATTAACTGTAAAAAAACGCACATTAAATTACAGAAATTAACTGTAAAATAACGCACATTAAATTACAGAAATTAACTGTAAAATAACGCACATTCAATTACAGAAATTAACTGTAAAATAATGCACATTAAATTAAAGAAATTTACTGTAAAATAACGCACATTAAATGACAGAAATTAACTGTAAAATAACGCACATTAAAGAAATTTACTGTAAAATAACGCACATTAAATTACAGAAATGAACAAAAAATAACGCACATTAAATTAAAGAAATTTACTGTAAAATAACGCACATTAAATTACAGAAATTAACTGTAAAATAATGCACATTAAATTACAGAAATTTACTGTAAAATAACGCACATTAAATTACAGAAATTTACTGTAAAATAACGCACATTAAATTACAGAAATTTACTGTAAAATAACGCACATTAAATTACAGAAATTAACTGTAAAATAACGCACATTAAATTACAGAAATGAACAAAAAAATAACGCACATTAAATTACAGAAATTAACTGTAAAATAACAGCCGTTAAATTAAAGAAATTAATTGTAAAATAACGCACATTAAATTACAGAAATTAACTGTAAAATAACGCACATTAAATTACAGAAATTTACTGTAAAATAACGCACATTAAATTACAGAAATTAACTGTAAAATAATGCACATTAAATTACAGAAATTAACTGTAAAATAACGCACATTAAATTAAAGAAATTAACTGTAAAATAACGCACATTAAATTACAGAAATTTACTGTAAAATAACGCACATTAAATTACAGAAATTTACCAGAAATTAAAATTTAAGTAAATTTCTGTAAGTTAATGTCCGTTATTTTACAGTAAATTTCTGTAATTTAAGGGCCTTTATTTTACGTTTTTTTTGCCGGAAATAAACCGTAAAATTACATTTTTTTTCACAGTGTACTTTAACCATTGGATAGCACAGGTGGATGGGTGGTTGTTTATTTTTTTTTGTTTAATTATTATTTTTATGACTGTTGGTTGCTGTTATTTTTTCTTCATTTCTTTTTTATGTCTAATTGTTAAAATGTAAGTTTTATATATAATATATACAATATATAATGTTTATATATATTTTTTTTTAAAGTGCATTTACTAGTGAAATTATGCTAAAATTTCTAATAATATTTTTTTTTAAACCAAAACAACACCTTGAACAACTTCTTGCCTTAGGACAATTTCTTCTTCAAATGTTGACTATGTATATGATTGGCAGCTCTCCCAAAATCATTTTTCATAGATTCTGACCATTAAATCAAATTAAATCAGACCTAAGATTTAATCACATAACTTAATGTTTTTTTTTTTTTTGTATTTAACTTTCATTTTACTAATCTGAGGCTTGCAATGCCGTCATATAACCCATCGAGCATTAAATATTCCCCTACTGTGCAATAAACATGCAATACCTTCTCATACGCATTTATACACATCACCTTATAACAATATATAATGCAATACTTTCTCATACGCATTTGTACACAGCACATTATATATTTATAACAAATCTGTACATACAACTAATCATCCAGAGCTCTTTTGTCTAACTGCATCTCTGTCTAATGTTTGTCGTCTTTTCTCTTTTTTTTTTTTTGTGTTGTCACTTGTCACTTTATGTACACTGTAAGCTTCTGTAGCCAAAACAAATTCCTTGCATGTGTAAAGCACACATGGCAATAAAACCGATTCTGATTAGGACCTGGGGGAGGCTGTTGTACATGGAGTTTGAATTTGACAGATTGTGACTTGATTTTACTGCTAACAATTCTAGTAGACAAATTTTTTTAACATTCATTCATTTATTCATTTTCCTTCGGCTTAGTCCCTTATTTATCAGGGGTCACCACAGCGGAATGAACCACCAACTATTCCGGCATATGTTTTATGCTGCGGATGTCCTTCCAGACGCAACCCATTACTGGGAAACATTCATAAACACTCACTTTTACACACACACTCATGCACTACAGTCAATTTTGTTTTACCAAATTCACTTATAGCATGTCTTTGGACTGTGGGGTACACCGGAGCACCCGGAGGAAACCCACACAAAGATGGGGAGAACATGCAAACTCCACACAGAAATGCCAACTGGCCCAGCTGGGACTTGAACAAGCGACCTTCTTTACTTCTAATTTTCGAATTCTTTGAATTCGGACATACTACTCGGCTCGCATACAGATTTTGCATGCGGTTTCGGACTCAGCCCTTGTCATTCACCTAAACTACAAATCCCATCATGCTTTGCAGACACACACCAATTTCAATTCACCTCCTGATTACACACAGCTGCTGTTCATCACCACTGATTACATGGATTGTATATACACCACACACACATATCTATTGCTTAGTCTTGTTTTACTGTAAATAAGTGTTTTCCTTGTTTTGCCTTACCGTGTTTTTTTTTTTACCTTGTTTGTGTAATGTTTATTGCTCGTTTGCTGCCTATCTCGAACCTCTCGCCTGTCTCTTGGTTTATGACTTGGATTATCTCAATATGACTGCTTGCTCCTGTTTTGAGCCTTGTCTGCCAGACAACTCTAATAAAGCTGCATTTGGATCCTACCTCTGTTTTTACACACCAATTCATTACACCATGCAAATTAAGATGCTCAAATATTAAACTAATTCCACATGTGGTTTGAACCAATGGTTTAGGGGGTACTGTTGTGTAAAACATTCAACATTAAATCTTTAAACACTAAATACAGCCTCATTTTCACTTTTTGGTACAGTTTAATACAGCACAGTATGCATTTATTTCAATCTTGACTGATACAATTACTTGTTTTGAGAAACTTTCGTAAGCACAATAGTATCAAAATGGAGATGCTAAAGTCACCTCTAAAAGCTATTGATTTACATGGAATCATCACTTGTGTGAGCAACAAGTCAGGGGAACGGCAACACAGGAGGCTGCATTTTTAAATGCACAGCCAAAACACAATACTGTAATAATAAAATGATGACATGAAGCAATAAATCATGGTCAACCATTGCTCAAACTGAGCTTGTCGTTGTCTTGTGACAAAAAGGCAAATGCCAAGAAGCAAGAACAGTATCTGTTGCATGGCCTCCATTGTTGTTTACAGGGCCATTCCCATTTCACAGCTAAACATGTGAAAAGCGTTATGGGCACCACTTCCTCTCAATATTTGGAGCAATTGCCACAAGTCTACCTTGAAATAATGCCCTGGAGAATGCTAAAGTAAATTAAAATTTGAAATTAAAGGAAAAACAAAATTCACATAAGTATGATGTTTGTTGCATCTTTTGTTTCACCAGGCCTAAGTGTACTGTTAGTAGTCGAAACACAAGCTTGACAAAGTGACATGCATTACCCCGTATTACAGTATTTATACTGTAATGAACCGTACTGCTCAGTGGAAACAATTTGGGGTAAACATCACACAAAGATGTTTAGAAAACATTCTGCCCCATTTAACTTTTAACTTAACTTTTGCTGCAAGTAAAACCTTATTACTCACCTGTCTTTACGAGTGAGTCATTGAATTATTCACTTAACTAAATGGCAGATTCATTCAGAAACAAACGCCATTATCTGCTGTGCTGATATTCGGAAGAACAGTACTTTTGCTAGTGCGAAACTTTAATCAGAATCCATTTTTTTTTACTTTACAGTTTCTGTTCAGTGCTTACGAGCATATTGATAAAGATACAAAGGAGAACTGGGAATTGAGGAATCTAAGGTCTTTTTGACGGTACTGACAGCATGCTAAAAAAACGCTGGCTTTGAGAGCACCAGGAGATGAGCTTTATGCCAGAGGCAAAGATTGCCAGTCAGAATCTAGAGGCATCAAACAGAATATCTTCTCATTGTTTAAACCCAAATTCACTGAAGTTGTCAAATCTACTAAAATTTGTGAATGAAAATGTCCAGACTCGCAGAGTTTTGCTGGGTGTCTTTATGTTTTAATCTATTGTAATGATAATTGTTAGGAACCAGAAACCAATTGTTAGGAATCAATCAATCAGTATTGTTAAATGGAGAAAACGATGGTGGAAGGATTTAGAAAAATGACTAGTCAATAAAATGAATAATTAGCATTTAAAGTATAAATTATAGTAAAATATAAATGTATATATTGGAGTTCATTTGAAATATTTGGTACTACTACTACCACTTTTTAAATACTGTTTATAATATAATAATATTATTTAGTGATAAGATGAAAAAAGAGTCTTTGCATGAGGAAATTTATATATATATTGTTACATCCCGTGATGTTTATTTTGGGTTTCTATATTGCAGTGTCTTCTGTTTCCTGATTTCTTTGTTTGCAGATTGCTGCCAGATGAGAATCAGATATATAGAACTATATATACTGGCTGCAGCTGACCAGAAGCCAAGAGAGAGGGGAGACAACACGTCACTTAAGCTGCTCCAGTCCCCAGACCATGGGCTTGTGCCTCGTGTGCTTTGTTTTTTTTTTAGTTATAATGTGAATTCATTTATGATGGTATTAGTAAGGTATGGGGTGTCCTTTTTTTTGTTTTGAAACCTTTCTCTCCTGTTTTGGTGGGTAGGCAGGGAGAAAGGGAAGTAACTTGTATATTTTTCTTTTGGGGAATGTTTATTTTGTTAGGTAAGTTAGTTTGTCTTTAAATTAGTTATTGGATTGTTTTGTTTGTTATTTTTGACCCCCATATCCTGAGGTATTATTTTTGTTTTGTATTATGTTCTTCAATCTTTAAGATGCATATTATTTTTTTATGCTACGCAAAATAAACCCATGATTGCCTGATGGTAATCAGAAAGTTGATTTAAGAATGTTAAATTAAGATTGCAATTTTTAAATGTACCTTAACAAATCAATAATTGTCATTTTGAATTTTATTTTATAGTGATACTGAACAGCAAGCCCAAACTTTGCCAAATGCCACAGCCCTTTGGACACATATAATTCCATACACTCTGATGTATATTTGTGAAAAGAGTAAACCGGCAATATCAGATACAACCCTGCTCTCTTTCTGCATCTATCAACAAAACATATTTTTTTTCAATTAAATTTTTAATTAAAAACAAATATTTTAAATATAGCATTTACATATTTTTCCCCAGTAACAAAGTGTTTTAGTTTGGCCTTTGTTATATATATATATATATATATATATATATATATATATATATATATATATATATATATATATATATATATATATATATATATATATATATATATATATATATATATATATATATATACAAAACCCAAAACCAATCTATTACATATGCATTGTTGATTTATTCAAGTGAGTACATACAGTATATACATACCTAATGTATGAAAATCTGATTTACTCTGATTAATCATTCTAATCTGTCCCTTCTCCTCATAGCAATGACAGTCTGACTCATTCTGTATAACTCATTCTTTATATACTGTACTATAAACTACTGTTCTAATTAAACTGTACAGTACATACCATTATACTGTATGATTTAGATTATATTTAAATTACTGCTGTGCATACTGCTTTTACTTTTTACATACTATTATATGACTTGAACAGATTATATTTAAATTGATACAGTTCTGTATGTGGCTTTTATTACTTAGGACAATAAAGAGCTTGTTTATAGTATGTCATACTTCAAACTGGAACTGGTGGGTATTCTCACAATTATGAATCATAAATACATTATAAATTAGCATGAATTTCATTTAATATAAGCTGGTTTATTATTGTTAAAGCTGGTATAGTGCTGGTCTTCTCAGGCAAAACTTTTATTAAATCATTTATTTTTAAAACCAATGGCCATTTTAATCATTTTTAGCTTGCCCTATACTGTGGATATAAATCCAATACCAAAAAGAACAATAATACATTTATTTAAAGTACACAACAGGCAGAGCTGACTCAAATTTAGTGTAACTACTCAATCACACACACAACAGCATTTATCATCTTCAACTGTCTAATCAGCCATCCCAAACTGTTTTCAGGACCACTGATGCATTTGATCTGAGCAAAGGTGCAATCAATGCTGATGAGGCAAACACTAACACCGCAAATCAACTAATTAATCTGTGCCTGTCTAATACTATCCAAACAACCAAATCCACCCAAATAACATCAACAAAAACATCAAGTTTTGCAATTGTGATTATTTGCTAACTAGCTTTGTACAAAACGAGCAAGAACAATGTTCTAAAATGTCACAATATCAACCGTGAATCTCCAAAATGTCATATTTACTCCAAAACGTAGCATATATTAAGCCCAATGCTCACCACATCAAGATTTTTAGCATTTATGAACCGAATGAACCGCCAACTATTCCAGCACATGTTTTACACAGCGGATGCCCTTTCAGCCGCAACCCATTACTGGGAAACACCCATGCACTCTCACACCAAGAGGAAACCCACGCACACACGGGGAGAACATGCAAACTCCCCAAAGAAATGCAAACTGGCCCAGCTGAGGCTCAAACCAGCGACCTTCTTGCTGTGAGGAGACAGTGCTAATACTTTTGAATGCAAGGGGTGATGAAAAACCAGCTACTGGTTTCAGGCATTTAGCCACATTAAATATACACTTTCAGAAAAAAGGTACACAGTGGTACTAATAATGTTCCTTGAGGAACAGTTTTATACCTTTGTAAAAGTTGTACCTTATAAGGTACAGAAAAGACCTCTTATGATACTGTTCTGTACCTTTTATGGTACAATTGAATTGAAGGTACACAATTGTTCTCATATAAAAGGTACATAAGTGTTGGACAACTTCTTTATTACAATATCTATGAAAATAGATATTACAGTAAAGGCAAAGTGATTTTAGTAATAATTTCCATATTAAAACATGAATCATCATTTAAAAGCATATGTTTAAAGAAACCCATCAACATTAATTATTTAGCTCTATAATACAACACAACATAAAACATAAAACTATAGGTATTGTAAACTAAACATTTAAGGCATTTTAAATAAATGTTTGGTAAGCATTTTTGACATTGTTAAGTGTCTTGTCACTGTAGTGGATCAGATTTGTACCTTTGAAGTAGGGCTGGGCGATTTTTTCGATTTTTTCGATTAATTCGAATTTACGTTTTTAGACGATTTTATTTTTTATAAAATCGAGAAATCAAGATTTTTTAATAAAAATATTAAATCCGCTTTTCCACTATAGTGCCAAACCGTTTTAAACTGTTAGACAACCGTGCTAAATTGTGCTGATTCTGTGTGTTGACGTCGCGGCTCTGTTGATAAGCTACTACAGCTGGTTTAGCGGAAGCGCGCCAGGGCGGTCTGGCCATTGGGAATACCGGGACATTTTCCCGCTAGAGCAACAACAGCCCAGCTGCCAGGGCAACCGCAGTCAGCCAGCCAGCTTCGCTAATGTTTCCACGCGCATCGTGCTGTTGTTCGCGTCCCCGCAGCCGTCTGTCTCACCCGCGCGAGCTGCGAGACGGGCGCGTGCGAGGAGAGGAGAGGAGGCTCGACAGGCGGAGGTGTGGGCAACCAACTTAACTTTCTAGATCGCTTTTAGGCCATACTCACACTATGTACAGTTGCCTTGAACCGGGCCAGAGCACGCTTGTCCCCCCTCCTGTCTCTCCCACTCACATAGACATAGACATTTAAATATAGATAGATACGGTAATCTTTAATATATACTGGGTGGTGTAGCTACGCACAAATATTTTCTAAAACGTCAAGCAGATATTTGTCTATAGCTCGTTAGTTATTTATGAAGACAAAAAATTATTAAAATAACAAAAATAAAACTATAAAACTACAAAGATAAAAAGAGCAGCATTTTGCTAAATATAGTGCTTTATATCCTGATATGCTATGTGTTGTTTCATTCGTTTTTTTATATTTAACTTGATGCATTCGTTATTTAATGTTTGAATACTGAAATCGTTTAAATGGTTATATTTTACCATCAAAATGTAGTATATTTTATATCATTACCAACTTTTGATATAAAACCGCTGTTATTTTATTGATTGTTATAAAATAATTTAAGTGCTAGATTTTTTATTAGTGAAAGTGCCCGCTCACTTTGACAAGGCCTGTCTAAATATATATTTCTGCCATGCCACTAATACAGATAAACTATTGTTGCATTATCATTGTTTATTTTTCTGTTATGTACAGAGATTTGAAATATTTATTTCCCCTCCAATCCTTTTCAATCTTCACGTTACATTTTGGTCATTTTCTCTCCAAATAAAATTTGCCCAAAGCTGCACAACATAAGACCTCTACATAAATACGGGTGCTGTGACTTCTATTGTAGCTATGTTTAGAATCCCTATATGAGAGAGTGCCATAACCACGTTTAGTCACACGGTTGCTTTTCTTTTACAAGTGAGCATGAAAAAAACTAGTTTCGGCATTTATTTAAATTTAAATAAACAAGGTAAGCTGGTAAGGTAGTTACACAGTAAAAAAATAAATTATAAAAAAATTAAAAAAAAATCAAAATCGTGAATCGGTCAAACTTTATGAAAAAATCTAGATTTTTTTTTTTTGCCATATCGCCCAGCCCTACTTTGAAGGTACAATATTGTATCGGCATGTTTTAAAAACCAAAAGGTACATTTTGGTTTCCCATAGTACACATCATGTCCTTAAAGGTACAAACTGCAATGGTACAATTTTGTTTCTTTGTCTTAAGGTACAATTCTGTCCCATAAAAAGGTACTGCCCAAGTGACAAGGGTTTGTACAGTACCTTCTTTGGTACAACATTGTACCATTTTGTCTGAGAGTGTATGATGAGAAAATGCTCAATCCAGCATATTGCCTTTATTTTCCAAGCAATTAAAAAAAAATGTAGCCTTCCACACAACTTATTCATGTTGTCCAAACACAAATTGATTAAGTTAAGTTAATTGTTTTACAACTTTAAGTGGATTATACATAAAACAATCACAAAGATTTAGATTTTTGGATTTTTCATTCATTCAATCATTTTCCTTCGGCTTAGTCTCTGACCCATCAGAGGTTGCCTTAGCGAAATGAACTGCCAACTATTCCAGCATATTTTTTTATGCAGCGGATGTCCTTTAAGCTGCAAACCACTGGGAAACACCCAATTTTGTTTACCCAATCCACTTCTAGCGCATGTATTTGGACTGTGGGGAAAACCAGAGGAACCAGAGGAAACCCACACCAACACGGGGAGAACATGAAAACTCCACACAAAAACGCCAACTGGCCCAGCTGGGACTCAAACCAATGACCTTCTCGCTGTGAGGTGAAAGTGCTAACCACTGAGCCACCGTGCCGCCGCTTGTTTAAACTACTTATTTTAGATAAGTTGAAACAACACAATTCTTACGTTTTTTTTGGGAACAACTTAATTGCTTTATGTTCATCCACTTCAATTCGTAAAAACGATTGAGTTAGCTTAAACAATTTGAGTTGGGACAACATGAAGGAATTGTGTGGAGCCCAGCATTTTTTACAGTGTATTAGATATGTACTTATATCTGGTGGGCAGTGGAGAAAAGCCCTGTTTGGCTCTCCAAGCTGGCATTCTTATAATAGAGCAGGGTCAAACCAATGCCTTTAATGAGCGCACAGTGCTCCGCATGCATGCGATGCTCCATATGCGAAAGTCCACAGATACGAGTCGTTTCTTTAGTGTAAGCCGGTGTTGAGCTTTGTTCCCATCCTACGGGTCGTGCCAGGTCTGCTGAGCAGGGACGGCACTGTGTGTCCTGTCACAGCTCAACAGGATGGTGGGATATCGGCTTCACAATGACAGGCTCTGTCAGGGGCCTGGGGTAATTAAGGCTGCACTCAGCACACACCGCCTGGGGGGCTTTTCGGGTTGTGGGGCAGAGGGGGGAGATGGGGCGAGAGACAAGGTGCCGAAGGGAGCGGCTGGGGACAGGCGTTGTGGACCGAGGACAAGGTAGGGGCGAGCGGGACAGGATTTTTTGCCACTGTGAGTATGCACTTCTCTCCTACAACCCCCACAGGCTTTAGCACTCGCAGCACTTGCCAAATGACTGTCTCCCAATTTGCTTTCATGAATATTAAGCAGGACATGACAGACGAGAAAAGGCCTGCCGTCTGCTCGCCTGTGATATGTGCAGACAGATCGGCTCTCTGATGTCGGCGAAGGGTAAAGCGCGCAGAGTGTGGCCCTGCGGTGCGCCTCTGATTCCCGTTGTCATGTTTTAAACGAGCGAACGTGAGCGGCTCGTTAAGAGCCGACTTGGCAGCAGGCTGAGATCGGAAAACCAAAGCGCTGTTGACTTTAATGTCTGAATTTGCCCAGCTGATGGCACGAACAAGGCTGTTAGTCAGGCAATTTCAATCTAAGCACTTCCATATTCAAAAACTGCTAAATCTATTAAGGCAAGTCACTTAGCCAAGTAAAGCGAGATAACGTTTATCACCGATAGCGTCTGGTAGGATCTCTGGAGCTAAAGGCTACCGAATGGTATCTCTTAATTCCATAAGTAATTAACAGTTATCAAATTCAGTTAACCTACACACCACACTTCACACCTAATCTATTTGTACTCATTCTTAGTGCATGAACAGATGACGAACATAACTGCTTTAATGCAGTTTCATTTATTCTAATAAGCGCTGTATATTTTTAAAAAACTAAAACAATTAAGCTACTGCCATATTTCATTACTTTGCTTTCACAGCTAATCTCAAGGTATATGTTGGGCTGGATTTAATTAGTTAGCAAGATTTGCTGTTGCAGAAGGCTAAGGAGCAAAATCTGTCCACATCTGTCAACATTGGGATGTGAAAATATGGGATATGCCAACCATACCCCCCCCCCCCCCCTTTTGAAGCAGTTTCATTGTAAATAAACAGTTAAACGGTCAGTAATATGTTTTATTAGTATTATTATTTAGAAAAGAAAAAATAAATAGTATACATTAGCAGCAAACAAATTAGCAAACAATTGAGCTTATTAAAATGAATAGCTATTATAAAGGAATAGAATCAAGTTATCCAATCTTGATAATCTTTTGTTCACTGTATAACTTACACAATCTGATTAAAGAGTGGCGAATGAATCTCTCATTTATTTAGATTTTTAGTTTGATTACATAAAATGCACACATCTACCATTATAATGAAAGCATTCGATTGCTTTCCTAACTTTTTATGCTTATTTAAGACAAAATTAGTTGTATTTGAAAAAAAAAAACAACAAGATCGACATCTTTAGATGTTAATATTATTAATTATGTGCATATGTTTTTTCAAACACGCACCCAAAACCCAGACTTTTGCTCTACATCAAACATGTACAGAATCCGTTTGGGAAACAGCATCTATTTACCACTATAGAGCACATCAGCTGACAGTCACGCACCGCTATATGACTGTTTTGAGGATTTTATAGGAGGGGCGAAGGCACCTGTAATGAAAAGGAGGGGAATCTCTCCATTTTTCAAAGTGTTTTCATGCCTAAATAAAATGAAAGCACAGAACAGATTCACATTTAAGAGCAAGAGGCGTCCCCTGGTGGTTTGGCGGTATGGGTTGTGTATGGAGAGGATCGGCTCTGTAATGTTTATTGCCACACTTCATAGAAAGATTAAAAATACGAGAGACATACGGAAAAATACCTTTACAGGATGATAGCGCGATAGAACTGTAAAATAAGGGAGAATCCCGGGAAAAATGGGAGGGTTGACAGGTATGAGTTAGACTTTTTTGTTTTTGTAGTGACGTTAATGTGCTTTTGTGTGCTTCATCACAGATGAAGTGAATTATTTAATAATTGTCAAATACTCTAGCGTTTTTAGATGTTTTTTATGTAGAAACAGAGAGTTCAACAACCTGTACTATTTAAAAAAACAATGAATCTGGTCTATATTTACTATCAGTTTCATTTTTATTAATATGATTAAATAGTGACACTTACTCTGTTTTACTTTAGAACTTACTTTATTACAGTGCTTCCCAAAGTGGGGATCGGGATTAAATTTTATTAAACTATTAGAATTGCAATATTTTATTCATAAAATAAAACAGAAGATAAAAATAGTAGTTTCTAATAGTAAAAAACATCAACATGCAAATGAAAAGCCATCAGCCTTTAACTTATTATTTTTTTTTATAGGATTGGTGTATTGTTAAATGTATTGTTACATATTGGTGTTTTAAAAAAACAGCAACAGTGTCAGCTGCAGCAGATTGATTTTATAACACCAGGTTAAACTTTCTGACACCTTTATGGCAGTCAAATACATTAAAAATAAATACAGGCCACAACTGAACATTGAGAATGATCTCAAATTAGCGGTCTCCAAAATTAAACCAAGAATAGATTTGTGCTGAAAACATGGTGTCCACCAGTCTCTTTAATTGAGATGAATATTTAATTAAAGAAATTAATAAATGACTCTAAAAATGATATGGCTGTTAGACTGTTGCATTTTTTTGTGTTGTCAATATGCTCGTGTTTATAAAAGCCTATTGAGCAACGTTTGCATATTTATAACCACCTAAGAGGAATTCAGGGAGTCACTGGCATTGTTATTTTAGGGGTCGCGGGCTGAATAGTTTGGGAACCCCTGCTCTATTTAATACAACATTTAAGTTTCATGAAAACATTTGGACATTTGATTGTATTTAATAAGCAATATAATCACTGTGGGCCGGTTTGCAATGGCAATACTCCACTATTTAGAGCAAGGTAGGGCCCCAAAACTATTCTGCTTAGGGCCCCCAAATGTACAGGGCCGGCCCTGGTCTTATCCAATATCCATTGGGAGCGTGCTATCGCAAATGGACCTGTCAGACGAACGCCGCTCACTTTAACGTTAATTTTGCTGATTAACTGTGCTTATCACTGGGCAGAGGTGTAAAGAGTACCTGAAAACCATACTTGAGTAAAAGTACAGATACCTTACTGTAAAAATTACTCCATTACAAGTTACAAGTCACCAATTCAAATAAGACTTGAGTAAAAGTATTAAAGTATCCGATTTTAAAAGAACTTAAGTATTTTACTTATACTGAATGCGGGCTTAAAGAACACCAAGAAAGGTTTATTTTCCTAATATATAAATTAAATTTAACACCTTAATGTTATAAAATGGCAGAACAAAATATATTTAAAAAATAGAACAAAAAGTCTCAGTCACACTCAAATGTTCAAAAAAGCACAAACTATTTATCAACAAAAAAAAAAAAAGTAGTAAAACGTAGTAAAAAAAAATCAGAGCTGACTTTGATGTGATTCATCTCTCAGTATCAGAGGGGGGCAATATTTTTTATTTTGAGTAGTTTTGTAAACAGTATGTTTTGAGCAGTAATTTAATGCTGGGCGTGTCATCGTGATTGACAGCTGTGATTGACAGTTTCTCAAAGCAGACGCCGGAGCTTCGGCAGGAGACTGAAGTGTTATTATTGCATTTCTGTGTTATTTTACCATGATAAAATGAGTTGCTCAGCAGTAAACTAGAGTTTCTGACATACAGGATCTGGTGAAACACTGTTTATTCGTTAGGGTCAGGGGGCTTTATCAGTTATTTGATACACGCCTAACCACCCAGATAGCAAAATACACTCGGGCCAGTTCCGGCTACACTCTCGCCTGCCGGAGACTTACCCCTTGGCCCGACTCCGTCTGCTGTACCTACTCGCGCACATTACTCGCGGGCCGATCCGGCTCGGATGCGGCAGCGTCGGCTCGCTAACGGCCGCCGCATCTGGCCCGATTGACTCGGGCAGTGTGTCCATAGGCATCCAGTCAGATCCGGCGGCCGTTAGCGAGCCGACGCTGCCGCATCCGAGCCGGATCGGCCCGCGAGTAATGTGCGCTGCGGCCTGGAGCTGGCGCGATTAAATCTTCATTATATAAACCGCACCTTTGTTAACGTTATTACAACCATTTGTGTTGATAAAACAGCAAACCAGGCTCCTATGTAAACGCAAAGTGTACATTAGCGAGCCTTTATTATAGTGCAGACACCGGCAGTCAAGTGAGCAGTTCGGGGGGCGTGGTTGATTTGATGTACAAGCGTTTGGTTGGAAGTTCGATTCCGCAGCTCCTCCTCTGGCTCCATCAGGCAGTCCTTCTGCGCATGCCCAGGCTCCAATTTCAGCAGTCTTCTGCCACAGTTTGTGTCCGTCACGAGGCGTTTTTTTCTTCACAGCGTTTAATGGAAAATGGCGCTGTCGCGTCGTCCATATTTTATACAGTCATTGGCACAATTACAATGTAACGAGTAACGGTAAGCATCTGTTCTAATGTAGTGGAGTAAAAAGTACATATATTCAATCAAAAATGTAGTCAAGTAAAGAGTAAAAGTTGCTTATATTTTTGATACTCAGTACAAGTACAAAGTAGCCAAAAAAATACTTAAGTAAAGTAACGAAGTCCATTTACTCAAGTACTTTACACCACTGTCACTGGGTGACAAGCTGTTAAAACATGCTGAAAGCATTATGTAAATAATACAGTATATATAATATGTAATCAATATAACTTATCTCTTATATAACAACAAACTCTGTACTGTACCACATCAGATGTCATTCCCTCACAGTAAATGCTAGCGCTCCCGTTTTTTTCTGCAACCTCGATGCGCACGCATCCTGAATGTTTACAAACCGGTAATTTGCCTATGGGTTAAATGCCGGCAAAGTAGTTCATGGAAGCAGCTTGAAGCGGAAAGCGCGTCTGCAGTCTGGAGGCATTTCAAAATTGATGATGACTGACAGCATTGCCATTGTAAACTGTGAGATATTGTCAACTAATTAAAATTATAAGGTTCTATATGACATTTTTGTCAAAATTGAGTTATTGACCTATTCTTATTAAATGACAACTCAATTATCATTATGGGATGTTTTTTTTTATAAGTTGTTTACATTTTAAGCCTTTTTATTTAAAAAAACTAATGTTACACACGCACTGTTTGCTATAGAATGCAAAAACTTTAAAGCTCAATATCTCAAAATCCTTCAGAACGCAGATAGAACCTTATAATTCCAAGGTGACGATATGTAAACTTGGGATTGCCTGCTGGGTATTTTAGGTTGAGGTGCTATTTGTTTTTATATTATAGGTGGGCATAGATTAAGTTTTTAAATCTAGATTAATCTAGATTAAAATGGCTCATTTGAATTCTGCCGAAGGCATTCAGAATATGTGTGCTACCCAAATAATAAGTCTTTGAGAACGGGTTTCTCAAGCCAGGTGACGCATTAGACCAGGGGCTCATCTCCTGTTTCCAAAATGCATCACAAACTGCTTGAGAAACTGTTCTACTATGATAATTGGTGATGAAAATAAATGATTTTCAATAAGATGTACTTGTGTTTACTAACTGTTTATTTAGTTAATCATGAATGTTGAACTGTAGGCCCACATAAGCTTCAAACAGAGATTTCATACTTGCTTTTGATGTACGCACATACAGAAAATGCTGCTTTGCAAAGACAAGTTCACAGAGCCCTGACGGTGTGTCAAACATTGAGTATGTTTACATGGGCAACAATACTTTAATACGATTTTAATAAGATTAAAGCAATACTCTGATTAAGAGTCTACCATGTAAACAGCGATTTTTGATTACTTAATGTGACTAAAGTCATAACTGAACTAAACAGAAATGGAATTGAGACGTGGAGTATGCAGATATTAGTGGCATTACTGACAAACTATTAACGTCATGTAGGACTTTTCGCCATATTTTCTGACAAGATCCACACAGGCGGCTGTCAGTAAAGGACCGCACAGACACACAGACGCACACACACAAACACACACACACGTCGCGAAATGCGGAAGTTTTTCTTCTTCTCATTTGGCGTGCGTTATTAAATTCCATAACACTCTCACCTGTACTTACTCATTTATTTGCGTCTAATACCCCAGTTTGTCACGAAGGCATGAATGAAATGTTCGTGAGTTAAAGTGAAACTGCTCAACTGCAGTTAGAGTCAGGCATCCTGCTGATTTGATTCAGAAGGGCACTTCTTTCCCAGACGGCTCACCGGTCAGGTATACATCCGCGCTAAACTATCAAGGTGAAAGTCATCATAGCTTGCGTAGTAAAGACCCAGCTCCCACCCAACTTTGAGAATAGATTAACGGCGATATATTTTTATCGCGCGATAAGAGTCTCGCGTTAACGCCAATAACAGCCCACCACTATTTTATATTAGAGTTTTTTTAATATTTACTGTTGCACTAAAGTCCAAAAGTGAAGAATTTATCTGTTATTTATTACTTGAGTTGTTGAATGTTAAAATAAGGTGAATTAAATAAAAAATAAGGAACATCCTGAATCTGTTCCTTCGCGCTTCTTCATTCTTTTTTATGTATTATAGAAATATCGGATCAGGTTTGGGTATCGGTAGATACTCAAAATCAAATGACTCTGATTCGAGGGCAAACAAACCTGATTGGGACATCCCTATTTGCTACAAGCAACTGATTTCGCAGATCATTTGTTTGTAACCAAATATGTCAACACAAAAAGCAATATTATTGTATCCTTTTTTGACGTTGTGCTTATTGATGTCATTGTATATCTTGCAAGTAGAACATTGTGGCATTCCTCAGTGTAATATTGGCCTACCCATCTCCAACTTGCTACTGGACAGCAGACTAAAAAGTGACAGAGATAAGTGCTGAGTTTTACCCCAAATTGTACTTCCTGCGACCACAAGAAGAAGAAAAAATGCTGAGCATGCAGTACTCAAAATGAAACAGACACTCAATGTCTCATCAAGCGTCTGCCTCTTTGAAACACTGTGTTCTCATTGAAAACAGATGAAAAAAAATGCTAGCCTCTGGAATAAAAAAAAATGCTTTGGTGGACAACACAGCCTTAGCAGAATTGAAGGTGTCAAAAAAAACACACACACACACATTATCACAATCATCACTGATTCCGGCCAGTGCATTACAGTGACGTCAGATAAATTGTATACTGTAGCTTTCGAGATATCTCCGCATAAAAGTCAAGTCTGTTCAATGACCCCCTTATACACTCAACCTAGCCATTTTGTGTTTAATAGACATCTAATAGACACCCAAATGTAAATATGTTAGCTACAACTAGGCTCAATTTGGGAAAGTGAAAACATAATAGACATCTAACAATAGTCCAAAATTATGCTAGTCATTAAAAAGACAAATCAGATAGATTTCACATGTCTAGTCATTCATTACTGCCTATTTGATGACCAGTGTTGGGGAGAATACTTTGTAAATGTATTTAGCTACAGAATACAGAATACCTGCTTTAAAATGTATTTTGTAACGCATTCCGTTACTTTGCTTAATCCTGGTACTGTATTCTAAATACTTGGAATACTTCCCCTTAAAAACAGCCTTCAAGTCTATTAAATGTCACACTATGCGTTGGTAGCAATTTCTGCAGGAAAACAGAGGGCCTCTAATGCCCATTATAGACTGATAAATAAATAAAACAATATAATTATGTTTATTAAATAATGTTTATTTATCAAAGTGTCAACAAATTCAATTTCTGTTTCTATAATAAAGATAAAAAGTGCTTGAACATAGACAGCATTACTGTCTGTAATATACAGTATATGTATATAATATGCATTTTGCTTTCCCTTTGTATTTCACAGTCTGCACAGAAAAAGAGATTGCACTGCACTGTCAGGTTTCGCTCACCCCTCTCACTCTTTAAAGAGAAAAAATGCTTGAACTTCCAAGACGTGAATGCATTTTTTACTTTACTGCTGCTAGAAAGTTGCTTCGGTTGCGGCTCCAACCCCTCGAGCCCCTGGTCTGAATCCTCCATATTTGTACACTCAAGTTAACCAGGGCTGCCAACTTTGGCTAAGGTGTCCCGCCCACATTTGTGTCAGAAAAGCGAATGTAAATTTAAGAAGCGTAAACGAAACCTCTGAAAGCGCAAATGAAACATCAAGCAGCGAATTCACGAACAATGACGGCAAAAAAAGCAGTTTATTTGAAAATCATGGTTGTTGTCCGGTTGTTCGGTGTTTGTGATCGTCTTTTTTGCTGCGTGAGAAAATGGAGGTGTGGCGTGAGAGCATGAGAACAAGGTCATTTGCGTGAGTCTCACGGAGTTAACGCTGGTGATTGCAGTCGGGAGAGTAGCTTCTGTTTCTATGGTTTCGGCGGCAATTTAGTAATATTATTATGGGCCAGACACGCATCGGCCTAAGTATTCCAATGGTATTAGGAAAGTAACTGTATTCTAAATACCCTGTTTAAAAATAGTAACTGTAACGGAATACAGTTACTCATGAATAGTATTCTAAATACGTACCGCCGGTACATGTATTCTGTTACTCCCCAACACTGTTGCTGACTACTCTTTTATTTGATGTCTATTAGATTTATACTAGCTATGTTTTTATCCAAAGATGCTAATTAGATTATGCGCAAAACTGGAATATTGCATAAATTGTTTGTGAATAAAGCATCGTTTCCATCCAATGAGTCAAAGAGAACAAAATTGTGACTTCCTGCTGAGAAACCCCCTGTGTGTTTTTGTCTTATATAATCTATTAAATATAATGTTATATAATATTTATTATGGTGTCACGGTGCCTCAGTAGTCATTTGGCATTTCTGTGTGAAGTTTGCATGTTCTCCTCGTGTTCGCGTGGGTTTCCTCTGGGTGATCCAGTTTCACCCACAGTTCAAAGACATGCGCTATAGGTGAATTGAATAAGCTAATTTGGTATAGTGTATGTGTGTGAATGCAAGAGTGTATGGGTGTTTCCCAGTAATGGGTTGCGGCTGGAAGGGCATCCGCTGCACAAAACATATGCTGGATCAGTTGGCGATTCATTCCCTGATAAATAAAAAGACTAACCGAAGGAAAATGAATGAATAAATATTTCTTATGTTATAATTATGTGGAATAAATGACCAAAATCAATCAAACTAATTAAAGATTTTTAAAAAATGGTTAAAAGATGGTTGTTTTGATTATATTAGTGAGTTCGTGTTATGGTTAATGCTGTTTTTTATGGTTTGTATAGTGTTTTTTAAGTAGTTACTGCTTTGTTTTATATATCAGCTCTTTTTTTGAGGCCATCCTTTGTGTTGACAGCGAGGACCACAATGGAAATAAGCCAAGGGCTTTATTGTGTTTTTATCCTCAACAGTTTTACTTCAAGGCGTTTGGGATACTTATTTTGTACAGATTGTTAAATCATGTCAATTCAAATGTGATTCAAGTCAATTCAAGTCAATACTTGTGCCTCTGTGCCTTATAAGACGAAGATGAAACGCAATGAAGGCGCAGTGGCTTTATGACGGACTTTGGCAAAGTGATTTAAGAATGACCAAAACATCATGTTTTCTATAAAATGTTGGTAAAATGGATAAAATGTTTACCCTAGTCAGTTGTTTTCTAAATCTATGAGTTTCCATTAAACATAATTATGCAATATTCCAAAATGATCACAAAAATAGGTGAATGTAAACATAGCTACTGATAGACCAAATTTAGTCTTGTTTAGCCAAGATGTTTAGACACCTATTAGACATTTATTAAAAACAAACAATTGACTGGCTTTTTGTTATGTTTCAGGCACTTATGTATATATATCTAGATTAATCTAGATTAAAATGGCTCATTTGAATATCAGAATATGTGTGCTACCAAAATAATAAGTCTTTGAGAACGGGTTTCTCAAGCCAGGTGGCGCATTAGAGCAGGGGCTCATCTCCTGTTTCCAAAATGCATCACAAACTGCTTGAGAAACTGTTCTACTATGATAATTGGTGATGAAAATAAATGATGTTCAATAAGATGTGCTTGTGTTTACCAACTGTTTATTCAGTTAAACATGAATGTTGAACTGTAGGCCTACATAAGCTCCAAACGGCGATTTCATATGTGCTTTTGATGTACGCACATACAGAAAATGCTGCTTCGCAAAGGCAAGTTCACAGAGCCCTGACGGTGTGTCAAACATTGAGTATGTTTACATGGGCAACAATACTTTAATACGATTTTAATATGATTAAAACAATACTCTGATTAAGAGTCTACCATGTAAACAGCGATTTTTGATTACTTAATGCGACTAAAGTCATAACTGAACTAAACAGAAATGGAATTGAGACGTGGAGTATGCAGATATTAGTGGCAATACTGACAAACTATTCCCGTCATGTAGGACTTTTCGCTATATTTTCCGACAAGATCCACACAGGCGGCTGTCAGAAAAGGACCGCACAGACACACAGACACACACACACATTACGAAATGCGAAGTTTTTTTTTTCTTTCTATTTGGCGTGAGTTATTAAATTCCATAACACTCTCACCAGTCCTTACTCATTATTTGCGTCTAATACCCCAGTTTGTCACGGCGCATGAATGAAATGTCCATGAGTTAAAGTGAAACTGCCGAACTGCAGTTAAAGTCAGGCATCCTGCTGATTTGATTCAGAAGGGCACTTTTTTGTCAGACGGCTCACCGGCCAGGTATACATCCGCGCTAAAATATCAAGGTGAAAGTCATCATAGCTTGCGTGGAATAGACCCAGCTCCCAACCCAACTTTGAGAATAGATTAACGGCAATATTTTTTTTATCGCGCGATAGGAGTCTCGCGATAACGGCCCACCACTATATATATATATATATATATATATATATATATATATATATATATATATATATATATATATATATATATATATATATATATATATAGTTGCAATCAGAATTATTAGCCCCCCTGAATTATTAGCCCCCGTTTATTTATTTCCCCAATTTCTGTTTAACGGAGAGAAGTTTTTTTCAACACATTTATAAACATAATAGTTTTAATAAATCATTTGTAATAACTGATTTATTTTATCTTTGCCATGATGACAGTAAATAATATTTGACTAGATATTTTTTGAAAGACTTCTATACAGCTTAAAGTGACATTTAAAGGCTTAACTAGGTTAATTAGGTTAACTAGGTTAACTAGACAGGTTAGGGTAATTAGGCAAGTTATTGTATAACGATGGTTTGTTCTGTAGACAATTAGAAAAAAAAATTCGCTTAAAGGGGCTAATAATTTTGACCTTAAATTTTTTTTTAAAAATTAAAAACTGCTTTTATTCTAGCCGAAATAAAACAAATAAGACTTTCACAGGAAGAAAAAATATTTTCAGACATACTGTGAAAATTTCCTTCCTCTGTTAAAAATAATTTAGGAAATATTTAAAACATACATAATAAAATTCAAATGGGGTTTATTAATTCTGATTGCAACTGTGTGTGTGTGTGTGTGTGTGTGTGTGTGTGTGTGTGTGTGTGTGTGTGTATACACACACATATATATATATATATATATATATATATATATATATATATATATATATATATATATATATATATATTAGTGGTGGGCCGTTATCGGCGTTAACGTGCTGCGTTAACGCGAGACTCTTATCGCGCGATAAAAAAAATATCGGCGTTAATCTATTTTCAAAATTGGGTTGAGAGCTGGGTCTATTCTACGCAAGCTATGGGGACTTTCACTTTGAAAGTTTAGCGCGGATGTATACCTCACCGGTGAGCCGTCAGAGAATGAAGTGCCCTTCTGAATCAAATCACCAGGATGCCTGACTTTAACTGCAGTTCGCCAGTTTCACTTTAACTCGTGAATATTTAAGTCATGCCTTCGTGACAAACTGGGGTATTAGACTCAAATAAATGAGTAAGGACTGGTGAGAGTGTTATGGAATTTAATAACGCACGCCAAATGAGAAGAAAAATAAACTTCTGCATTTCGCGATGTGTGTGTGTTTGTGTGTGTGCGTCTGTACGTCTGTGCGGTCCTTTACTGACAGCCACCTGTGTGGATCTTGTCGGAAAATATGGCGAAAAGTCCTACATGATGGTGCTAGTTTGTCAGTATTGCCACTAATATCTGGATACTCCACGTATTAATTCCATTTCTGTGTAGTTCAGTTATGACTGAACTTCATAACTACAGTTATGACTAGTTGCATTAAGGTAATCAAAAATTGCTGTTTGCATGGTAGACTCCTAATCAGAGTATTGTTTTAATCATATTAAAATCGTATTAAAGTATTGTTGCCCATGTAAACATACTCAATGTTTGACACACCGTCAGGGCTCTGTGAACCTGCCTTTGCGAAGCAGCATTTTCTGTATGTACGTACATCAAAAGAAAGTATGAAATCGCTGTTTGGAGCTTATGTAGGCCTACAGTTCAACATTCATGTTTAACTGAATAAACAGTTAGTAAACACAAGCACATCTTATTGAACATCATTTATTTTCATCACCAGTTATCATAGTAGAACAGTTTCCCTGGTCAATGCGTCACCTGGCTTGAGAAACCCGTTCTCAAAGACTTATTATTTGGGTAACACACATATTCTGAATGCCTTCGGCAGAATTTAAATGAGCCATTTTAATCTAGATTAATCTAGATTAATTTTGAAATTAATCTAGATTAATCTATTAAAAAAATTTATCTATGCCCACAGCTATAATATATATATATATATACACACACACACACACACACACACACACACACACACACACACATATATATATATATATATATATACACACACAATTCTTTGTTATATTGTAGCCATTTGTTAAAATCATTTAAGTTCATTTTTTTCCTCATTAATGTACACAAAGAGAATTATACACATGTAGAACCAAAAGATCAGTGTGACATTTTTTATATTAAGTCAAGATGAAGGCAATGCTATTGCAACGAGGATGTGACGCTGACAACAGGGGTGCAGATCCAAATGCAGGTTTATTAGAATGGTCAGGCAAGCAATGGTCAACACAGGGGCAAACAGATGTATACAGGCAATCCAGAAACGTAGTCAATAGGCAGGCAGATGGTCAGAGGCAGGCAGCAGACAGGAATAAACAAATAAACAAGGCAAGGATCAAAAACACGGCAAAGCAAGACAAAGGAAAACGCGTTGTAGTGTCACATAAACAACCCTGTTGTCAGCGTCACATCCCCGTTACAGAAGACTCAGTCACAACAGTGTGTTTGAGAGGTGTATATATATAGTCTGTGTAATCAGTCCAAAAGCAGCTTCAGCTGTGAGTGTCTAATCAATGGTGACTTGGACCAGGTGAGTGTGTGTGTTGCATGACTGGGATCTGTAGCCCATAAACAGGCAGATTTGTAGTTCGTGTGAATGCGAATGTTTTCCAGCGATCTCTGGTTGTTAGATCACTGGTGATCATGACAGTTATATGGGAGGCAATCATGTCAATAGTCTTGATTTGTCCGCATAGACACAAATAGATTTATGCGCTGATGTTTGCCATGCCAGCATAGCATAATTTTAGATCTATTTACTCCTCAAGTTTAAGTGAACATGTCCCTAATCAATAAAATCTGACTTCTAATCTTGGCGCTTCCTAAATAGGAGTCTGTTATTGGACGGCGGCAGAAGGAATAAAAATTAGGGGATACAAGAGTGCTTCAGTGGGAAGTCAAATCTCCTCTGTCGACATACAGAGAAGCCTCTATCTAATGGCTTAAAGAAAAGACTATGAGACCGGTGTCCAGAGAGGCCGTCCTGCCTTGATGGTTCATAATGATGTAGAGCATCTTTACAAACAAGCATCCTGCCTTCATTACAGCCAGCGAGAGGTTCAACAAGAACCCTCATTGTGGACAGCACAAGTCCGGATAGTGGCTCCCCCCCCCCACCTCCTTGGCACATAAAACTGTTCTGGGTTCGGTAAAAGACTTTCTCTGTGTTGTTTTTACCATGGTGCAGGTGTCTGTTTCAATAGCATCTGTGCACATCCGTTTGTTCGAGCTTGCAAAGGCTAATGTCCAGATCGGCTAGTCAACTTGCAGCACAACGATGCTAAACATCACAGTCCACATCTCAGTACACCTGGTCCTATATAAGACAATATTTCATTATCTCACACAACACAAACATCATAATGATTAACGACATGTTTTAGGAAAATTAGCATCTGTTCTAAAGAAGAGTCGTTTACACATCGCAAGAAAACATATAGGAAGAATGCTAACCCTGTAACACTAGCTTTCATTTTACCCCACTTGATGAGAAAAATGACAATAAACTGTCATGAAACATAAATATGATACCGTATTAACTATAATATACAATTGTATTATACGGTGCCCCTGCTTAAAATTAAATTTACAAAAGTGTTATCTATCTATATATATATATATATATATATATATATATATATATATATATATATATATATATATATATATATATAGATATATATATACTGTGTTCAATTTTTGTGTGTGTGTGTATGTGTGTGTGTGTGTATACATATATATATATATATATATATATATATATATATATATATATATATATATATATATATATATATATATATATATACTGTATATATATATACTGTATATATATATATATATATACAGGGCTTTACATTAACACCCGCCAACCCGCCAAATGTGGGTAGATTTTAGTGGTGGCGGGTAAGACAGAAACTCCCACTAGCCAGTTTGAGAGGATGGTCACTCGCGCTAACAGTTGAGGAGATGCGCAATCTCGTTTTCTTGCGTGAAGCAACTGTTTCTAGAAACACAGCTGATGTGATCGGTTCTTTTTCAAATAGACTAGACAAAAAAGTAATGAACTTGCACCCACAGTCTTGCTGCTTTCAAGAGCTCCAGATTTGTATTTTTGTAAGCAGCACCGGTTGCTTTCACTTTAACTATTATTTGAACAGATTTTTTATGGGTCTTACGTTAACCGTGTGCGTTATAATCCTTTCATTTTCACACGTTATGTTTTTTTACCTACTTTCTTTTGCGTAATGTGCTTTAATTATCATTTTTTACAATAACATTGCTTTAATGGGAGATTACTCCCTATTTATGTGTTGTAAACTGCTGATCTGGGTCCTTTAGCCAGGACAGATTACTGTGCACATGTTTTGTTAAATAAAAAGTATAGTAAACAACTATGTTTTTGCTTGTTTTGACACATTTAAAATTTGTGGCTAAGAAATAATTAATAGTTTATGTTTGGTGTGGTCAGAGATAAATTTGGTAAATCCTTCATTTTGAGCTCTGAAAATTATGTGAAATAAAAACTAATTGTAATACTATGAAACCATGACCCATTTGCTCATGAACATTTAGCAAGCTACACGACACACAAAAGTGAAATGAATGAGGCATGTGGAGATAACACAAAATCTAAATCAAGCAATTTTAGCATGTCAAACTCATATATATGTGTATAAAATATATTTTCCCAACAATACAATTGTGGCTAGTGAAAATGGCGAGGGGCTAGTAATGTTGGAAAACTACTAGCCACAGTGGCTGGTGATCTAAAAAGTTAATGTCAAGCCCTGTATATATATATATATATATATATATATATATATATATATATATATATATATATATATATATATATATATATATATATATATATATATATATATATACAGTATATAAAGACAATTATATTCTCTTTAAAAGGGAATCAAGATTATTTTTTTAAGCAAGCCAGTGCAATTATTAGGGAATTCAAATTATTAATTTGAGAAACCAATTAAGCTAATAAAATTGAGGAAAGATGGCTTCACGATTATTTGTAGAAAATTTACTCAATTATGCCGATTTGATTGAGATGTTTGCAATTGAATCTCAACAACGGCAGTGATCAGATGATATTTTAAATGAGCAGATCAACAGTGAGCATGTTAAGAGGTAAGCATTAACAATTTATCATTTCTATTGTCTTAAAGACACATGCTGTTCAAGCTTGTTCAGCAGCTAAGTTTTTGCCATATGATCTATATAGGGATACACGGGTATTTTTAACCACCCATTCCTATTTGAAATTGATTTGCTTCAACGTTCATTCTAAACTGTATATTGAAATGAAAGAAATTATTTGCATTGTAATATTTAACAGCAATGATCAGGCAACATTATACTATAATCTTCTATGTGAAGCTGCTTTGACACAATCTACATTGTAAAAGCGCTATAGCAAAAAAGGTGAATTGAATTGAACATTTAAGCGGGGTAGAAGGACAACAGTGATCTTGTTAAGTGCTAAGTTAGCTATAGCTATTTAATGGGGTTTATGCAAAGCTAGTGTTTTTCCATTTCATAAGATTCCTTTTACAGCACTGATGATGTAATGTAATTAATAAATAAAATTTGTAATTAAAAGCCTACATTAATTGTGTTTATACATAATACTGTATATAAATACTAATATTTGTTTGCTTAATTTTTCAAATTAATGAAGAAAATGTTCACAGTATTTTCCCACAAAAGAGGAGTGTTTACTCAGGCAGATTTTGATAAAGAGAATGGATGCCATACAGCAGGTTATTTGTTTATTATTATTATTATTATTATTATTATTATTATTATTATTATTAGGCAATATTACTAATTTCTACACTTGTTGCATTAGACCTCACATTAAATCAGGGATGAGACGAGAGATGTCGTCCTCTGTTGATGATCTATTTGTATGAAAATGTGGAAGAGCTCATCCAGGAGTGGTTTCCGTTTCAGATATTTAGAAAACTGCCTTTTATATTTTGCATTTTTACAAAAAATAAAAAATAAATAGCTCAATCACTACATTGCTGAATGCACTATCCCTTGTATAAACATGGTTTGTTTTTTATAAACTTATGTCTTTGTACACTAGTATACATTTTGAAAACACTCTGTCCATTATAAGTCAAAATACTTGTGCATTTGTGTTATAGTGTCAGTCAGCAACGTCTGCTCAAACATTTTGGAGAATTACTGTTCACAGAGATACACAAAGAAATGGTTTATTTCCTTAATGTGTTTTAGTAAACCTTAAACATTTGAAGTTTACAATTGCATAATTTCATAATAATAAACTTAATGTTTATTTTACAGTGTGAGAATGCACAGAGAGTTGCTGTCTGCCAGAGAGATGACCAACCGTGAGGACTTCTGCATTGTCTTGGAGGATGAGCGAGTCATGGCTGGCTTGGAAAATCTAGAATTGCTGAACTGGATTTATACAAATATTCCCCAAATTAAAATCACCCACAAATAAACTTATATAAAGTTTCTGACACAAATTCACTGCTACAACCTTTTGGGGAAATTTCACTGCATTGATTGATTGATTTATTGTGTTGCTAATATTTTGAGATGCAGCTTTTATACTGGTTTTATATGTTATGCAATACACAAATTCTGTCAGATTTTGTCTAAAATGTGACTATTCCTACAAAGTAAGGTGACAACATTTTTTTCCATGACATGGATAAAGAACTAACATTAAGAGCTTAACATTGCTTTAAATTTGAAATATATTTGTTTACCAAATTGTACCATTTTGTTATCAGTGGAACATGTAATGAAACGATATTTGGTAAAAATGCGTTGTGTATGTATTTCATTATAAATTATACATTTAACATTTTCTGAATAAGTAATTTTCATTAATACATTTGAGTAAATAGTGGTTGATTTGCTTAAATTATAAAAGCACATTCCACTAATAATATTAACTGTACGTTCACACCGAAAGCAGCGAGAGCGTCAAAATTCGCTACACATTGATCTCGTATTTAAAGGAGCCGTTGCAGCATATCATATCAGTAACACTCCCGCATAAAACATGCTTTCTAGCGTGAAGGCGTTGCACACTTATTATCAAATTCACTTAACTACGGAAGATCTAGTTGCATGTGGTGTGGCTTTGCTCCACGATGTGTCCATATGCCTGAAATATTCTGAAGCAGCAATACTGTTTTGTATTGTAGCATGAAATTCCCGCTTTTTTTAAAGAAAAAAAATATATAACATTGATGCACATCAGTAACTCGCCAGTAACTTTTTAAATCTACGTTCCAGTAAGAAAACATTGCAAATAATTGGAAATTCAGCGACTGCAATAATTAAACCCTTGGGAACAACTGTGGTCGGAACCAAAGTTCACAGTGACTGTGTTCTCTGACTCCTCTCAAGCGGTGGACTTCTACATTCCGATTGCTTGCCGCCGAACCGCGTCATAGCTAATTAACATAAAGTTGACTTGATTTCAACTCTCCTCGACGCTCACATCGGCGAAGACGCACCGCGCTGCTCCTCGCCGCTTATCGCCGCTGGCTCCTATTGAAAATGAATGACTTCCGCCTACTTTGACGCTCTCGCCGCTTTCGGTGTGAACGTACAGTAAAATCATCATCTATCACTCAAAAAAAAACTAGTAATTTTCACATGATTCATTCAAGTGATATTTGCTTTAAAAAATCAAGTCTTGAAATTGACTTAAAAATATTACGTGCAATAGTGTTACCACTATTTTTAAGTAAATATTCATTCATTTATTTTCTTTTCGGCTTAGTCCCTTTATTAAACTGGGGTCGCCACAGCAGAATGAACCGCCTTTTTAAGTAAATAGCACATATGATTTTTTACAGCGAATCCTTAATATTTACAACAATATTTTGCATTTTTTCTTTAAATTATCAAGTAAGACATTCTGTTCAGACATTTTTTTTTGTTCCTCGTTTTAAAAAATCTCTTGGTAAAAGAGCTTTTATTTTATTTTTTTGTACTATATACAGTTGAAACCAGAAGTTTACATACACTGTATAAAAAGGCAACTAACCATTTTTAAAAAAGTCAGATGTTAATGTGACTAAACATTTTCTCTTTTAGGGAAGTTAGGATTATCAAATGTGTTTCTGTTATGCTTAATAGCAGAATAATGAGAGAGATATTTTTGGAGAAATTGTTATAACTTTTCTTGAAAGTCAAGTTTACATACAATAAGATTATTATGCCTCTGATAAAGCTCAGATGATGGTGTCAAGGTTTTGGAAGTTTCTGATTGGCTAATTGACAACATTTGAGTTAATTGGAGGCACAGCTGTAGAATAGTATTTAAGGAAAACCTCAAACACACTGCTTCCTTGTGTGACAACATGGGAAAATCAACAAGCCAGAATCAACAAAAAAGCCAGATTACAATTTGCAAAATTACACTGGGAAAAAGAGACATTTTTGGAGACATGTCCTGTGGACTGATGGAACTAAGATTGAACTGTTTGGCCATAATGACCAGTGTTACATTTGGAGGACAAAGGGGAAAGCTTACAAGCTTAGGAACACCATCCCAACTTTGAAGTATGGGGGTGGCAGCATCATGTTGTGGGGCTGTTTTGCTGCAGGAGGGACTGGTCCACTTTACAGCATAGATGGCATCATAAAGAGAGAACATTATGTAGAAATACTGAAGCAACATCTCAAGACATCAGCCAGGAAATTAAAACTTGGCCACAAATGGGTCTTCCAAACAGACCATGACCCTAAGCATACTGCCAAATTAGTTAAAATGTGCTTTAAGGACAACAGAGTGAATGTCTTGGAGTGGCCATCACAAAGCCCTGACCTCAATCGTATAGAAAATTTGTGGGCAGAGTTGAAAAAGCTTGTGAGAGCAAGACAGCCAACAAATCTGACTCAGTTACACCAATTCTGTCAGGAGGAATGGGCCAAAATTCCTGCAAACTATTGTGAGAAGCTTGTGGAAGGATACCCAAAACATTTGATCAAAGTTATACAGTTTAAAAGCAAAGCTAAAAAAAATACCAAAGAAATGTATGTCAACTATTGACTGTCTAGAAATTAATAAAAAATTATCCAAAAAATTAATTCTCTCATTATTCTGGCATTTAGCAAATGTAAATGATTTAGGTAATCCTAACAGACCTAAAATAGTAAACGTTTAGTATGATTTACCATCAGACAATTTTTAAAAAAATGTATTTGTTCCTTTTTTTAGAGTGTATGTAAACTTCTGGTTTCAACTGTACATGTATATATACTACGTCCCCTTTCGTTTATGTTTGCTTTGTTTATGTTTGCTTTGTTTATGTTTTTTTGGTGTGTGTTTTGGATGTTGTGTAATTTATGTTTTGTTTTTTGTCATATGATGTTATTATGATGTGATTGTGATTAATTGTGGGTCCCCCTTGAAAATGAAATGGTACATCTCAAGGGGTTTATCCTAATAAATAAATATCAATAATAATAATAATAATAATAATAACAACAACAATAATAATGACTCCATTTTGTTCGTGCAAAATACAATTGATGTTTTTCTTTCTGATTTATGATCAAAATGGTTGGTGTCCATCTGCAGACTGGAGCGCTGTAGTGTTTTCTAAAAGGAAGGACACACTGCACCCTCCCCACCCTTCTCCTCTGCAGAGCGTCTCTCTTTCTATTCCAGGTTGCCACATTTTTTGTGTTTTTTGTTTAGTTTTTTCTTCATATGTGCTAGCAAGGTGACAAGAGATGCTGCTCCATACACAACCAGCCAGCAGCCAGCCAACCGAGCAGACACAAATATATTCAGAGCATTTAGTACCCTGGATTAATCGAATTATAATTTAATCATCTGATCAAACAGCAATTAGCATAATCACTTGTGGGGAACAGCTGATAGAGGAGAGAGAGCAACACATAATAAACCTCAGGCAACTGCCGCTCTAATGAGACATTTAACTGCTAAAACACACATCAAAAAGCAACATCTTCATGCTTTCTGGAGCCGAGACAGCTGTTAGGAACTGAAGGACAGTAATGCGTTTCAAACGCCAGTGATTTAACTGGGAATTCATGCTGAAAGGTACATTAGGTTCTTTTTAAAGGGCTCTACTCATTGTGCGAATGCAGGAATATAATTAAGCGATAGGGGGAAAAAAACGAATAATAAATATGTAGAAACAATATGCGAATAGGACTTGTTTATGCAACCATAACATGATTATTATTGTCAATAAAGCTGTCATCTGAAATAAAATAGACAAAATAATTAGTCTTTGAAAGACTGCATATTATGGGGCTGAAACAAGGATCGGTTTAATGGAATTGTTTAGAAAATCATATAAATCAGATTTTCAAAGTAAAATGATCTCAGTGATATATAAATGTTTCACGCTCAACGTCTTACATTAGAAGTGGGTGAAAGATTTGGTGAAAAAAACACACACAAAATGACGTATTTTTAATATAAGAAGTAACTGTGGACTGAAAAAAAAATGAAAATGTAACAATGCATCAAAGCCAATGTTGTTACTAATCGTTCACATGTCCAAAACAGTGATAAAATGTTAAAAGAAATCCAGTCCACAACTACTTTTTAATATTAATAATAAGTCATTTTGTGTGTTTTTTTCACCAAATCAGTGACATCATTTGTGAATTTGGCAATTAAAGAGTTAAAATCCTGTAATTTTCTAAACAATTTAGTAGTTTTGATCAGGACTGAGGATGATTAACAAATTTATGCATATAAAATGTAAAAAAAAAAAAATTATCTGATGCATTTTACAGTTTAATTTAGTGGATGTTTTTATCTGGAACATAATAAAAGGGTGGTAAATTTGAACAGTGCACAAGGGTTAACACAAACCCATTAATTTTTTTTTTTTCTTTCGTATATTTAGGTTTATTAAACACAAAACTAATAAATTGTCCAAAAGTTATCTCAAGAATTGTGCTGTTTTGCCTCATTTTAAACTAATAGTCTGAACAAGCTGAAAAATAAATGAATGAACGAACGAACGAATTAAAGAACAAAAGAATGAGCAAGTGAACGAACCAACCAACCAACAAACCAACGAATGACCCAACGAATGAACCAACGGACGAACCAACGAAAAACATCCAAAAAACCCACATCAAAAAAAAAAACAAAAAAAAACAATCATACATAAACAAAAGGGGAAATAGTGTACATACATCTACAGTTAAAACCAGAAGTTTACATACACTCTAACAAATGAACCAATGAACGAACCAATGAAAGAACCAAAAAACGAACCAATGAACGAACCAACCAATGAACCAACAAACGAACAAACCAACGAACAAACCAACAAATGAACGAACCAACGAACAACCGAACAAATGAACCAACAAACAAACGAACGAACCAATGAAAGAACCAAAAAACGAACCAATGAACGAACCAACGAATGAACCAACAAACGAACAAACCAACAAACAAACCAACAAATGAACCAACAAATGAACGAACCAACGAACAACTGAACGAATGAACCAACAAACGAACGAACGAACCAACAAACAAACCAACCAATGAACGACCGAACAAATGAACCAACAAACAAACGAACCAACCAACAAACAAATGAATCAACAAACAAACCAATGAACCAACCAAAGAATGAACCAACCAACGAACAAACCAATGAACGACCCAACGAGCGAACCAATGAATGAACGAAGGAACAAAAGAACAAAGGAACGAACCAATGAACAAACCAACTAACGAACGAACGAACGAACAACCGAACGAATGAACCAACAAACGAACCAACCAACCAACAAACAAACCAACCAATGAACGACCGAACAAATGAACCAACAAACAAACGAACCAACCTACAAACAAATGAATGAACAAACAAACCAATGAACCAACCAACGAACAAACCAATGAACGACCGAACGAGCGAGCAAGCGAGCGAACCAATGAATGAACGAAGGAACAAAAGAACAAAGGAACGAACCAATGAACAAACCAACTAACGAACGAACCAACGAACAAATGATTGAACCAATGAATGAACAAACCAACCAACCAACAAACCAACCAATGACAGAACGAACAAGCAAGCAAACGAACGAACGAACGACAATTGAACGAAAGAACGAACAAACTAACAAACGACTTTTATTTAAAGTTTACAATGCCGGTTCAATAAGAATCTCATGTTAAAATAAAACTACAACCGATCTCTCATATCCATTAAAATAGAGTAATATATTCATTCATTCATTTTCTTTTCGGCTTAGTCCCTTTTTTAATCTGGGGTCGCCACAGCGGAATGAACCGCCAAGTTATCCAGAATATGTTTTACGAAGCAGATGCACTTCCAGCTGAAATCCATCTCTGGGGAAACACACATTCACACTCATACACTACGGACAATTTAGCCTACCCAATTGACCTACACCGCATGTCTTTGGACTTGGGGGAAACCGGAGCTTTTGTAATATATTATAAATATAATTGTTCATTAGTTGTTAAAATATTCATAAATATAATTATTCAATATCTTAATTAATATATATATATTTACACACATTTGCATAAGTACATAAATGACTTGAATAATGGCTCAAAGCTCCAAAAACAAAAACAAAAATGCTGGGTTCACTGTTACACCAAAACAAAGTAGTCTCAAGAATTGTGTTGCTTTGGCCTATTGTAAACAAGTAGATTGAAAAATCAGCAAAAATAAAATAAAAAATAATAATAATAATAATAAAAAATTTGCAGAAAGCTGCAGTCACAGATTGTGTCGGCCTAAACCACTTGTTAATAGTGAAAATGCTTTTACATTTAACCAAAACTGCATAAAAACAGACTGCCATTGTTTAAGAGCATACAGTTCATAGAAAACGAAATGCAATGCAGTACTGAAGGACTTTCATTCACTAAATAGAAAGAGATGCAGAAATGAAACATGACACTATCACGGCTGCATCAACAATACACATGTGAACAAACCAACAATACATAGCAGACATCAGGCAAAAGTGACAGAGTCCTGAAAGGGGGCAGCTAAAAATACCAACCACCAACTTGTTCTTACATCTTACAGTCTATGCCATGTTTAAAAATATATCACAATGTTGAGAAAGCAGGCTCTGGTCATTTGTCACCCTGTCACTTTCTCCCACCTAGGTCAGAGAATCCTCAGCCTACATCCCTCTCTCTGGCTCTCATTTTAAAAATAACAAGACATGGCTGCACGGAGGAAAGCTCATAAAGAGAGAGATGCATATAAAAAAAGTCACGTGATAGGATTTTACACAAGGAAGCTGATGACAGACAGAGGTATTTGCGTGATGTCAGTTATACATCTTGGAAGAATAAAGCATTGCATATGTAAATAAATTGTGTGTGTGTCTCAGACAGAACTCTCATTTAAATGAATATTTACTATAGGATGCTCTAAAATAATATATCTGTGCATATACATTAGATTAGTCAGTACCAAAATCAAAACTATAGCTAATGTAACTAAATAACTTAAGATCACACTGTAAAAATGATGCATAAATTAGCAGTTTTTCCATATTTTGTGATTCATGCTTTTCTTTTCTTAATTTCCCCCCATTTATTTATGCTTTTGAATTGCATTATGGGACTTCCAGCAATTTTTAACCTTGAAATGTTCAAAAAGTGACTTTTATGAACATTTTAATAGTTTAAAGTGATATATTGTCTGAGTTATATTATTTCTTATGCCACAAAAACCTTGTAATAAACTGCCAGTACATTTTCTCTTAGTTTACATAATTATTTCTCTGTATATTATTTCTTACACCTTTTATTACTTTAAACTACTGAAATGTCAATAAAAGTCACAATGTTAATCTGTAGAGTTAAATTTCCAACATCGAAAGTAAACAGATCAGAGATCAAGCTCCCCTAATGCAATTCACAACCGCAAATAAACGCAAAACACTTGTCAATCCCAAAATATGGAAACTGTTAATTAAATAATATTTTTTAATAGAGCACAGGCCAAAAATTTATATGAAAACAATATTAAATGTTATTTTAATAGTTAAATTTTTAAAAGGGTACACATATACCCTATATATATATATTCATTCATTCATTTTCTTTTCAGCTAAGTCCCTTTATTAATCTGGAGTCGCCACAGCAGAATAAACCGCCAACTCATCCAGCACGTTTTACGCAGCGGATGCCCTTCCAGCTGCAACCCATCTCTGAGAAACATCCATACACACTCATTCACTATGGACAATTTAGCCTACCCAATTCACCTATAGTGCATGTGTTTGGACTGTGGGGGAAACCGGAGCACTCGGAGGAAACCCACACGAACATGCAAATTCCATACAGAAACACCAACTGACCCAGCCGAGGCTCGAACCAGCGACCTTCTTGCTGTGAGGGAACAGCACTACCTACTGCGCCACTGCGTAGCCATATACAGTTGAAGTCAGAATTATTAGCCCCCCTTTGAATTTTTTTTATTTTTTAAATATTTCCCAAATGATGTTTAACAGAGCAAGGAAATTTTCACAGTATGTCTGATAATATTTTTTCTTCTGGAGAAAGTCTTATTTGTTTTATTTCGGCTTGAATAAAAGCAGTTTTTAATTTTTTAAAAGCCATTTTAAGGTCAAAATTATTAGCCCCTTTAAGCTATATTTTTTTCTATATTCTACAGTACAAACCATCATTATACAATAACTTGCCTAATTACCCTAACCTGCCTAGTTGAACTAATTAACCTAGATATGCCTTTAAATGTCACTTTAAGCTGTATAGAAGTGTCTTGAAAAATATCTAGTAAAATATTATTTACTGTCATCATGGCAAAGATAACATAAATCAGTTATTAGAAATGAGTTATTAAAACTATTATGTTTAGAAATGTGTTGAAAAAAATCGTCTCTCCGTCAAACAGACATTGGGAAAAAAAATAAACAGGGGGGCTAATAATTCAGGGGGGCTAATAATTCTGACTTTAACTGTGTATATAAATAATAACCTTTTAGCTCTCCTGTGAAATGTTAATAATTTTTTTCCAATATGTTTCTATCTACACATTTTTAAATGTCACAATTTGAATTACTCATTTTTAATAACTAATCTCCTTCTTTATATTTGCCATGATGAAAGTACATAATATTATACTTTAATGACATAGTATTCAGCTTTAATTCAAAGAAATTCAGTAATTCATCTTACATATATATATATATATATATATATATATATATATATATATATATATATATATATATATATATATATATATATATATATATATATGCAGTTAAAGTCATTTAACAAAGTAATTATTAGCCACCCTTTGATTTTTATTTAATTTTTTAAATTTCCCAAATTATGTTTAACAGAGCAAGGAAATTTTCACAATATTTCCTATAATATGTTTTTCTTCTGGAGAAAGTCTCATTTGTTTATTTTTGACTAATTTTAGCTTAAAAACCATTTTAAAGTCAAAATTATAAGCCCCTTTAAGCTATATTTTTTTTTTTCGATAGTTACAGAACAAACCATCGTTATACAATAACTTGCCTAATTACCCTAATCTGCCTAGTTAACCTAATTAACCTAGTTAAGCCTTTAAATGTCACTTTAAGCTGTATAGAAGTGTCTTGAAAAATATCTAGTCAAATATTTTTTACTGTCATCATAACAAAGATAAACTAAATCAGTTATTAGAAATGAGTTATTAAAACTATTATGTTTATAAATGTGTTGAAAAAAAATTCTCTCCGTTAAACAGAAATTGGGGGAAAACATAAACAGGGAGGCTAAAAATTCAGGGGGGCTAATAATTCTGACTTCAACTGTATCAATGCATTTACTAAATCCTACTTAAAACTTAATTTTCTATCTTGCCTTTCTCTGATAATGACTGTAAAAGATAACTGATTTACATTTTAAACAGAAACACAATGTACTAAAAATGTATTCAATTTAAACCTAGTTTATTAAATGTGTCATTAAACAGTTGTTTATTAAACCTAAATGCTTCCATTAATTACACATGCATATAAATCAGCAAGTATCAAAACTCGTTCACATGAATTAAAACAAGAAAACAGATCGAGAATAAAATAAACATCATGAACAGAAAAAGACAACTGTTTTTCACGTTGTCCTCAAAATGACCTCTAAGTGTGTTTGTTCTCTAAAGAACAGCACTGTCTTTCTCAATCAACAAATCCGACATAATTCCCATTAAACGCTTCTCATTTTTGAGAATATGCTACACGCTGCTGCCTTTCCAGCGGAATCGCACTTATATCACTGGCACTTCACACTGCAGTCCTTTATGCATCCTTAAGTGATAAAATCATCCACACTCCTTAAGTAAAGCACAGAAAAACTGCCGTTGAACATTATCCAAAGACGAGCGTCGAAATAAGTGGCTAGCATTAAAATCAGTGGGTGGTTTGACTCATTAAAAGTCTCATCTTGATGAAAATATCCTTTCAGGCAATAACATTTCAAGCAAATAATCATATTAGAAAAGAAAAGACAGAGCAAAACAATATTGGAACAGTTAAATATGTACTCGAGGATTGGAGGACGCTTACTCAGAATCTTTAAATAGGTAATAGAGGATTGCAGGGCACAGGTCTTACAGGACTATCCAACAAACTTGAACAGATGGGCCTCTAATCAGCAAACTGCCTTAATTGCCCCCGATAGATTAACTCCCACCAAACACAGTTCCACGCAGCCAAATCAAATCACATCGCGCATTTCTCTTTAGACTACTGAAGAAATTCCAGCTTGACCTGAAATAAAGTCTTTATCGTGGATCTCGTCATTCTGATTACTCGCAATAATTTCCGTCCGTATATTTACTGGGAGCGCTGTGTAATCCCTAATGACAACAGCATGTTTTTATACAGGATTTAGACGGCTGAGATTATAATCCGTTGCAAAGCATGTGTTTCTGTGGACAACAAGTGAAGGATTATAATATTTCGAGTTACAGATCGGAGGCAGTTATTTGCGTTCGCTGTGTGGATTTGAACTTGAGTGTGTTCTGCTTTAAATCAAGGTGCTAAATGTGACTGTTTCTGATGAGGTTTTATTATTAGGTGTCTTTAATGTAGAAATTTAAAGGTATATGTTATTTTACAAGAAAAGCAATCGTATGTATTTGCACAACATTGCTGTATATGCTAGATGAAGTCAGAATTATTAGCCCTCCTTTGAATTTGTTTTTCTTTTTTAAATGTTTCCCAAATGATGTTTAACAGAGCAATGACATTTTCACAGTATGTCTGATAATATATATATTTTTTTTTTGAAAAAGTCTTATTTGTTTTATTTTGGCCAGAATAATTTTTTAAAAACAATTTTACGGTCAAAATTATAAGCCCCTTTAAGCTATATTTTTTTTCAATAGTTACAGAACAAACCATCGTTATACAATAACTTGCCTAATTACCCTAACCTGCCTAGTTAACCTAATTAACCCAGTTAAGCCTTTAAATGTCACTTTAAGCTGTATAGAAGCGTCTTGAAAAATATCTAGTCAAATATTATTTACTGTCATCATGACAAAGATAAAATAAATCAGTTATTAGAAATGAGTTATTAAAACTATTATCTTTAGAAATGTGTTGAAAAAATCTGCTCTCCGTTAAAGAGAAATTGGAGAAAAAAAAAAAAAACAGGGGGCTAATAATTCTGATTTCAACTGTATTTGTATACACACAAGAGACAAATATTTAGTTATAGTTGCATTCATCAATTTCCATATTTATTTATTTTATTTTTAAGTCTAATATGCAATAATTCTTTCTTTAATCAAATTTGTATTTATTTTAATCATGTTTTAAATGATGCATTAAATCACACTGTTGATTTAAAATCCCAATCAGAACGCCCAGTTTTTTTCTGTAAAGCTGAAAGAATGGCTGAAATCTTTACAGCAATGTGAACATTAAGTATTATTCTTTCAGATTGGTCATTTACATTTCTCTTTAGTACGCAGATTGACTTACGTTATATGTTTGTGGCTCTGTATATACTGTACGTTAGTTGTATTGTGTTTTTTTTTTTCTTGTTTGTTTATTTAATTCTTTTTTTATGCAAAGCCTAACCAGGGACGAGGGCTGCAAATTAGCTTTATGCTATATGCCCTATGTACGTGACATCGGTTGTCTTTGTATAACAATGTCAAGTGTATTGTCCCTGTTAAATAAACAAGCAAATAAAATAAAATTAAATTAAAAATAAAAAACTGAACAAAACTGAACTTCAACTCTGAAAACTGAACTGACGCAGTTTCAATTTACTAAAACTTCTATGTGAAGCTGCTATGACACAATTTACATTGTAAAAGTACTGTAGCAATAAATATGAGTTGAATTGAATGTATTCAAATATACTTTAATCATTATATACTCATTATTTTGTAATAAGTATTCTTCATTAGTCATTTTGTACTACTGTGACAACATTAAGTTAAATTATTAGTTTTTACAAATTTAAGTGGATTGAACATAAAACCATGAAGTTGACCTCAAAAATTGTGTTGTTCCAGCTCATTTTAAGTTAGTAGTTTCAAACAGCAATTTTTTGGAGAGTGTGTTTGCTTACTATTATAATTTTTGCATTAATTATATGCATAATACTCATTATAATTTTTTAAACATTTCAACTGACCCCCTAGCACTACCATGTGGCCCCCTGGTGGTCTTTGGATCCCAGTTTGAACATGTTAAACAATGCTACAAACAAATAATATGTATATATATATATATATATGTATATATATATATATATATATATATATATGTATATATATATATATATATATATATATATATATATATATATATATATATATATATATATATATATATATATGTATATATATATATATATATATATATATATATATATATATATATATATATATTTAAATTAATGACTGAAATCAAATTCATAATAGGAAATTTGAAGCAAATCTTCAAGTCTAGTTTTGATTTGAGAGTTATTAATAGGGCCAGACAGAATCTGCTGACATTTTTTGCTATTTCTGCGGAGAATTTTGTACAAAAAAATCTGCAGATTTATGCTGAATTATTTTGGGAGTGTCGAAACTGAAATCTTAATATATTAAATAAAAAACAATAGCTTTTTAGCTTTTATTTAATGTTTACAATGCAAATACAATTAGAGTCACTTATTTGGTAAACGAAGCAAGTCTATCGTATATCTACTAAAAGACAGAACATATGACTTTACAACCTGTATTGTAAATAAATCAAATGAAAACATTCATATTAGTCAATATTATTACGAAATTTGTTATTAATCGAAATTGAAACAACTGAATAAATATAAATTTACACACATACACACAAATACAGACTCAACGATGGACCAAAAATCTGAGGAAATCTGCGGATTTTTGCGCGCACAGATTCCATGTGAGCCTAGTCATTAATAAAAAAAAAAACATTCCTCCCCAATAAATAAAAACAGCTAAACGCTAAACCAGTAAGACACATACAGTATTCAGCCTGTGCCCTTTCATTGTCTGTCAGGGGTCATTCATTCACACAACGGCCTTATTTGATACACGTCTATGGCTCTAATAATAGAGGTTTCCATAGTGACAGGCCAAGCAGCATGTGATAAACCTTCTAGGCTCCAATTTTCTAGAATACAGTTGGTTTCTGAGAAGAAAAAGTGGCCACCTGTAATAGGAAGGTTGTTTGTGACTATACTAAAAGGCGTAGAACAAGGCTTAGTTAGCTATACTCGTAACTTTTTCCACAATTAATCAGCATAATAAATTCATCACCCTCAAATGATTTCAAACCTGTTTGAGTTGAGTGAACACAAAAGAAGCTATCTTGAAGAATGCTGAAAGCCTATGAATTCTGTAGTATGTTTTATTCCTAGAATAGATGTTCCCAGTTTTCGACAATCTTCAAAATAGCGTCTTTTTAAAGGTTTGCGATCACTTGTGGGTGAATAAATGATGTGTGAATGTTCATTTTTGGGTGAACTATCAAAACATCAACAGTTTTAAGGAAAAAATGACAATTCTAAAAACCTCATGAAGGTGTGTGTGTTGATTTTATAAGCATAAATAAAGGAGGAAAGCTAGGGAGAGTCTCATTTCATAGTCTGCTCTGTTGGGCGATGGTGACTGATGAGTTCTTACTGCTCTTTTATGAGTTTCAGCTGAAGCAGGGGTGGCGCAATTTCAATTCAAAGTTATTACAAAATACATCTCAATATTTTTTTTTTAGCTCACATTTGCCCCGAGTGAGAAAAGCCTCGGAGAGAGCACTGCGTTTCGAGCTCAAACATGGAGAGCAGGGGTGTATTTATCTCCCTCCTCTGAAGAGCAGGATTATTTCTGTTGTTTTCTTTCGCAACATCCTCACCGCCTCAAAATGACTGCCATTCAAAGCTTCACATTGAGGACTCATGCCAGCGTTCGCCCAATAGCCATTTTACATCAAATCGTCCAACCATTTCTTAAAATGATTATTAATCCTGGGTTTTAAGCTCATCCTGCAGTAACCTTCCATCGACAATGTCTGCCCGTCTGCAAATTTTTCGAGGAGATAAGTCTATTTTCCCCATTCTGTTTTTCCCTCCATGGCTCCCTCCTTTCGTACACACCCTTCCATGTTTGCACCTACTGACCATCTCTTCAATTCTGCCGAATCACACCTTTGTACTCTGGTGTGAAGATGCAGTTTTACAAACAGGTAGCAAAGATGGAAAATCAAGCTTTAGGCAAATTCGGCCTTATAAAATATAAAGAGAGCTTTAAATTTCTCGCTGCACACACATGCATCCACGCAGGCGCAGTCTCTTAAGTACACACACACACAGCTATTAAGGCGTTGTGTAGTATTTTTCAGCTACTCACCCTGCATTTTCTCTTACAGACCTTTTTTTTTTTACCGAATTGTACATCAGCAATAAAATAAAGAAGCAATTCAATTTTTTTAAGATTGTAGGTAATCATATTTTTTGCAAATAATATTTGTATTTTATGACCAAGGAGTTAACATATGAAAATGGTGAAATTTTCATTTTGATTTTCCTGCAATCCACCCACTGAGTGCACCACAGGAGTATTTTATTAAAAAATAACTAGATGAAATTATTTAATCTGCCCAGCTGAAATGTTTTAAACATCCATAGTGTTAATTATCTATAATCAAATGATTGTGTTTATTCAATAAACCAATTAACCGCTCTGCCTCGATTAAAAAAAAAAAAACTACTCAGAAATTAAGACTTTTTTGCTCTGCACAATTAAACTAAATCAAACATAGCTGATTCAAAACAGATATACGACTGGAGGAGGGCGCAGCACATACATATAAAATACGTCAGTCGTTGTGGATTAAGAAAACAACAATACTGAGACTTTCAAATAGGATATGCGAGTTTGAAAATGGAAAGCGCACGGATGAGTAGTTTCTACACCAGTCGGTGTGATAAACAAGAGGTCACATTCATTAACATCTCCCCATGCGTAAAGCAAACGACAAGAAACCTGAGCAATACCTGCCGGAGGCCCCAGTGTGTGCACGGGAATCGTTATAAGGGGCTTTTGCAGTACGCAGTGCTGAAATCATCAAGGCCATAATCTGACAAATAATGTTTTATTTTAATTATATATAAATAATTATAAGAGGGAAACTCTCAAAGCCTAGGTGACCACCAGTGACACAATTAAAAATTAATTTGCATATTTTCAGCACACCCTTTCCAGAATGCCCTGATGAAAGTACAGTAAATGAAGTTTGGCAAAATAACGATAGAATGAAAAATGAAGACTAACCATTCAGGATGCTCTGGAGAAAGAGAAATGCCAATATCCACATGCCCCGCTGCGTTCAATCCCCAAGCTAGATTTTCCTCTTTTCACTTCGCACACTTTGTCCACTGCTTTTTTCCCGATCCCCCACTCGGAATGCCAACGGTCAGGTTAAAACAAAAGCCAGTCCGGATTTCCTGTGCCAATGACTTGAGAGGATCTCCACCGTGCGTCTCGCGTGTGCGCTTTTGCGCCCGGTCGTTGCGCATGAAGGATGTGCGGATGTTCTGGTGTGATTGTCTTGGTTAAAGCTCCGGATGCTGCTGTGCTTCAGAGGGGCTGCTGGATGCAGGTGCCGATTTAGGAGAGCAGGTGGTGATGCGGAGGAGAAAGAAAACTTTCAAAGCAAAAAGCAACGGTGCCGTTCAAGTGTGTCATTTAAAACCAAGGGGAAGCAAGTATTTTTTTTTTTTAAGAAAAAAAGGAAAGAAAAGGAACTAAACAGGGGAGAATAAATCATAGGTGTTTAATCAGAAATGGGAATGGAAAGAAAGTCCGGAGAAGCTGAAGCGGCAGGAACAAAGGTGAGATCCCAGAGTCAGACCATCTTCTTGAGCACCTCTCGCCGTCCAGCAGGCTGCAAGCAGGCGCATCTTCCTCCTGCGTGGCGCTTTAATCGCATTGGTTCGTGTGCTGCTAACCCTCTCTGCCTCAGAGCATTAGAGAATAACCCTCTCTCTCCCCTGCCTCCACAGCCCAGCTCACTGCCTTAAAGGAGCCGAGACACTCCTCTGAAGGCTCAGGCACGAGGACACACCTATTTCAGGTGCGCACTTAGTATGGAAGAGGGGTAAAAGTCCCGCACTCCACCGTATGTAGCTAATATTTATTAGCAAACACCTTCTCCGTGCTGTTTTTTTTTCTTTTAGGTAAATTTCTCAACCAAACTTCTGTCATATAATGCATGCTCCGAGGATATGGATTTGCTAGAGTATTTCTAAAAGCCCACAGAATAAATGTTTAGCAGATACGCTCAGTTAAAAAGTCTTTCCTTTGCCGTACATTAAAAATAATACACTCGAGACTTCGTTTGTACTCGATTTACTCGGAATGTGCTTAAGTGAAATGTTAATGTTTAATTCTAATAAAAATATTGTAAGCGAAATATTTTTTGTTTGTTTAGAAAATGACAGTTAGTCAAAAAATTGTCAAATTATAATTTTTTTGTGTGTGAAAATATTGTTGAAAGTACTGCTTTTTTAACTCTTCTGAAGTTAAAATATTGGTATTGTCTACAATGTTTAAAGACATGAAAACATGAAAATGTAATTTATTCCATTATTTCCATTAGTAGTTTAATAACTCACATAACTAATAAATCCAGAGAAAATAAAAATGTTGAGGTCTTAATTTTTCCCATTGCTGTACATACACTCACTGGCCACTTTATTAGGTACACCTTACTAGTATTGGGTTGGACCCCCTTTTGCCTTCAGAACTGCCTTAATCCTTCGTGGCATAGATTCAACAAGGTACTGGAAATATTCCTCTGAGATTTTAGTCCATATTGACATGATAGCATCACGCAGTTGCTGCAGATTTGTCGGCTGCACATCAATGATGTGAATCCCCCGTTCCACCACATCCCAAAGGTGCTGAACTGCGCCCGGTCAGTACCTGGATGGGAGACCACATGGGAAAGCTAGGTTGCTGCCGGAAGTGGTGTTAGTGAGAGCAGCAGGGGGCGCCCAACCTGTAGTCTGTGTGGGTCCAAATGCCCCAGTATAGCGATGGGGACTCTATACTGCTCAGTGAGCGCCGTCTTTCGGATGAGACGTTAAACTGAGGTTTTGACTCTCTGTGGTCATTAAAAATCCCAGGATGCCCTTCGAAAAAGAGTAGGGGTTTAACCCCGGCATCCTGGCCAAATCTTCCCACTGGCCTCTGTCCATCATGGCCTCCTAACCATCCCCATCTCAAAATTGGCTTCATCACTCTGTCTCCACCAATCAGCTGGTGTGTGGTGTGCGGTCTGGCGTAAAATGGCTGCCGTCGCATTATCCATGTGGATGCTGCACACTGGTGGTGGATGAGGAGATCCCCCCCCTATGTGTAAAGCGATTTGAGTGCCCAGAAAAGCGCTATATAAATGTAAGGAATTATTATTATTATTACTGTAGCCTTTCTATCAGCTGGAACCAGTCTGGCCATTTTCCTCTGACCTCTGGCATCAACAAGGCATTTGCGCCCACAGAACTGCTGCTCACTGGATATTTTCTTTTTTTCGTACCATTCTCTGTAAACCTGAGAGATGGTTGTGCGTGAAAATCCCAGTGGATCAGCAGTTTCTGAAATACTCAGACCAGCCCGTCTGGCACCAACAACCATGCCACCTAAGACCTCCTATTAACACTTTAGTAATCTGACTCTTCTTATAGAATTAATCGCCTGTTATTTCTGTCATTTCACTCATTTATTCATTTTCTTTTTGGCTTAGTCCCTTTATTAATCGGGGTCGCCACAGCAGAATGAACTGCCAACTAATCCAGCATATGTTTTACACAGCGGATGCCCTTCCAGCTGCAACCCATCACTAAGAAACACCTATACACTCTTGCATTCACACACACCCTACGGCCAATTCAGTTAATTCAATTCACCTATAGCACATGTCTTTGGACTGTGGGGGAAACCGGAGCACCTGGAGGAAACCCGAGCGAACATGGGGAGAACATACAAACTCCACACAGAAATGCCAATTGACACCGCCAGGGCTCGAACCAGCGACCTTCTGGCTGTGAGGCGAGAAAACCGTGCCGCCTTAATTCTGCCATTAAATTCATTTAAATATGACTGAGATCAAGGTCAAATAATACAATTTGAAGGCATAAATAAACTGAAAAAAACATGTCACACAATATAGCAGAAACTGTTATATAACAGGCATTTTTAATATTTGTATCAAGTACAACAAAATATTACTGTCTTTTCACACACTTTAGTCTAAAAATGACAATTCAATTCATATATTTAGAAAGGGTCTGCTTAGCATGAAGGTCACAGGTTTGTTTCCCAGCTGGACCAGGAGGCCTTTCTGTGTGGACTTAGCATGTTCTCCCTGTGTCTCTGTAGGTTTTCCCCAAGTTCTCCGGTATCCCCACAGTCCAAAATCATGCAGTATAGCTTAATTTGATAAAACCAAATTGGCCATAGTGAGTGAATGAGAGAGTGTATGAGTCCATCCCTTCACTGAGGGTTGTACCAGAGTAATTATCGGTAGGGTTGGGCCGATAGACGATGTCATCGTCCATCGCCGATGGCTGATAAACTTCACGATGCAGAGCCGGCATCGTGATCCATCGCCCCGCCCCACATGTATATTGATATATAACTTATTATTTGCATGTCATCTTAATAGCAATAACAGTCTTTTCATGAGCTGTGTTATATTATATTTATAGCTGCTGTTTGCACGGCTGACAGCATCGTGAGGATTAAATACATCGTGAGGATTATACAGCACCTCTCGCGCTTAAAATGTGTAGATTCAGTGGCAAACCTGTAAACCCCGTCCCACAGACTTTACAGTGAATGGCTTTAGTTATTTTCATAGCGGACTTGAAGCCACTGGAAGTCTTTTATCCACTCTTGGAAAAGTGTAAATGGTGGATTAACATTCAGCACATGATCACTAATAAGATGTGCCATTATTTAACTTTAGGTGGTTTCTAAAACTAAATCTGTCAGTGTTATTTTCATTCTCTCATCTTCAGCGCGTCACATTTCCGCGGCTGTTGCTCCTGTCATGTGACTCAGAAGGTGTTGACTGAGTGATTGACAGCTGATATTAACCAATCCATTCGCGTTCAGTTCTAGCGCAGTGGGCCAATAGGAAGAGCACAAAGGCGGGGCAAGCTTTGCGGGCTTTTTTACTTCAGCAAGTTCACATGACAACTGTTATAATCTGTTCCTGAGCGCTGCGTTTGGTGTCTTTAGGTGCAAAGATGCATTCTGCATAAATGTCTCCTAAATCCGTGCACGCGGTGAGGATTTTGCAGTGAAAACAGGTCGCACGGTAAAAATGTATGCACTAGCACAAATGCTTTCAAATACATATTTTAGGTCGCATAAAATATCAGGCGCAAGTGTGACCAAAACGGTTGAGCTCTAGCATCTTTACTTGTTATTATGTCCTCATAATAATAATAAAATAAGGAAGTTATCATTAATCACAATACAAATTACAGTGAACTCCAAACGAACTCTCGTCTCGTCTCCGCCACCAGCTGTGGGGAAAAAGCCATTATAAGGACACAGATCACTCCGCCTGATCATGCCAGAGTCCCGCGGAAAAAAAGTGATTGACAGGTGGTAATTTGTGAATAACTTTATTTATGGTTTGGTCATGGGTAAAGCAAAGACCATGTGGGTCAGGTAGTGAAAACGATAGGCTACAATTATTAAATTCGTTATGAATTAATTGATATTTAACAACAAAGACCCCCACCCCGCCTACGACGACGATACCATCGTCCATCGCCGATGTTCACATTAGACATCGTACGATGCCAAATTTGTCAACATCGCCCAACCCTAATTATCGGTTTATTCCACTGTGGCAACCCCCAATAGAGCAGGGAGAGAGATTAAGAAAGGTAACAGATTTAGTCAAAACTCCCATTTGGCTATAGCTGTCCATGATAAACAGCATATTGTGCAGTATGCTTAATGTAAGGTTCACACTGCTGATCTCCCATATTGGCGTGCGTTTCCCGAACAACGACATAACTCATGGCTGAACTATCTTAGTACGATGATTCATTTGGAAAAAGAACGATGTAACAAGGAGTGTTTCCCAAAACAGTAGTTTCTCTGTCGCAGATCCATCATTTGAACCATGTTAGTTATAACGTAAAATGCTCATAATGACAATCTAAACGAGGTGGAGTGACAACTTCTTTAGAGAAAATCCCCATAACTTTGTGCAATTTATATTGTTTTACACGCACACGCATTTAAAAAAATCCAATATTAGTTTTGGTAAAAACATTCACTCGCTTTCCATATTAATTGAAATATATGTAAATGGCACATATAGGACCTACAGCTGAAACCAGAAGTTTACATGCGCTGTATAAAAAGGCACATAACCATTTAAGCAAAAGTCAGATGTTAATGTGACTAAACTTTTTCCCTTTTAGGTAAATGAGGATTATCAGATTTGTTTCTGTTATGCTTATTAGCAGAATAATGAGAGAGATATTTTTGGAGAAATTGTTATAACTTTTCTTGAAAGTCAATTTTACATACAATAAGATTATTATGCCTCTGAAAAAGCTCAGATGATGGGGTCAAGTTCTTAAAAGTTTCTGATTGGCTAATTGACAACATTTGAGTTAATTGGAAGCACAACTGTAGAATAGTATTTAAGGAAAACCTCAAACACACTGCTTCCTTGTGTGACAACATGGGAAAATCAACAAGCCAGAATCAACAAAAAAGCCAGATTACAATTTGCAAAATTACACTGGGAAAAAGACACATTTTTGGAGACATGTCCTGTGGCCTGATGGAACTAAGATTGAACTGTTTGGCAATAATGACCAGTGTTACAAAGGGGACAAAGGGGAAAGCTTACAAGCTTACCATCCCAACTGTGAAATATGGGGGCTGCAGCATCATGTTGTGAAACTGTTTTGCTGCAGGAGGGACTGGTCCACTTCACAGCATAGATGGCATCATGAAGAAAGAACATTATGTAGAAATACTGAAGCAACATCTCAAGACATCAGCCAGGAAATTAAAACTTGGCCACAAATGGGTCTTCCAAACAGACCATGACCCTAAGCATACTGCCAAATTAGTTAAAGTGTGCTTTAAGGACAAAAGAGTGAATGTTTTGGAGTGGCCATCACAAAGCCCTGAACTCAATCCTATAGAAAATTTGTGGGCAGAGTTGAAAAAGCTTGTGCGAGCAAGACAGCCTACAAATCTGACGCAGTTACACCAATTCTGTCAGGAGGAATGGGCCAAAATTCCTGCAAACTATTGTGAGAAGCTTGTGGAAGGATACCCAAAACATATGATAACGTTAATTGTTGGGCTTTATAGTATATACAGTATGCCTATAGTACAGATACATTTCTTAATAAATAACCTACTATAAATTAAAAGCATTAGCGTATGCTATATATTTTTGTTTTCACAAGCTTTTGAATTTGAATTCATTTATTGAATGGGATAGCCCCTTGAGATGAATTTTGGATTCTGCTTTTAAATAATAGGTCACCTATAGCTTTCCTCATGAGCCACGGCTGCGTTCAAAATGGCATCAATGTTTTCAAAGTACATTAAGATGGGAATTGTCAATAAGAAGATCGCTAAAACTGAACTGTAAAAATACTTTGAAACTAAATTACGCATAAGAGATATGACTTTAATGCTTTTTTCTTTAATCATTACAAGTTTAAATGATGAAACATTCAAAAGAAATAGGGCATAGGGGGGATAACTGGGAATAGAACACAAGCAGGAACTATGCTTCTAACTACAGCTCTAGAGATGTAGTTGAAAACGCAAGTTTGCAATGCAGTTTGCGAATGTTCGTTGGAACGACGGATTTGGGAAACACCAAATCAACGATCTATGTGTGTAACGACCTTAGTTGGCTAACCAAGGTTTTTGGAAATGCACACCAGATCAGTGGTTCATGATGGAATAAAATACTTACATAATAGTCTAAATGACAGAGTCTGAATTTTAAAATGCTTAATTTTTAATACTGTGTCATTAATTGGTTGGTCTATGACTGTTTTTTTTTTTCATAAGTCACGAAGAAAACTCTTCCAGGTTCTGCACAATCTATGGATTTCCAGTATCTTCTGCATATTCAAACCCTTCCCAACAATTACTATATGACTTTGGGATCCATCCTGACACACTGTTGACTGACTAACTCATGAAAACATTCACTGATACTCTAGAACAGAGATGCTCAAACTAGTTGGCCCATGGTAACCTTTGATTTGGCCCGATTTTGTTTAAATGTACAGTGCATTTGAAAGTATTCAAAGCGCTTCACTTTTTCCACATTTTTTTATGTTACAGCCTTATTCCAAAATGGATTAAATTCATTTATTTCCTCAAAATTCTACACACAATACCCCATAATGACAATGTGAAAAAAGAGTTTTTGAAATGGTTGCAAATTTATTAAAAAATAAAAAACCTGAAAAATCACATGTTCAGTTGAAGTCAGAATTATTAACCCCCCTGTTTATTTTTTCCCCAATTTTTGTTTTACGGAGAGAAGATTTTTCAACACATTTCTAAACATAATAGTTTTAATAACTCATTTTTAATAACTGATATTACTGACATTTAAAGGCTTAACTAGGTAAATTAGGTTAACTAGGCAGGTTAGGGTAAACAGGCAAGTTATTGTATAACGATGGTTTGTTCTGTAACTATTGAAAAATATATAGCTTAAAGGGGCTTATAATATTGACCTTAAAATGTTTTTTTAAAAAATAAAAACTGCTTTTATTCAAGCCGAAATAAAACAAATCAAACTTTCTCCAGAAGAAAAAAATATTATCAGACATACTGTGAAAATTTCCTTGCTCTGTGAACATTATTTGGGAAATATTTAAAAAAGAGAAAAAAATTTGAATGGGGACTAATAATTCTGACTTCAACTGTACATAAGTATTCACAGCCTTTGCTCAATACTTGTTGATGCACCTTTGGCAGCAATTACAGCCTCAAGTCTTTTTGAATATGATGCCACAAGCTTGGCACACCTGTCTTTGGGAATTTTTGCCCATTCCTCTTTGCAGTACCTCTCAAGCTCTATCAGGTTGGATTGAAAGCAACAGTGTACAGCCATTTTCAGATCTCTCCAGAAATGTTCAATTGGATTTAGGTCTGGGCTCTGGCTGGGTCACTCAAGAACATTCACTGAGTTGTTGTGAAGCCACTCCATTGATATTTTGCCGGTGTGCTTTGGGTCATTGTCCTGTTGAAAGATAAAGCATCGCCCAAGTCTGAGGTCAAGAGCACTCTAAAGCAGGTTTTCATTCAGGATGTCTCTGTACATTGCTGCATTCATCTTTCCCTCTATCCTGACTAATCTTCCAGTTCCTGCTGCTGAAAAACATCCCCACAGCATGATGCTGCCACCACCATGCTTTACTGTAGGGATGGTATTAGCCTGGTGATGAGCGCTGCCTGGTTTTCTCCAAACGTAACGCCTGGCCAGCTCTAGAAAGAGTCCTGGTGGTTCCAAACATTTTCCACTTACGGATGATGGAGACCACTGTGTTCATTGGAGCAGCAGAAATTTTTCTGTAACCTTCCCCAGCCTTGTGCCTCGAGACAATACTGTCTCTGAGGTCTACAGACAATTTCTTTGTCTTCATGCTTGGTTTGTGCTTTGACATGAATCAACTAAATTTACCACAGGTGAACTCCAATGAAGCTGCTGAAACATCTCAAGAATGATCAGTGGAAACAGAATGTACCTGAGCTCAATTTAGAGCTTCACGGCAAAGGCTGTGAATACTGATGTACATGTGATTTTTCAAGTTTTTTATTTTTAATAAATTTGCAACAATTTCAAAAAATCTTTTTTCACATTGTCATTATGGGGTATTGTGTGTGAAATTTTGAGGAAATAAATGAATTTAATCCATTTTGGAATAAGGCTGTAACATAAAAAACATGTGGAATAAGTGAAGCGCTATGAATACTTTCCGGATGCACTTTACATACTGTCACCCGACAGTGCAGAGACTTTGGAGAGCAAATCAAGTCAAAGGTAGATTCTGCTTGACTAGTGTATTCAGCATTGAACTCCACTGTGTTATAAACGTGTTTATGTTTTTATTGCAATAAGTTATCATTTTAAAAGTAATACTGCATTAGTTAATATGATTTAAAGTAATGTTTTCTATTTATTTTGAAATATTATGAAATAAATTAGGAAATTATGCATGGAAACTTTAATGTAATAGTGTAATATAGTTTGGTATATTTACCTGCGGCCCACGTCTCTCAATGATATTTGTTTTTTGGCCCTTCATACGAAAAAGTTTGGGCACCCCTGCCCTAGAAGAAGTAATGTACATTAAGAGAAGGAAAACTATTTCAAGGGGGTTTAAACTTTTGAACAGGATGTTTGGTGGTAAAATGTTGTATTGCTTATTTTGTAAAACTGTACTTAATGTCCTTTTTAATTTTTGTTTTGTTGCAATAAACAATCCTAAGTATTTTTTTTCTTGTAAGCAACATTAGAGATATTTCACTTAAGTCTAAAAAATTGGAGAGAATAACTCTTAATTTCTCCAAAAATATTATAAATCTGACCAACAAATAAATAATGCTGCCCTGCCAAGTTTTCAAAATGTCCCCTCAGTCATTCAATCCAAGAATCTGGCCTGACTGAGGGCGACTTTCACACTCATCACAAGATTCCACCGGTCTGTCATAATCAACCTTTTCAAAGTACACATACACAAGTTGACAGTCAGTAAGTCAGTCCTGGTGAGAGCGGCCCCTTTGTTTTGACAACTCCATTGAGGCCTAGTGTTCGCTTACAACCAAACACACACCGGTCTATCGGCGGCCAAATGTCAGCACGCTGACTTCCAGACATCCTGCAGAGGATCGGGTTTCCCTTTCACTACGTTGCCCATTATCCAGGAATAGATCCGTCTAGCGCAACGCCATATGATCTCTTTTGTTACCTTAAACAATAGTGGCGATAAAGACATGAGGCGCGTGTGGAGAACCAAATATAACAACATGTAAAGTTATCTGGTGGCTGTGCTGTCAGTGATGCAGCATTTACAAATACATGCCCATGAGAGCCACAATTCACCTTACAGATCGCTTAACCCAGAATGTCTATAAAAGTAGCGACAGAATTGTTTGGGTCTTCTAGGGGATTGTCAAACCCCCAAATAGTTCAAGAACATGACCATGACTTCACATGGATCAAACATGACATGCACGAAGCATTGATAAAGTCATGACTGACATCTATTTATGCGTTCATCAGAAGTCTTCTATGACAATAACAATAAATCGAAGAACAAAATGATTTGCGTGTCATTCATTCATTTTCTTTTTGGATTAGTTCCTTTATTAATCAGGCAACCCCACAGCGGAATGAACTGCCAACTTATCCAGCATATGTTTTACACAGCAGATGCCCTTCCAGCTGGGAACCCATCACTGGGAAACACCCATACACTCCTGCATTCACACACATACACTAAGGCCAATTTAGTTTATTCAATTCACCTATACACCACATGTCTTTGGACTGTGGGGGAAACTGAAGCACCGGAGGAAACCCACGCGAACACTGCTGTGAGGTGATCATGCTATTCGCTGCGACACCGTGCAGCCCCTTTGATTGACTTAATATTGCTTAATATTGCCACAGCCATATCACCCTGCAGCCCAAGACCGGTTACTCACTGAAGCTAAGCAGGGCTGAGCCTGGTCAGTACCTGGATGGGAGACCACATGGGAAAACTAGGTTGCTGTTGGAAGTGGTGTTAGAGAGGCCAGCAGGGGGCGCTCAACCTGTGGTCTGTGTGAGTCCTAATGCCCCAGTAAAAAGTGAAGGGGACACTACACTGTTGGTGGGCACCGTCTTTCGGATGAGACGTTAAACCGAGGTCCCGACTCTCTGTGGTCATTAAAAATCCCATGACACTTCTCGTAAAGAGTAGGGGTGTAACCCTGGTGTTCTGGCCAAAGTCCCTCAATCGGCCCTTACAGATCATGGCCTCCTAATCACCCCATCCACCGAATTGGCTCTATCACTGTCTCTTCACTCCACCAATAGCTGGTGTGTGGTGAGTGCACTGGCTCCGTTGTCCTGTGGCTGCCGTCGCATCATCCAAGTGGATGCTACACACTGATGGTGGTGTGGAGAGACCCCCCTCATGATTGTGAAGCGCTTTGGGTGTATGGCCATACACAATAAATGCGCAATATAAATACACATTACATTAATTAATTCTATATATTTTTGTTGCCATTATATTTTGGGAAAAGAAACATATTTTTGTCTCTGAATAAATAGAGAATTGTATTTCTTGAGTTGCGTGTCCTTTTTATGTTGCTGAACCCTACCTACACGAGCATTATATATTGGGGTTCGTAACACAACATGTAGTGGGAGCCGGTGCAATAATGACCGGATAGTGTGACTGTATTTTTGAGTGGTAGAAAGCACTGTGGCTGCATCATTTTGAAGCTGAAGCTTGTTGATTAGGCCTGCAGGGCAACAAGCTAATAACACATTAAAGTAATCTAGCCTTGAGGTCATAAAAGCATGCAGAAGCTTTTCCGCATTAGAGATTAAAAGCATATGTTGCAGATTAGCTTCATGTTTGAGCTATAAAAAAAAATGCAGTTTTATAAATGTTTGAGATGTGGCATTCAAAATACAGACTGCTATGAAATAATGCACAAGACTGATGACGAGGACTTAACACAATATCAATTCAGAGTTGTACATGTTTGCACAAGAAGGAAGGAAGGAAGTTACTAGACACGCAATCTTAAATCTCAACTATGCACTCTGAGATTCGGGAATTGGTTTGTTTCATTGAGTCTATGGAAAATAGAGTTGAGAATCATCAGCAAACAGGTTACACGTACAACTTAAAACGCAACGGTCCGAGTACTGTTCTTTGTGGTACTCCATATTGAACTTGATTGATTTCATCATTTACTACTACAAAACTGATAATGATCAGAAAGATATGATTTAAAGGGCAGCTATGATGAAAATCATCTTTTGGAAGCTGTTTGAACAGAACTGTGTGTAGGTATAGTGTGTCCACAGTCATATTGGGGTGATGTAAACATCATACATAAGTCTCTTTTTAAAAATTTCCTGACGTTAAAATAGGATCCTGCAACGTGATGTAGGAGTGCGGTTTCCCTGCCCACTGATTTGATTGACAGCCGCGTATTAACATGTCTCCGTAGTAACATGTATAATCATATCAAGAAGACAGGACGTGCTCAAAGCAACCAAGATTACAAGAACTGTTCAGCTCTCTGTGATCATTAATCATCCTCAAATGTGATCAAGAATGAGTTTTACAAGTTTAAAACGTTTTTAAAACGTAGTGTACAGTGCTTCCGGAAAGTATTCATAGCGCTTCACTATTTCCACATATTTTATGCTACAGCCTTATTCCAAAATGGATTAAATTATTTCCTCAAAATTCTACACACAATACCCCATAATGACAATGTGAAAAAAAGAGTTTTTGAAATTGTTGCAAATTTGTTAAAAATTAAAAACATGTACACAAGTATTCACAGCCTTTGCTCAATACTTTGTTGATGCACTTTTGGCAGCAATTACAGCCTCGAGTCTTTTTGAATATGATGCCACAAGCTTGGCACACCTGTCTTTGGGAATTGCAGTACCTCTCAAGCTCTATCAGGTTGTATGGGAAATAACGATGTACAGCTATTCACCGAGTTGTTGCGAAGCCACTCCATTGATATTTTGGAGGTGTGCTTTGGGTCATTGTCCTGCTGAAAGATGAACCGTCGCCCCAGTCTGAGGTCAAGAGCACTCTGAAGCAGGTTTTCATTCAGGATGTCTCTGTACATTGCTGCATTCATCTTTCCCTATATCCTGACTAGTCTTCCAGTTCCTGCTGCTGAAAAACATCCCCACAGCATGATGCTGCCACCACCATGCTTTACTGTAGGGATGGTATTAGCCTGGTGATGAGCGGTGCCTGGTTTTCTCCAAACGTAACGCCTGGCGTTCACTCCAAAGAGTTTAATTTTAATCTCATCAGACCAGAGAATTTAGTTTCTTATGGTCTGAGAGTCCTTCAGATGCCTTTTGGCAAATTCCAGGTGGGAGTGGCTTCCGTCTGGCCACTCTACCATACAGGCCTGATTGATGGATTGCTGCACAGATGGTTGTCCTTCTATAAGGTTCTCCTCTCTCCACAGAAAAACGCTGGAGCTCAGACAGAGTGACCATCGGGTTATTGATCACCTCCCTGACTAAGGCCCTTCTCCCCCGATCACTCAGCTTAGATGGCCGGCCAGCACTAGGAAGAGTCCTGGTGGTTCCAAACATCTTCCACTTATGGATGATGAAGGCCACTGTGGTCATTGAAACTTTCAGAGCAGCAGAAATTGTTCTTTAACCTTCCTCAGCCTTGTGCCTTGAGACAATCCTGTCTCGGAGGTCTACAGACAATTCCTTTGTCTTCATGCTTGGTTTGTGCTTTGACATGCACTGTCAACCCTGGGACCTTATATAGACAGGTGTATGCCTTTTTAAATCATGTCCAATCAACTACATTTACCACAGGTGAACTCCAATTAAGCTGCTGAAACATCTCAAGAATGATCAGTGGAAACAGAATGTACCTGAGCTCAATGTAGAGCTTCACGGCAAAGGCTGTGAATACTCATGTACATGTGATTTTACAGGTTTTTTATTTTTAATAAATTTGCAACAATTTCAAAAACTCTTTTTTTCACATTGTCATTATGGGGTATTGTGTGTAGAATTTTAAGAAAAAAAAATGAATTTAATCCATTTTGGAATAAGGCTGTAACATAAACAAATGTGGAAAAAGTGAAGCGCTGTGAATACATTAACATAACGGATGTCCATACAGCACTGGATATTAACATGTATCCTGTCACATTTCCCATGAAAAAACAGTGCAAAGTGAAACGCACGCACTGTGTGTGCGTGTGTGTGTGTGTCTGTATGTGTGTGTATGCATAAACTTTGTAACGACATTGTGTGTGACTCGTTGCAGAAAGACTTGATTTAACTCCACAACAAATACATCCAATAATCTTTGGGAGAGTTCTTACTGTAGTGTTTCTCACAAACATGAGATCTGCTTCTTTCATGTTTGTCACTGTGCTGTTTATCTGACACAGCCGAGGCGGAGATTAAGGCACACTCTGACAGGCACATGGGAACGGTGGACAGGGAGAACTAGCATTAGGCCACAAATACAGCTACATACTGTTCAAAGCAGAAAACTCCAATGTTCTGAAAGGTATAATAAATAATCTGATGGATGTTTTGAGCTGAAACTTAACAGACACATTCTGAAGACACAAAAGACTTATCTTAAATCTCGAAAAAGGAGTAAATAGGTGCCCTTTAAACCATACCAATTCAATCACAGTAATGCCAACATCATTTGTACAAGTATTAAAAACAGCAGCAAGTCCAGTATTACTAATAAAGAAATACATTCATGATCTGATGACAGGAACAAGTTATTTGTAACTTTTATGAGGGCTGTTTGCTATGTGAAACAGAGCCCTCTTATGCAAGTCGTGTCAGTTGCGATGCCTGTGATCAGCCATTGCTACATTACATAGACACTATTCTTCAGAGGAAGACTAGGATGACTAGTGAAATGTCAGTTATTACTTCATTCACAACAAAATGACTATGGCAATATCAAGTATATGCAATGCAAGCACAGTTCAGCACTACCCGTTTCACTACACTTACACACTTGATAAAATTACATTTTTAGAAAATAAACCCAATATTATTTACATAAATACACTCTGATGATTTTGAATCTTGCACCTAACAAATATCCTAATTTAGAAAAACAAAAAACCTAAAACTAATACTGAAACTAATAAATATTTAACTAAAACTAAGCAATTTCAAAATATAGAAACTAATAAAAACTAGTAAATCTCCCCCTAAAAACAAATTAAAGAGTCCCTATTATGGGTTTTTGAAAATGATCTTCTATGCAGTGTGTAACACAGCTCTAAGTGAATGAAAACATCCAGCTGAGTTTAAATCTAAAAGTGTAGCATGTTTAACCCTCCTGTCGTGTTCACATCCTGCCCCTTACTTTAGTGTTCCCGGTCAAAATTGACCGGTCTGTTTTAACTGCTCCTATATTAGCACAAAAAAACATTTTTCACCACAAAATTTTTATTCAACATTCTTTAGCTGTGAACAATGTTTTAAAGTAGTGTTTAACATGAATTTATAGAATTAGACATAAAAGAACTGCAGTGAAAATACAAATAGGCGCTGAAAATGTTTACAAAATGAAGAATAGATGACATAAATCAAAATACTTTGTTTCGTTACTAATAAACAGCTCACTAAAATAACTATCACAGGGTTTGACCAAAGAAATTGAAATTTTAATTTATCTTTGATGAATTCATGATTCATCTGAATCATTTATCAACCAGCAAAGCACAAACAAAACGGTATACTTTCCTGTGTTTTGAGTGCTCAAAATATTTTATTTAGTCCTTCAATTGGACTATATTAGTGTACTAATATAGGGAATAGTGACTGAGGGTCAGCATGGACATAGAACTAGCACTAGTTATACTCATTTTTGAGCGAGATGCTAATGGTCTAATCCAATAAAATAATTGATGCTAAGTGCTCCTGTTACACCCAGAGATAGGCTGAACAAAGAATAACAGAAAGAAAGAAAGAAAGAAAGAAAGAAAGAAAGAAAGAAAGAAAGAAAGAAACAAACAAACAAACAAACAAACAAACACACACAGATGGGTTCACCGAATTAGTTCTATCACTGTCTCTGCTCTCCACCTATAGCTGGTGTGTGGTGAGCCCACTGGTGCCATTGTCCTGTGGCTGCTGTCGCATCATCCGAGTGAATGCTGCACACTGGTGGTGGTGTGGAGAGACCCCCCCTCATGATTGTGAAGTGCTTTGGGTGTATGACCATACACGATAAATGTGCTATATAAATACACATTACATTACATTACAATTGTTTTATGAGGAAGTTAATTCACGTTGGAGAATCCAACACTATCTCATGGCAATTCATAACTTATGGGTTTAGTGGCTAATTCGTATGAATTCGTACAATCTCCTTCATACAATTTAGTACAATTTGCTTATCCCCAATGACAGTTGGGTTTAGGGGTGGGGTTGGGGGCCACGCCTGCTTTTAAAAATTGTACATTTTTATATGACTGAATGTGTACGAATTAGCCACTAAAGTGACAAAACGTAAAAAAAAAATAGTTGTGTTTCCTTGTGAGATCCAGCTGTAGGATTGGCACATAAGTGCGGAAAAGAGATGTGTACCTGCAACAAACATTGTTCAGTCTGAAATGAGTGAGTGAGTGAGTGAGTGAGTGAGTGAGTGAGTGAGTGAGTGAGTGAGTGAGTGAGTGGGTGAGTGGGTGAGTGAGTGAGTGAGTGGGTGAGTAAGTGAGTGGGTGAGTAAGTGAGTGAGTGAGTTGGGGTGGTGTGTATGGGGATGTTTTCTGTCTGATGGATGAATATTGTCTGGATACCCATTCATTTTCTATGGCGGTCACTTCTGACCGGGAACACCACAGGTGTAACAAGATTGATTAAAACACTCAAAATTTAATGAAAGAGGTGATCATTACTTTTATATGTTAAAGTGCATAGTGTGGAGGATATCATACGATTTTGAGGCAATCAGATGTAAAACACAATAATTATAAGTGTTTTTAGTTGTAAATCGGTCAGATTTGACCCGAACACGACAGGAAGGTTAAAACTATTGATTCCTTAGCGAAATATTTGACTCAGAGTCATATAAACGAATCGAGTTGGGTTCGGATCTTTTGTTGGATCGCATCGACGTCGATAATGTACATCACCATATATGTACTTTCAGTTCCGTTAAAATGTGCACGCGCTTTCCCCCCACACACTAGCGGAGGCGCGGGGGATCACGGGACTGATCATGACGCGAAGATGGCGATCATTGACAGATGGAGATTCGGCTGTGGGCAGGGGCAGAGCAAACTGAACTGGAGCTCTAGGCAAAAGATGATCATGCCGCCCTCAAACTGAAAGCGAAAACGAGAGACGGGGGTGTGATTGCGCGTACAACATCGAGAACCAGGGCGGTGGGGAGACTGTCGCGGATGACAGTAAGGAGATGTCACGGATGCCGCCCTCTCTATTCTGCCACCCTAGGGTTAAAGTTCATTTTCACAACAACACCACAGTATAGCCAACCATGCATACCTGTCAACCCTCCCGTTTTTTTCCGGGATTCTCCCGTATTTTACAGTTCTATCCTGCTATCATCCCGTAAAGGTATTTTCCCGTATTTCTCCCATATTTTCAGTCTTTCTTTGAAGGGTGGCAATAAACATTAAAGAGCCGATCCTCCCTATATGCAACCCATACCGCCAAACCACCAGGGGCCGCCCTTTGCTCTTAAAATGTGAGTCTGTTCTGTGCTTTTGCTTTGTTTAGGCATGAAAACACTTTAAAATAAATATAATAACGGCGGGATTCCCTTTCCTTTTATTACAGGTGCAGTCATCCCCTTCATATGCAATCCTCAAAACAGTCATATAGCGCTGCGTGACTGTCAGCTGACGCGCTCCAAAGTGATAAATAGAGGCTGTTTCCCAAACAGATTCTGTACACGTGATTTGAAGCGGAGCGAAAGTCTGGGGTTTGGGTGCGTGTTTGAACAGACATATACACATAATTAATAATAACTACTGTAAGAAAATATCAGCATTTGGTACACTTTCAGTATTATCTTTGCTTGAACTGACTTGATCTAATCCTGTTTATATGAAATGAGCCTGCTCCAGAGCAGGTTTGAGCTACCAGAACTGTTGCTATGACAACAAGTCTCAGATGACTTTTGAAGAACTAAACGATCCTGGATCGAGTCAAATCGTCAATATCCAAATCCAGCTAATTGAGTAATCCACGTACGAAGAACGGACCCCTGGACTCAACATTATGTAGTTTAGGGTAGGCCAGTATAGTGTCTTCTAGCAACATGTTGGCAACACTGTGCAGAAGCCTTTCACACAAACACAAAAACACAATGCCTCGTAATGAGTCTTTGGTCACTGTAATATTACTTTAGAAAAAACAATGGATGCCAAATACTTGTTTATTTTTGGGAATGAGCCATTTTACCTACTTCTGTCTTATCTATATAATATAACCACATTTAATCCTTCACAGCAAAATCCTCTGACTAAAATTTTCTCAGTTCAGAGTGTTTTTGGTTACTCTGAAGTTACTCAGCAGCAGAGTTACAGTAAATGAGACAGTGAAGGGACTAATTAAGCGATGATTGAGCACTGATGATGAACACCTGCTGCTAATAAGCAAAAATAGAAGAGAAACACAACACTACATCTACCTTCAGTCACAGCCTTAAGGCTCGTACATACCAGGATGCTTTTTGTCTGCGTTTATCGTCAGCATTTTAAGAGACATTTTTCCGGATTCAAACCCAAGCGATTTTCCCTGGCGTCGAGCAGAAGAGTATGCAAAATCACTCCTTGACGTTAGATGGCGCTACACAACTTTAAGCTTCTGGGAACCGCTTGTAACACAGAAGAAGAAGAAGAGAGAAAGTTGACACGCTTGTTGTTAAAGTTACTGGCGACTCGAACAAGCATGGATGTTCAAGTAGCAGCTCCAGCTCTAGCGATGAAGAAATAATTATTGTTCACAAGTGCATTAAGCAGCTACAAGTACATATCGCCTCTGGGCATCTTCTTCAATGTGCACTCACATTGACAGTTTTGCACTTGAGCGCCTCCAATTGCTGTTTACTTTAACTTCAGCAGCTCCGTGCATGTGAACAAAAGTGCCAATCTGATTGGTGGAGAAGATTTTGACGCGGCACGTCAAAACAAAAAAATGAGCATGAGGCGTTTCTTTAAAAATGACGCTTTTACGCCTGGCATTTTGCATGTTGGTGTGCATGATCACATTGGCGCCCTTTATTTAGTTACGAGGTGTTAAACGTCAATGGAAAACGCGGGCAAAAAGCGTCCCCGTGTGCACGGCAGGGTTTCTGCAGATATCATAATGTCAAATTTAAGACTTTTTAAGACCCTTTTAAGACCATTAAGTATTCAATTTAAGACCTACTGTATATCACAATATCAAAAACACGCATACACATAAAGAGAAAATGCAAAAATCACAAAATTAGTGGTAAAATAAATAAATTCAAATTGAACAGTACTGAAAACAGGTTAGATGCACCATTGAACTACAAAAAAAAACAAACATCTTAAGGCTGATTTATACTTTCGCCTGGTGCCACATCGCTCACCTTACGAAACCGACGAGGCTTTTAGACTTTACGCATTCGCCATTGAGATATTCTTTTAAATGGCAAGGGGCGGTCAAAAGAAACACAATAAAATCAGACGGATAAACAGAGAAGTAGAAAGTTTATGGAACTACTGTAGGTCATGAACGCTCTTTTTGGTTTTAACGAACTTATGCCTTAGGTTTTTCCAAACTTTTACAAAAACTTCCCTCCTTTCCCACGGATGTTGCAATTTTTAGCCAAGAATTATTGGTCATCTGGTTATCTCTATGATCACGCATGGACAGATCATAAAGATGTCTGTACAGTACAGTCATACCTGTTTCAGACAAAATCTTTTTAAAGTCATTCATATTCAACTTAAATCAAACGCGGCGCCGGGCGAAATGTTCACTTGAGTCTCAAAACATTTCGTGAGCTCCGCCAGCTGAAATCATGTCGCGCGAACCTCCGCAAACACATCGATGACGTCACGGAGTTCAATAACAGAAAGCTGATTGGCTATTGCATGTTGGTCTCATTTGTAGTTGTAATACCGCAAATTACAATTGGACTAGTGAAATGAAGGACTACAACACCACGAAAACCAAGCAACAACAACCAAAAAGAATTTAAATGAGCATTAAATGTAGCGTTACATGGACATCGGAAAAATCAGACCTGTGCAAAAATATTTAAGACCTATAACAGCGAATTTAAGACTTTTTAAGATCTAAAATTTTGATTTTTTAATTTTTTGACTTAAGACTTTTTAAGACCCCGCGAAAACCCTGGCATGGGCCTTTAGATGAAATAAACTGAAATGAAACACATTGAATCTCCCAAAATCTCAGCAGAGGATCATTAAGCAACTCCACAAACAGCAGCTTTACTTATTACCAACCTGTTTGGCCTTTTTTCTGCAAGACTCTACAAAATTCCATATGATATTAATGAGAATGAACAGATCAAGTAATTGTTTTACAACAACAATAAAAAAACAACACTTTTTGTGTTTTAAGATGTCACCATTGAGGAGAACAGTAGTTGCTTTACTTGGGCTCTTTGATTCGATTTCTAATGTTTGTCTTTTTGCTTGCCAAATAGTGTGTTAAAGCAAGCACTCCATAAAGAGACCAAATATGACTAGGATAATTGATTCTGTGGTAATTTAGTTACTGGTCAAACCAGTAAGATTGATTGAAGTTTGAATGATGTTTTATCACAAAAGTAACACTGTGTATCAACAGAATGGAACTCAGCAATACATTTATCAACTTATGAAACGTACTGAACATCTGAAAGACTCAAAACACACAGACATAAATAATCAGCGAATGCTTCACAACGATGGTGTGCTGTTTTTTTTTTTCTGCAGTGCATGCTGGAAACTATGGATTAATGTTGTATGATTCTCCTAGCATGAACTGCAGTAAAAACCTCTAACCATTGTTAAGATGTATACGCTGATTCTTGATGTCTGTGTCTCTAAATTGATTCAGATGCTCAATTGTGTTTTAAAATAATTAATAAAACCACAGTTGAGGTTCATACTCTTGAAAAACACAGAATTTTGTATCTTAAGTAATAAACCATCATATTAACATAATTTGCAAAGCTAACACTATGCAAAGTTAAACTTATAAACGTTAGGAATCAATACAGGATCATTTAATCTGATCATGTTCATCCTCTTAAGTAGTGGTTTGTGTTGCTTGGGGATTTTCAAAAATTTATTTTATTAAACTATTACACTGTAAAACCCAACAATCAACTTTATCAAATGAAATGAGTGTAGTTAACTCAAAATTTACTGAAAGTTAATTCTACTCATTGAAAAGAGTTTTGAACTCAGTGTTAAAGGTAATGAGTTAATTAAATACCACATTACTTTAACTTAAATGGAGTAAGTTTACAGTACTCAGATTAGCTTTTTAACTCAAATGGTTTCCTCAAACGGTTTGAGTTGCCTTAACTTATTGGGTTTTACAGTACTCAGTTGGTTTGAGTTCTCATCATTTATTGTGTTTTACTGTGCTCAAATTGCTTCATTTACTCAAATGGATTAAGTTCGCAGTACTCATTAGGATTAGTTTTTGAACTTAAATGGTTTGTTGCAATCGGTTTCCTCAAATGGTTTGAGTTACCTTAACTTATTGGGTTTTACAATGCACTGTAAAAAATAAAAAGTTGAGTTAACGTTAAATTTTAAAGCAACCGGCTGCAAAGAAATTTTGAGTTTAATAAGCTTCAGTGGTTGAAGTTGTGCCAAATTAATTTTTTAAGTTGACCGAAAAGGCTGGTTTAACTCAAGTATACTTTACGGAATAATTTGGCACAACTTCAACCACTGAAGCTTAATAAACTCAAAATTTATTTGCAGCCGGTTGCTTTAAAATTTAAAGTTAACTCAACTTTTTATTTTTTGAACATATGGAGAAATAAAAATTTAAAGTCTCCTCAACTGAATATTTTACTTTCATTGAACAAACAGTTCCAAACATGCAGTTAAATCATTTTTATGAGTAAATTTAACTCTGAGCTCAAAAATATGTCCACCTAATATGTTATAATAAAGACACAACACATTGATTTTATGGAACCAGGTTAAACTTTCTGACACCTTTACGGCACTCACATACATCAAAAATAAATGAAGGCCACAACCGATCATGGAGGATGGTCTCCGAGTGGCGGTCTCCAAAATTAAACAACGAATAGACTCGGGCCTATTAGTATGTGTACGTCGTTGTGTGCAAGGTTTATATATTTATAACCACCTCAGAAGATATTGGGGGTCACTAATCACTGGCATTGTTATTTTGGGGGTTGTGGGCTAAAACTTTTGGGAACCCGTGGCTTACAGTATGTGGCTTGTTGATCAAAAAATAATTAGAGTAAATAAAGAATTTTCTTTTTTTTTTTTAGCAGTGAACTACCTCTTTAAGTCTTACAGACATGCTGTGTGTATTAGAGCGGAGTTTGTGCTTGTAGGAGAGAGATGACCTTTGGGACAAGGGCAGATTGACTGGGGCTGACAGGCCAGAGACAGTCTGTAACATTATTGAGCTAAAAGTCAGCTCAAAATCTGTTGTGATAAGATCATTTAATTGAGAAGGGTCTCTAAAATCGGACTTTGTCCTTTCATGAATAGGGAGGAGGCATTTCATTAGAATAATTGGGAATACTGTTTTCGTTCAAAGGTGAAATGTGTGACTTATGTGTAGGCCCACACGGAATCTGCAGATTTTCTGCAGATTTCCGCAGATTTTTAAGCCCATCATTAATTCTGTTTATTTACTTAAAGTTAACTATTTACAGTTAATCTAATTGGATTTGCATTTTAAACATTAAATACAAGTTAAAAAGATATTATTTTTTATTTCACATATTAAGGTTTAAGTTATGATGCTCCCAAAATAATTCCGCAGAAATCCGCAGATTTTTACCAAAATTCTCCCCAGAAATAGCAAAAAACGTCCGCAGATTCCGTCTGGCCCTGCTTATGTGCCACTGGGAAAGCCAAACAAAACTAAAAAATAACAACTACATGATTTGAGCTATCATTCAGAACTGGAATTAGTTACATTCTGTAACACGTATTATGGGGTATATGCAGTGGCGTAGCGCAAAATGCGGGGGCCCCCCTGCAGGGGACCCCCCTGGTGAAGAGCGGGGGGGCTGGGGGGGGGGGGGGGGGGGTTACAACTATCTTGCAAAATAACTAGTAAAATATTATGCACTGACTGTCACCATTGGAAAGATAAAAAAGGTAGTTATTAGAAATTAGTTAGTTAAACTATTAAGTTTAAAAAACCGTGTTGTAAAAAATCATGTGTTGAAGACTCGTATGTCAGTACTGACATCTAAAATGAATAAAGGCAAAACTAAACGAGTAGAATATTACTTTCAACGTGACTGAAAACTAAATTTGATCATTGTGTTACATCTCTTCTCTGGTACTTGCTGACTGTTTGTAAATTCAAGACTGCATTTCCTAACGTAAAACTATATACACTCAGCTTCAGAATAATAATATGCAGACTCTGCAGAGCCGAGGACTTCCTCTATTAAAAGGTTTAAAAAGTCTAATATAATCAACATGAAAATGACTGAAGTTGAATCTTTTTATTACCCGTGTTAATTTGGGGGTGAACTTCTGAATGCGGGGAACTATTGCGCACAGAGGGAGCACGCGTGAAGGCAAAGAGAAGGAGTGCACGTGAGAGCGAATGCGCGCGACACCTAGATCGCGCGAAAGAAGCTCCAGTCATTTCTCCGCAGTTTGCCGCCAATGGCTGATATCCGTGACGTTTTGACCATCTTTTACAGTCTATGGTTTTGACACAAAAATATCTCGCGGGGCCCCTTATCACGCGGGGCCCCCCCCACGGTGCGTGCCCTGCGGGCCCGTCCGCTACGCCACTGGGTATATGCAGAATGACTTTTAATTTTTCAGTAACCAGGGTCAAATGCTTCCAATGAACTGTATGCCGTTACAAAATCAGTGCATTTAAGGTCAGTTTTCTTTAAAAATTAACAATCTTCACTGCCTGATATACGATATAAAGTGGGTCTTAGAATGTGCAAGAAGCACGATGTCTTTAAAATATGAACATTTATTTTACCCCAGTATGTTCAATGGAGTTTCTGCGCTAGCCTGCTAATCTTGACAGGCACGTGCGTGTAAACAGCTTTTCATCTGGTTTCACGCTTGAACAACTAAATGAATGCTAAGTCTATTTAACTGATTATATTTTAGTTACATTACATCATTGATGCTGCAAAAGCAACCGTATAAAAGTGAAAAAAGTCCCATTAACCACTCACCGGAAGTTTATCAGTTGTACCTTTGTAAAGGTTGAACCTTATATGGTACAGAAAAGACCTCTTATGATACTGTTCTGTATCTTTTATGGTACAATTGAAATTAAGGTACACAATTGTTCTCATAAAAAGGTACATAAGTGTTGGACAACTCCTTCCTTGTTACAATATCTATGAAAATAAAAATGACTGGAAAGGCAAAGTGATTTATAAATATTTTTCATGTTAAAACATGAATCATCATTTAAAAGCATATGTTTAAAGAAACCCATAAACAATAATTATTCAGTTCTATACTACAAAACAACATAAAACTATAGGTATTGTAAACTAAACATTTAAGGCATTTTTAATAAGCATTTGGTAAGCATTTTCTGATAAATACATTTTTATTATTGATATCCGCACCTTTTGGTGTTTGCTTTCCACTACGCATGTGAGCTGACAAAATATTCAGTGTTCATGCAGATATTTTACTATTGTAAAGCTAATCAAACATTGTGCATATCTCATTACAATACTTTTGCATAATTCAATTTTATTTTAAAATTAAGTTAAATTAACTTTTAAGTAATTATGAAGGTAATTGTGAAGGTATTGTGTGAAAATTTAAGAAAAAATGTTTTATATTGTACATGAGAGAATGTGTTCCTGTAACATTTTTGTGAAAAAAATTGTGAAATGTTTAGCAACAATAGATCTTTTGATTTATGTTAAAGTATTTTTTTATTCTTTATTGTACGTGGAAAAGGTGCATTTAAAAAACTTTTTTAAAAACATTGTTTAAAAATGTATGTGATGTTTCATATTTACTGAAAATTAATTGACACATTTTGGATAAAGCAAAATGCCTTTAAAGAGTTCTTGAAGGAACACATTTGACATTATTAAGGTACAAAGTGTCTTGTCACTGTGGTGGTACCTTCATGGATCAGATTTTTACATTTGATGAAGGTGCAATATTGTATCTGCAGGTTTTAAAAACCAAAGGTACATTTTGGTTTCCCATAGTACAAATCATGTCCTTAAAGGTACAAACTGCAATGATACAAATTTGTTTCTTTGTCTTAAGGTACAATTCTGTTCCATAAAAAAGGTACTGCACAAGTGACAAGGGTTTGTACCTTCTTTGGTACAACATTGTACCATTTTGTCTGAAAGTGTAGCATTCTAATAAACAGTGACGAACGTGTTGCATCATTACATGCATTATTTTCTGGAAAATTATATAATAATATGTGAACTCTAAAAAACTGTGACAAAGACAACCTTTTTTGATTTGTTTTGTTTTGATAAACTGTGCAATTTCTAATATACAGTTGACTTTAAATTCTTAGCCATCCTGTGCATTTTTTATTCTTTTTCAAATATTTCACAAATTATGTTTTAACAGAGCAAGGAATTCTCACAGTATTTTCTGGAGAAAGTCTTATTTGTTTTATTTTGGCTAGAATAAAAGCACTTTTGAAATGTTTAAAAACCATTTTAAGGTCAATATTATTAGCCCCCTTAAGCATCATTTCTGATTGTTTACAGAACAAACCACTGTTATTCAATGACTTGCTTAATTACTCTAGTTAACCTAATTAACCAAGTTAAGCCTTTAAATTGCTTTAAGCTGAATACTAGTGTTGAAAATATTAGATACAGACATCATGGCTTTACCTTTACTGTCATCAAGATTACAAAAAGTTAGATATTAGAAATAGGTTATTACAACTATTATGTTTAGAAATATGTTGAAAAAAATCTTCTTTCCATTAAGCAGAAATTGAGGGAAAAGGGGGCTAATAATTCTGACTACAACTCTATATACATTTTGTTTTAGCTTTGATTATATCATGCATTTACCATGACATTGTTTCAATATGCTTCTGCAATGTGACAACATTTATTCCCATCCAGAGCTGCATTAATTTTTCAGGAAGATCTTGTAATGATGATGGGAGTGTCGGACTGCTGCACAAAGTTTTCTCCAGCACATCCCACAGGTTCTCAACAGGGTTAAGGTCTAGACACTGTGTGTGCCAATCAGTGTGTAAAAATTATTTATCAAGCTCCTTGAACCACTCTTTCCCAGCTTGAGCCAGATAAATCCTGGCATTGTCATCTTGGAATATGCCTGCGCCATCAAGAAAAAAAAAATAAAAATTCACTGATGGAAAAACCTGGTCATTCAGAATATTCAGATAGTCAGCTGACCTCATTCTTTGGGCATGTTACATTGCTGAACCGAGACCTGACAAACAGCATACTCAAATCACTGCACTGCCTCCATGGGCTTGTATGATAGGCATGAGGGGTACATCACTTCATCTGCCTCTCTTCTTACCCTAATGTGCCCATCACTCTGGACCCATCAGACCACATGACCTTCTTCTATTGCAATAGAGTCTATGCTTCCTAGCAAATTTAAGTCTTTTGCCCAATAAGCCTCACATATCAGTTGTTTTCTTGAGGCTAAACAGCTGTTTAGTCCCAATTTCTTAAATTCCTGTGCATGTGCATGAAAACGTTTTGAGTTGTACTGTTATTTTTGTAATGTTATTTTAAATGTAATTGATTTCACCAGACGCTTAAGTGATTTTTTTAATTTCTTGCTCAAAGATGATGGTTTCCTGCTACCTTTCCAGTGTTTATAATGAGGAGTAATTATTCAATGGGAAGCTTTTACCTATTTGTTAGTTAAATCTAGGTGGTGACCTTTTTTTTAGACTAGCATTCTATATCTATGTAGAAAGGTTCTTGTTTGTGGGAAGAAGAAGACAGAGTCGGCGATAAGGTAAGTGCAAGTTTTTATTTTACTAATTATTGCTACCACAACACTGTCGCTGTGCGTGTGTGTTAGCTCTCTTCTCTCTGCTTCTGGTCGCTCCCGCTCCCTTAAGACGGTGTCTCTCCGGCCCAATCACTAGAGAAAACAGGTGTTATTAATTATTTCTGATTGGGCTACTGACCAGCCGCCGGTGTCTCCACTCGCTCTCCCCCCTTTCTGGGTGTTCGGCCACGCTCTCTCCACCACAATCTACAGTACAGTGATCAGCATAAGCAAGTACACCCTTTACAGATCTCTCTTCTAAATTCATATTTTCTATAGGGTGCTTTAAAATAATATACAGTTAGGTCCATAGATGTTTGGACATTGACACAATTCTAACATTTTTGGATTCATACACCAACACAATGGATTTGAAATAAAACAAACACGATGTGCTTTAACTGCAGACTGTCAGCTTTAATTTGAGGGTATTTGCATCGAAATCAGGTGAACGCTGTAGGAATTACAATAGTTTGCATATGTGCCTCCCACTTGTTAAGGGTCCAAAAGTAATTGGACAGAATAATAATCATAAATCAAACTTTCACTTTTTAATACTTGATTGCAAATCCTTTGCAGTCAATTACAGCCTGAAGTCTGGAACACATAGACATGACCAGACGATGTGTTACATTCCTGGTGGTGCTCTGCCAGGCCTCTACTGCAACTGTCTTCAGTTCCTGCTTGTTCTTGGGGCATTTTCCCTTCAGTTTTGTCTTCAGCAAATGGAATGCAAGCTCAATTGCATTCAGGTCAGGTGATTGACTTGGCCATTGCATAACATTTCACTTTTTTCCCTCCGAAAACTCTTTGGTTGCTTTTGCAGTACGCTTTGGGTCATTTTCCATCTGCACTGTGAAGCGTCCAATGAGTTCTGAGGTATTTTTCTTAATATGAGCAGAAAATATTGCCTGAAAGACTTCAGAATTCATCTAGCTTCTTTTGTCAGCAGGCACATCATCAATAAATACAAGAGAACCAGTTCCATTGACAGCCATACATGCCCACGCCATGACACTACCACCATCACACTTTACTGCTAAGGGTCATGAGCAGTTCCTTTCCTTCTCCATACTCTTCTCATCCCATCACTTTGATATAAGTTGATCTTGATCTCATCAGTCCATAGGATGTTTTTCTAGCAATGTGAAGGCTTTTTTAGAACTTTAATCTGGCCTTCCTGTTTTTGAGGCTCATCAATGGTTTACATCTTGTGGTGAACCCTCTGTATTCACTCTGGTGTAGTCTTCTCTTGATTGTTGACTTTGAAACACATACACCTACCTCCTGGAGAGTGTTCTTGATCTGGCCAACTGTTGTGAAGGGTGTTTTCTTCACCAGTGAAAGAATTCTTTGATAGTCCACCACCGTTGTTTCCGTGGTCTTCCTGGTCTTTTGGTGTTGCTGAGCTCACTGGTGCGTTCTTTCTTTTTAAGAATGTTCCAAACAGTTGTTCTGGCCATGCTTAATGTTTTTGCTATCTCTCTGATGGATTTGTTTTGTTTTTTCAACCTAATGATGGCTTGCTTGACTGATAGTGACAGCTCTTTGGATCTCATCTTGAGAGTTGACAGTAACAGATTCCAAATGCAAATAGCACACTTGAAATGAACTCTGGAGCTTTTATCTGCTCATTGTAATTGGGACAATGATGGAATAACACACATCCGGCCATGGAACAGCTTAGAAGCCAATTGTCCAATTACTTTTGGTCCCTTAACAAGTGGGAGGCACATATGCAACCTGTTGTAATTCCAGCAGCGTTCACCTGATTTGGATGTAAATACCCTCAAATTAAAGCTGACAGTCTGCAGTTAAAGCACATCTTGTTTGTTTAATTTAAAATCGATTGTGTTGGTGTATAAAGCCAAAAATGTTAGAATTGTAATGATGTCCAAATATTGATGGACCTTACTGTATCTGTGCATATACTTTAGATTAGTCAGTACCAAAGCCTACACTGAAGCTAATTTAACAAAATAACGGTCCAAAATTGCCCACCCAAATTAATATGTTGAGGAAAAACATTAAATAATATTTTAATATCAGAAAAAAAAACAAGAGAAACAAAAAATATCCAATTTAACTGATGTATTGCGGTTTGTAATTTTGATATTGTGTTTGATATTATTATAATAGATATATTGTAACTGTTTAATAAAACAGCTTTGCTTAATTGCACCAAAATATGTTGTTGTCTATGTTCACCGAGAAATGGATAAAAATATTCATTTTCAAAAAGGGGGTACTTATTTATGCTAAGCAAGTCTTGTTCTGTTAAACATTTTTTGGGAGAAAATATGAAAATGGTTTAAATGGGCTATTAAATAGCAAGGAAATTTTCACAGCATGTCTGATAATATTTTTTCTTCTGGAGAAAGTCTTATTTGTTTTATTTTGGCTACAATAAAAGCAGTTTTAAAGTTTTAAAGTTTTAAGTTTTTTAAAACCATTTTAAGGTCAAAATTATTAGCCCCTATCAGCTATTTTTATATATTTATTCTACAGAACAAACCATAAATCGATATACAATAACTTGCCTAATTACCCTGACCTGCCTAGTTAACCTAATTAACCTAGTTAAGCCTTTAAATATAACTTTAAGCTGTATAGAAGTGTCTCAAATACCTAATAAAATAATGAAATTTGCCCTGGGCGCTCGCGGTTTTTAAAGAAACTTTTTGGTGCGTTAATCAAGTCAGTACTGTTGTTCAAGAAGGTAATGATTCGCACTCATCAAATAATTGCTTCGTGTTGTTTTTATTTTTACATTCTACGGGTGACTCAAAAAACACAAACGTTTCGGCACAATGCCTTCCTCAGTGTGTAACACAATCCCCTTACTCCACCCTTTTATCCCACAGTCAATCATATTGCGTCATTAGACGACCACTCCAAAACAATCTCATTCTCATTTCAACATTCCATAACCAACCACACAAGGGCTATTTACCTTAATATTCAAAAGAATTATTCCTCAAAGAAACAATACATTAATCATCATCATATGTCAAGTATACATTAATACATTGTAAATACGACCGTCCGTAACATATTATGTGACTACAACTTCAAAATCCATGATTCCCGATATTATGGCTAAACAACAGACTGTTAAATACCTAGTAAAATATTATTTACTGTCATCATGGCAAAGATAAAATAAATCAGTTATTAGAAATGAGTTATTAAAACTATTATGTTTAGAAATGTGTTGAAACAATCTTCTCTTCGATAAACAGAAATTGGGGAAAAAATAAACAGGGGGGGGGGGGGGTAATAAATCTGACTTCAACTGTAAATATATAATTTTTAAAGTGTATTTAGATACAAAATACAGTGAATTTTATTATTTTTTTGTATTATTAAAATTTTTGATCTTTTGCCAAAAATATGAACAAAAACTTTACTCTCAGTGCGGACAACCAATTTTTATTATTAATCTATACAGAGTTTTTATTTAAAAGCTATGTTTCATATGTTTTTTCATTATTAGCACTTTCAAGTTAAATTAAATAATTCGTTTTAATATATTTTCTATTAACATTTAATGTAACTGTTTCATTTTTAGTTAAATATTATAATCCTAATTATAAGAATTATTATAAGCGTTAATTTGTATTACATCTAATGCCAAATTCTAAAATGGTATTCTTGCATACGACCCAGCATTTTCCTGAAAGAAGTAGGATGAACCAGCCAGTTCTGCTCTCAGCCTCTGTAATGTCTGCTGTTTTGCACACGCATCCCATCTATTCTTCTCAGGTTCTTCCCTGATGTGACCTGCCACACTAAAACAAGCATCACACACCCATGGCAGCGACCAAACACCCCCTCCACACACACTGTAACCTATCCATCCACCAGCAGCAGCAGACCCTCGCATCCCACTGGCCACAGGCTGCGCTGCTGTATGACACCACAGCTCCACCCTTCTACTGCAACCGCTGCTCGCCCGTCATTGGCTGGCCGTAAGGCATGGGGTAGAATATATGTGGCCAACCTTGAAGTACTAAACTAGGGCACTGAGAGGGTTAGAATGCTAGAATGAGAGGAGGAGAGAGAGGGAAATGTTGAGGGAGTGGTGGGAAGGCGGGGTTGGGGTGACAAGAACAGAACAGGGCTGCGCGCTTTGTGTTTTTTTCTTTCAGTTTTAGCACACTCCAGCATCATTACAAAGCAATAAATGAAGCACTGGGAATTCTACTAAGCATTCTTTCAGATATACAACATTATTAGAGAAATCATATGAAATTACTGGTATTTGGTATTGCATATTATTAGCCTGTGTACACTTTTCTATTTCTTACAAATGAAATTTATGATACATATCAAATGTGCTGTAATAGGTGCTGTTTATTTATCATACTTGCATTATAGAAATAAATATTGTACATTTGTACATTGTTACATTTTGTTAATATAATCAATGTATTAGCGAATGGGCTAGAAGTCAAATTAAATTAAGTGAAATGAATGAATGAATAAATAAAGGGATAAAATAATAATAATAATAATAATGAATGAATGAATGAATGAAGTTCCCAGAGATGGGTTGCGGCTGGAAGGGCATCCGCTGCGTAAAAATCGTGCTGGATAAGTTGGCGGTTCATTCCGCTGTGGCGACCCCGCAAGGGACAAAGCCGACAAGAAAATGAATGAATGAATGAATGAATGAATGAATTAATTAATTAATTAATCACAATACAGCCTATAGTGCAATTATCATATAAATTGTTGCATTTTTGATTGTATTTGTATTTATTTTGAATGTTTTATTATTATTATTATTATTATTGTTGTTGTTGTTGTTGTTGTTGTTATAATTTTTATTATTATTATTATTATTATTATTATTGGTATTATGACGATGATTATTATTGTTATTATTATTATTATTGTGGTTGTTGTTGTTGTTATTATTATTGTTGTTGTTGTTATTATTATTATTTTTTTAATGTTGTTGTTGTTATTATTTTTATTATTATTGTTATTATTATTTGTTTTGTTGCTGTTATTATTTTATTATTATTATTATTATTATTATTGCTGCTGTTGTTGTTGTTATTATTATTATTTTTATTGTTGTTGTTATTATTATTATTATTATTATTGGTATTATTGTTGTTGTTGTTAGTAGTAGTATTGTTATTATTGTTGTTGTTATTATTATTATAATTATTATTGTTGTTGTTGTTATTATTATTGTTATTATTGTTGTTGTTATTATTATTAGTAGTAGTAGTATTGTAATTTGTAGTAGTAGTAGTAATTGTAGTATTATTATTATTATTATTATTATTGTTATTGTTATTATTGTTGTTGTTGTTGTTGTTGTTATTATTATTATTATTAGTAGTAGTAGTAGTAGTAGTAGTAGTATTTTTAGTAGTAGTAGTAGTAGTAGTAGTATTGTTATTATTAGTAATATTTTTTATTATTAGCTTTTACAATGTAGATTGTGTCAAAGCAGCTTAACATAGATTAGAGTAAATTGAAACAGTGTCAGTTCAGTTTTCAGAGTTTAAGTTCAGTTCAGTTTAGCTCAGTTCAGCGTGGTTTAATGATCACTACTGAGAGTCCAAACACTGAAGAGCAAATCCATCGATGCGCAGCTCTACAGATCCCGAACCATGCAAGCCAGTGGCGACAGCGGCGAGGAAAAAACTTCACCAATTGGCGAAAGTGAAGATTTAAAAAACCTCAAGAGAAATCAGGCTCAGATGGGCACGACCATTTCTCCTGTGGAAAACGTCTTGTGCAGAGCTGCCGGCGCCGGATGTTTATCCATTTCTCAGTGAATATAGGCAATGTATTTTGGTGCATTTAAACAAAGCAGATTTATTTAACAGATATATTTATTAAAATAATATTTTAGTCACCAAACATGTTTAGAAATAGAAAGATAATAGAATTAAATTCAATTTAAATATTGCAAAAAATTACAACCTACAAAATTTTTTTTTGCTTCTCTTAATTTTTTCTATTTTTTGAATTTATATTTAATATTTTTCCCTAACACATACATTTGGGCTACTAATTTTTGTACCGTTATCGTAGGTTATTTTGTTAGATAAGCTTCAGATTTGGCTTCAGTACTAACTAATCTAATCTATATGCACAAATATAATATTGTAAAGCATCCTATAAAAATATTAATTTAAATGAGAGATTTGTGAGGGGTGTACTGAGCACTGTAACTCCACATATTCAAAAGCTTCCATTTCATTTTTCTGCAATCCATTTAATTTAGTTTGTACAATGAATCAACCTCAAAAAGGTTAATGACAGAATTAGACATTTGTTGGAAACCTTTTCTGCACTCTAGAAAAGGTGAGTTGATTCAACCTAAATTTGCTTCAAATATTAACAAACACAAGCATTTTTTTTAAATACTTAACACAGTGAATAGTGGTGGAAAGAGTAAAGAAAAATCATACTTGGGTAAAAGTACCATTATTTACCTAAAACTGCAGTGCAAGTAGAGTAAAAGTATTAAATATTACTCAAAGTGTGAGTAAGTATACCTTTCAAAAGTACTCAAGAGTAGTGAGTAGTGAGTATTACGCGGTAAAAAGCTGATGCATTTACATCTAATTTGTGGATGTGTGTAAACGTAACATTCTGTAGTGCATTTAGTTATTGCCTAGCAGGCACACAACATCATAAGACATTAATATTAGGTTAGATTTAGGTTGTGATGTCAGGTGACCAAAATTAGCCAGTCTAGCCAGCATCGAAGGACAACGTTATTTTGATGTCCAATAACGACATAAAAGGACGTTGATATTTGGTTGATTTTAGGTTAGAAAGTGACCAAAATCCAACATCAAGCCAACATCTTAAACCAGCGTCATATTGACATAAAATTATGACATTTATTCGTCAGGTATGGCAGCCAAAATCCAACGCCTGAAAGAAGTCAAAGTGACAACGTCCACACAACGTCATAAGATGTAAATATTAGGTTCGATTTAGGTTGTGATGTCAGGTGACCAAAATTCAATGTCTAGCCAACGTCTAAACACAACGTTATTTTGATGTCCAATAATAGTTTGATATTTGGTTAATTTTAGGTTAGAAAGTGTCCAAAATTAAACGTCAAACCAATGTCATATTGACGTCAAATACTGACATTTAATTATCAGGTATGGCAACCAAAATCCAACGCCTTATAGACGTCATAGTGGTAACGTCCACACAACGTCAAGCTGTAACATCATTAGACTTTAATATTTGGTTGATTTTAGGTTGAACGTCCCCACAACGTTGGGGTACAACTTCAATCTGACATCATGTTGACGTCTTGTGCCTTCTGGGTGTTTAAGGCCATTTCGGTAATCATACAGTAAACATCCATCATTTTTCATCAGTGACAGGCATCTAAAAAGTCTCTGGGTCAGTGTGTGTAAAGATTTTGGACATCTTCTTGCACACTGTTAATGCTTCCAATTAGTTTGCTGCAATAATTAATCACCCATGTCTTGAGGTTGTTCATTATGAGGCGATTTACCTACTATGTGTGATTTGATTGGACAGGAATCACAGGACTGATTTTTCTAATCCCCAAAGACAAGTAAAAGTAAAGTAATGACTGCAGTTTGAAAACAAGTAGTGGAGTAAAAGTACCAATACTGCACTAAAAATGTACTCAAGGGTAGGGATGCAACGATTAACCGGTTTCACTATTAACCGCGCTTTAATTCGTCACGGTTAATTAATCGTAAAGGCTTCTCAACACCGCGTTTCTGCACAGAACAAAACTGCAGCAACCAAACAAAGTTATGCCAACCGTGCGCTAGTTTGTACACCGAGACTAATAACCACGCACACTGGATTAACTATTAATAGGGCTATTAACTAAGGCAAGCTCGTGTAAATTGGTAATTTCTAATGGAGGGACGCGCACGCTTTTCAGCCGCGCCTAGTTGAGATGACAGGCAGATGTGTGACTGCAAGAACTGCAAACGGCTGAAGTTTGGGGAAGAAGCAATGAAAAGTACACAGGTTTGCAAACCCATTTAAAGGTACAAATAATGGTGCTGATGAGCGCATGTTAATACGAGAGAATGTTAATTCGCCAGCCGAGATCAATCGAATGATTTCGGAGAGTGCTGAAAAACTCGGAGTGGATCAGCTGTTTAATGGCCCGAATCTTGATGCGTTGCATTGCGTGTTCAGCGCAAATGAACGCTAAATGTAAAATCTAGCACAGTATATTCTATACAATATTGACTATACTATAGTATATACCTATAAAAACAATAGTGCAAAATGTATATTTCTAACTGCAATGCTTCATTTTTGCTTGACGCAAACCATACATTTATGTCAATGTAACAGTTGGACTTTATATAGCAGATAACTCACATTTAAGCACTTTCAAGGCAGCATGAGAATGAGAAATGTAATACATTGTTAGTATTTTTGTCATCAGAGTCATCATTAATATTTTATAAATATTAAATCAAATCAAATCACTTTTATTGTCACATCATCAGCAGTGATGCAATTAGACATTAATTTTGGAATTATTGCACAAATATCAATGTCATAATAGAATTAATTCATCATTAATATTTTATAAATATTAAATCAAATCAAATCACTTTTATTGTCACATCATCAGCAGTGATGCAATTAAACATTAATTTTGAAATTATTGCACAAATATCAATGTCATAATAGAATTACTTAGTTTCTGTTTTTTTGTTAGTCCTGATTGATGTTCTTTTCAAATACATAAATCTGTTAATATTTAATATTCAGTGGTGCTCATTCATTTTTGCTGGGTGCTCCTACATTTTTTCTGGTGCCACCAGTGCTACCAAGTAAAAAAGTTAAATTCGAGCCTTTCATTAGACCAGTGGTTCTCAAAGTGGGGGTCGGGACCCCCCGAGGGGTCGTGGGACAATGAACGGGGGGGGTCGCCTGGTCATTTCCAAAAATCTATTTATTTTTATAAAACCATAAGAATTACCATATTTTATCCATAACCTACAGAAAAAAATAGTCGTTTATAGTTACTACAGTATACACTATATAGTTACTAGTTCTATTGGATTGCGACCCCTGGGGGAATTACATTATATTAAAGAAACAGCAATAGCGTCAGATGCAGCAGATTTTATAACACCAGGTTAAAATTTCTGTCACATTTACAGCACTGACATACATTATAAAAAATAAACAAAGAATAGTCTTGGGTCTATTGGTGTGTGTGTGCCATTGCATGCAAGGTTTCTGTATTTATAACAACCTCAGAGGATATTGGGGGTCGCGAGTCACTGGCATTGTTATTTTGGGGGTCGCGGGCTGAAAAGTTTGAGAACCCCTGCATTAGACAAATACTATTTTTTTTTATTCTCATTTTTATTTATTTACTCATTGTTCTGTCATTTATTTACCGTGTAAAATTGGTTTAAATTTTTATTTGTTTTATTTTTAAGCACAAAGAGAAAAATTGGACTATTGTTTGTTTTTAATATTAGTATGTGCTGTATTATTTGGTTACTGAGCAGCAATAAACAACACTTAAAAATATAAGGAGCTTTCATGTGATTTTCTAAGTCGTGTTTAGTCGTGTTTTGAAATTAATAAATGCATAATAATCGTGATAACCGTGAAACCGTGATTATTTCTCAGACTATAATCGTACAACCAAAATCTATAATCGCTGCATCCCTACTCAAGGGAAAGTAAAAGTACACATTTTTAAATCTACTTAGTAAATTACCATCCTTGAGAGAAACTACTCAATTACAGTAGTTTGAGTATTTGTTACTTTACACCACTGATGGCTTTGCCCATACTTTACCCAAAGTTGGGTCGAAACAATCCAGCATTCATAAGCATTTAGCACAAGCAATAATAACATGAATGCTTGCCTTTGAGAACAGCACTGAATACTCTACAATGTCCCCTGAAGCTGTCAGCAGTTCCAGAATTGTACATTTATTCAATCTTTCCAACTAAAATCATATTCCAAAGAAATTGGCGCAATGCTGCAACAGACACAGAAGAATTACACTGTAGCCTCAGTGTGGTGGATGATGGGAAGAAAAGTGTCAGGTGTTATTGAACGCTGGTGTCTGTCCTCCCCCCGGAGGCTGAATGGATTCTGCCGAAATTATCACTGTCAAGGCCAATCCAATAAAGGTACAGCCTCTTCTATAAGCCCTCTCCCTTTCAGACATTTCCCTTTCTCTCTCCCATATAGATACGTGTGCGTGTGTGTGTGTGTGTGTGTTAAATTTAAACCATGTGATCTGCTCCCTCCTACCCAGTGTGTGTTGTGAGACAGTGTTCTGGTTCAGATAACAACGCCTGTAATGAAACAAGGGAGCTCCCAGGCAAAGCGCGCGCACACACACACACACACACACACGATAGCAGTGCTGTAGTAGGGAATAAGAAAATGCATAGTGTGCTTTGCCCTTGGCTGCGTGCGAGTGATTGTGCATGGAGAGCGGGGAATAGAGAACCAAGGAAGGAAAATAGGGGGGACTTCATACATTTTTATGACCGCACGAGATAAGGTCAGTTGTGTGCCATCGTTACTAGGCAACACTGCAACCCAGTATTGGATTGAGTTGTGAAGCTGAGCAGTCAAATTCACAAGCTTTATTGGACTAATCTTCTTTCTTATTATTAGTACACTGTAAAAAAAAAAATGCTGGGTCCACACAATTCCTTCATGTTGTCCCAACACAAGCCGATTAAGTTAACTTAATCATAACTTAATTTTACAAATTTAGGTGGACTGAGTAAAAAACCATTAAGTTATCCCCCAACAACTCAAGAATTATGTTGATCCAGCTCATTTTAAACAAGCACTTTGAACAAGCAGCAAAACTCCTGTTATGAGTGTAGCAGTAGTAGCATTAACATTAATTGATATGGTTGTATATGAGCAAACTTACGCAACTGCTGATGATTTAATCTAATTGTCAAACACTAAAGAAATACAAAACACTTTTAACCTTATAATTATGGTGGCTTGAGAAAGCGAACATACTGTTATACTATATACACTTATTGTTCTTCCGTCTTCTTCTTCCGAGACTAATTTCCATATGCATCTCCTCCTAGACTGTTCATACTACAACCACCAAACTAACTCTAAACCTCCAAACTGGTCTGACTCTGGTTGCTATGTCTTTTCCAATTGATCCAATGGTTTTCCCAAAACTGTCCCTGAAAATTCGGAAAAGTCCCATTGACTTAACATTGGACCAAACTTTGTGATTTCATAACTTTGCATAACTTTCATTTAACTCAAACTATCAATCTGCCAATCACTGATGACCTTTTAACTTACTAGCCACACCCTAGCAACCCCTTACGGCATCCTAGCAACTGTCCTATAGACTTCATTGTAAAAAACTGCCATTGACTTACATTGGACACACTAACAACATGCTAATTCATGCTAAATTCATGCTAACAACATGATAATTCATACTCAATTCATGCTAACAACATGCTAATTTATGCTAGAAATATGCTAGCAACAAGCTAATTCATACTAGAACCACGGTAATTTATGTTAGCAACAGCCTAGCAACCACTCAGAACACCTTAGCAACTGCCTAGCAACACCTTAGCAACCACTCAGAACACCTTAGTAACCCTCTAGCAACACCTTAGTAACAACCTAAAACACCCTAGCAACACCATAGTAACAACCTAGAACACCCTAGCAACCACTCAGAACACCTTAGCAACCACTTAGTAATGCCTTAGCAACCACTCAGAACACCACAGCAACTGCCTAGCAGCACCTTAGCAACAACCTAGAACACCTTAGCAACCGCCTAGTAACACCTTAGCAACCACCGAACAGCCAATCGGAACACCTTAGCAATACCGTAGAAACCACTCAGAACACCTTAGCAACTGCCTAGCAACACCTTAGCAACCACCTAGAATACCATAGCAACCACCTAGCAACATCTTTGCAACCCCCTAGCAATGCATTAGCAACTGCCTAGAAACACCTTAGCAACAACTCAGAACATCTTAGCAACTGCCTAGTAACCACTCAGAACACCCTAGCAACTGCCTAGCATCACCTTCGCGACCACCTAGAGCACTCTAGCAACACTTTAGCAACCACTTAGAAAACCCTAGCAACTGCCTAGCAACACCTTAGCAACCACCTGGAACACCCTAGCAATGCCTTAGCAACCACTCAGAACAACCTAGTAACCGCCTAGCAATACCTTAACAACCACTCAGAATACCGTAGCAACCATCTAACAAAGCCTTAGCGACTGCCTAGCAACACCTTAGCAACCACTCAGAACACCATAGCAACTGCCTAGCAACCACCTATAACACACTAGCAATGCCTTAACAACGACTTAGAACAACCTAGCATCGGCCTAGCAATGCCTTAGCAACCGCTTAGTGGCCGACCTAGTAACCCCTCAGAATACCATAGCAACCACCCAGCAACACTTTAACAACTACCAAGAACATCCTAGCAACCGCCAAGCAACCACTTAGAATACCTTAGTAATTGCCTAGCAATGCCTTAAACAGTCAAAACACCCTAGCAACCACTCAGAAAAACCTAGCACCCGCCTAGCAACACTTTTGCAACCACTCAGAACACCCTAGCATCCCCTTAGCAACCACCTAGAACACCCTAGCAATGCCTTAGCAACCACTTAGAACAACCTAGCAGCCACCTAGCAATGCCTTAGAAACCACTTAGAATACCGTAGCAACCACCTAGCAATGCCTTAGCAACTGCCTAGCAACACCTTAGCAACTACTCAGAACACCATAGCAACTGCCTAGCAACCACCTAGAACATCCTAGCAATGCCTTAGCAACCACTCAGAACACCCTAGCAACAGCCTAGCAATGCCTTAGCAACCGCTTAGTGGTCAACCTAGCAACCACTCAGAATACTGTAGCAACCACCTAGCAACACCTTAACACCTACCTGGAACACCCTAGCATTGCCTTAGCAATTGCTGAGCAACCACTCAGAACACCTTAGCGAATGCCTAGCAAGAAACACGACAATCCATACTAGAAACCCGCTGACCTATATGTGCTTATCTCTCTATGCCAACTGCTTCAAACTTCTTAAAACTACTTAAGTTATTTAATTTTTAAAGCTACTTTCAGACAAGGCTTTCTCAAGCCACCATAAAAATGGTCTACAAACTTTACTTTTCTAGTTGTTATTTAGTTATTATTCATTCATTTTCTTTTCACCTTAGTGCATACCTGCCAACATTTGGTTCGTAAATTCCGGGAGAGGGGGGGGGTTACATCATACGCTAATTTGCATATTACTGACATCATCACGTTCTACCTTTTCTGTTTGTTTAACAGCCTATGGTAAATAAATGGGGTATTATATTTGCACTACGCTTTATGTAAGCTTGTCAATTTAACTACATTTATTGCTGTTTGAATACAGTATATCATTATAGATGAGTAGTGAATTTGCAGTAATCTCTCAGACGTAATATACTCAGACATGTTCTGAAAGTCACTTAAAACATCTCTGATTGTGAACAATAAACGGTCAAATTAAATTGTTAAAATAAAGGAGAAGCAGATCGGTTTACCTTCACACTCCCGGTGCTAAATCATTTGCCGTCAGTACGCAAAGGGGTGATCTGCTGTCAGGCTGCAGGTGGGAGAGGCTGCTGTACGAGGACTGGGCCGCCTGTCAGTGCTCTGAGGCGGGGGAGGGGCCGCGGCATCACCCGCAGCTCGTTGAGAAGAGTAGGGATGGTACAGTAATGGACAAACGACAGTCTATAAAAACCTCCAGTAACACACAAAAAAGTCGCTAGATTTGTCGCTTTTTTTTAAATTGTCGCTAGGGGGGTCTGAAAAGTCGCTAAGTTGGCAACACTGGCGCAAACTGAAGAGCGAGGAGGGGTGAGAGATTTGGGGAGATGGAGGCGCACGACCGGAAGAGCACGCGCACAAGCACCAGGTTTCAGCCCGGACTGTACCAAAATGCTGAGGAGCGGGGGGCGGATGGGTGGGATTCCGGGAGTTTACCGGGAGACAGAACAATCTGACGGGTCTGAAATACGGGAGACTCCCGGGAAAAACGGGAGTGTTGGCAGGTATGCCTTAGTGCCTTTATTAATCTGGGGTTGCCACAGCGGAATGTACCGCCAACTTAACCAGCACGTTTTACGCAGCGGATGCCCTTCCAGCCGCAACCCATCTCTGGGAAACATCCATACACTCTCATTCACACTCAGGGCGTACTCACACTATGCTATCCGAACCGTGCCCAGGCCCGTTTCCTGGATCATTTGAGAAGTGTGAGTGCTCTGAATCGGGCTCAGGCATGGTTCACTTGGCCGACCCTGGCCCAGTTGTAAGAGGTGTGCCAGAGCGCGGTTCACTAGGGCTTTGGTGCGGTATGCTTGGACTTCATGATTGTTTATGAGCGTCAAAAGTGGCTGATCTGTTTGGCAAAATATTAGACTGCGTGTCATTGCATCCCAAATGACTTAAACTATATAACTAAAGAAATCTCAACTGTGCTGAGCGAAAGCGCTTCCTGAACAGCGCATCATCGATGACGCAAGCGTGCCCAGGCCCGAATGTAATGTGAGTGCGGGTCATCGGGGGAAACGGGAGGGAGGACAAGCGTGCTTTGGCCCGGTTCAAGGCAACTGTACATAGTGTGAGTATACCCTCATACACTACGAACAATTTAAGTAATGCCTAGTTCACACTACAGGATTTTAAGCCAGATTTGAGCCTGATTTGGAAGTTTACGAGAAAATCTGAGGGTGCACGGCACTCGGCAGTCTTTATGTGTGAACTACTGAACAACGCGTCAAAGAGGCTCGCTGAAGCGTCGCTGACACCTCGCAGACGAAAATCCAATATTTAGCATGCTGAATATTCCAGAGCAGTCGGCCGACTCGACCCCACGTGTGGTTAGATGCAGTGACGAGCTGCAGCCAATAAGAGAGCATATCAGCATAAGCTGAATTTGCCGTGTGTTCAGGAGCTCAACAGAAACGTCTGTGATTGGCCAGAATGGACATTGATGCACTGGCTTCATTCTGTGTTAACACGGACACGAGAGTAGGCTATATTAACTATTAGAATTACCATACTGGTTATTCTGACCGTTCTCACATCATATTTACATTTAAAACTTCTATTGAGATATTAAAATTAAGCTTTGAATGTCTGTCATCATATTTTATGACAGCATTACCCTAAAAATATGATCTTTTTTGGTAATACAGCCTATAAATATGTAGTTGAGATACTAGAACATGAAAGGTCTGGACCTCGCTTTCATTTTCACTTTTAAACAGGAGCTATTTCGCGGCACAAAATATGCTGTTTATGAAGATATATCTGAAGTAAATTTATGTTTTTGCTATCAGAAAGTTTTGTTTATTTTAGCAGGAAGTTGCTAGATAAAAAATACATTCATATACAAAGTGACAGCGAAAAGAAGCAGATATGCATGCAGTCGTTTTGACCAATGTGGTAATTAAAGGTAGAAATGCTCAGTTTTTTACTGTTTTGTCATTTAAAAAAATAACAATGTTAGAAAGAAATACACAGATATTTAGAAAACGTCAGGGTGTTATAGAGATGTTAGATTTATTTCAAAGAGTTATAAAATGACAAAAATTAAAAACACTCTGTGCATCTTTCCACTTGAACTTTGCAGATGAGCGATTGATCCGCTGATGCATCAGCTGACTGATGATGTTTTTAAATGCTCCCTTGAAAGCTTGAAACGCTGTCAGTGATGTCATCAGCACACAAGCAGCTTATTCTGACGACTCCTCCCTCAAAATTTCATTGGCTGTGGTTTGGTAGCTTGACTGAACTGTTGGCGAACAAGTTGTTGTCAGATCATGTAGTGTGTGACCCCCCTCTTGTGGATCATTTACGTATGTCGCGTAGTGTGAACACCACAGTGATTAAGGGTGCTTTCACATATGTGGTTCGGTTTATTTGGTCCGGACCAAAGGCAACAAATGATACATTGTAGCATTTTTCTGCCGTTTTGGGTCCCTTTCACACCACACTGATTGCTTTGGTGCGAACCAGTTGAAACGAACCAAAATGCAGTCATATGACAAAATCTACATCACTCACTGGCCAGATGTTATTGAACGCATTTCCTAAACTGCTTTTCAATTGGTCAGAATTCACGTGAAACTACCGCAAATAAACAAACCGGCAGACACACATATGTCGCTGCGCTGGCTGACGCAGTATCCCTGGTCATAGTATACTATGTAGTTTGTATGCATCACTTTAGACAAACTATACATTTCGAGAACGAAGGGCGGCTGGGGCTGGAAAACAATGTTTTAATGCATTGCAATCGGCGAAAGCATTAGGAGAAGGCGTGAAATGATTTTGCTAAACTGCGACATGGTCATCTTTCGGAAATATCACCAATGGTCCATCAGGTAATGTTTCTCCCTTCCCCTCTCTCTCTCTCGCTCTCTCTCTCTCTCTCTCTCTCTCTCTCTGTTTAAAACTGTTGGTAAAGCGCTGTCAACAAATATTTTTCCTCCAAACCCCATAAGAAAGACAGCGCATCGCACTACGGCAGCTGGATTAGTCCAAAAAGGCGCAGTACTTTTTCCGGTTGGGTCTTTTTTAGTTTGGATCACGTTCTCACCACAAACGAACCGCTCCAGGGTTCGTTTGAAAGCGTACCGAGACCACCTCTTCAAGCAGGTCTCGGTACGCTTTTTTGGTGCGCTTTTGGTGCGCACCCGAGTGCGATTGCTACGTTCTCACCTGCCCAAACGAACCGCACCAAGAGGGAAAACGAACTCTAGTGCGCTTCAACCGAACTAAATAAGGCAGGTGTGAAAGCACCCTAAAAGACACAAAATCAAGTCATGTAGTGTGAATTGCACAGCGATCTGCCGATGCTTAAAATCCTGTAGTGTGAACTAGGCTTAAGGAGATCCACAAATTAGTATTTTTTTGTCATTATTACACATTTTTACAACAAACAAGCAACAAACATGTTTTAATATATTCATAACCGCATTCATGTTTTACCATCATGCTTTAAAAAAAAACGCTAAATTTTCCGATCTATAATCCATAATCATAACTCCTGTATAGCAGTCCCACAACATTCTGTCACTCGATGACACTCAAACACCCTGTCAGAAAAGTCTAGTGGCTGGGAATGAGCTTTTTACAGTGTCTGCTATAATATTAATGTTGACTTTGTGTGTTTACATAGACGAATATGGCCACTGTGTAAATGCGCAGTACAGTTATGATCCTATTGCCACATTAGATCGTTATGATAACATAATATATGCCTTGCGTGATTTCCTGAAGATAAATACCAAAAAAAAAAACACAACTGGAATAACTACAGCAGTCGCGATCGTCTGATCTCATATGAAGCAAGAGATCGCGATGACATATGATGACGTGTGCAGGTGCTTTAGTGCTGTCCCAAATTCTTAGGGGTAAATTTTGAAGCCCTTCCCCTTCACACTCGGTTTTAAGAGCCAAGGGAAAGGGGTACAAAAATAGAACTGGGATTGGGCCTTAGCCTACCCAATTCACCTGTATCACATGTCTTTGAACTGTGGAGGAAACCGGAGCACCCGGAGGAAACCCTGTGGGGGAAACCGGAGCACCCGGAGGAAACCCATGCGAACGCAGAGAGAACATGCAAACTCCACACAGAAAGGCTCGAACCAGCGACCTTCTTGCTGTGAGGCGACAGCACTACCTACTGCGCCACCGTGTCGCCCTGATATTGTTATTATTATTTTTTTATTTAATTTTATTAATTTTACAAACAAATCTGTTTAGTTTCCTTATGTTTCCACCATGAATGGAAGCATCGTTTTGTACTTGGTGTGTACTTCAATTTGACTTATTATTTGGTTATGTGTCACTGAAGAAGTCTTGTTTTTTTATGTGCTGTATTTTATTAAACATGATGCTTTGGAAGTCCTGCTGAGGCACTTTGGTAAACAGAAGTCTGTTGAAATCCACTTTATTTTTCAGTGAATGTTAACCACTATAGGAAAACAACGAGGAAAAACGACAGTAGATGGTAAAATGCTATAACTAGAGTACAAACTTATATAGAAAACGCTTTAAAAAAGTGTGCTAGGAAAAATAGATAAATATCAAGTGGCATAAAAAAATGTTTTGTACAGCTGATGTGAATGACACAGAGCCAAACACATCAAATACCAGATTTACCGAACAGCCCAGCAGGGCACAATGCCATAAGACATTAATAATAGGTTAGATTTAGGTTGTAATGATGGACGACATTATTTTAACGTCCAATAACAATGTGAAATGACGTTGATATTTAGTTGATTTTAGGTTCTGTTAGAAAGTGTCCAAAATCCAACGTCGAACCAACATCTTAAACCAATGTCATATTGACATCAAATACTGACATTTTTTCGTCAGGTATGGCAACCAAAATCCAACGTCTGATCGATGTCATAGTGGTAACGTCCACACAACGTCAAGCTGTAACATCATTAGAGGTTTGGTTGATTTAAGGTTGAATGTTGGACATTGACATCGGCCTGATGTTGGGTTCTGTGCCTGCTGTACAACCTACAGCAGGATTAGGGTTAAAGCCAGAGAACAGCGAAAGTAAAGATAATAATAAAATAAGCCATAATAATTGAATAATCTTAGCAAACGTAATGGACTCAAATAATTTGTCAATTAAAGATTAAGGTCTGCATAAACCATTGGGGGGGGGGGGGGGGGGGGGGGGGGGGTATTTTGCGCATCATCGCAAACTAACGGTAAGAGGGTTGTGGTTAAGAATATTGTGGTAAAACTGTCAAACTGACAATCAACAGAGAAGGAACGCCACACCAAACACCGAATGGTCAGAATTTACCAAAATTTGGATAGACTTCCATGGATTAATTGTTCACTTAAAGAATAACAATGTGCACTAGCAAAATAATCAGGGTATCTTCTGTCCATTCCATATCTATTTTCAAATAAAAACTTTTTAGAAACCAGCTGTTTTTCGGTTTTTCTTCTGCTCACTAAAATAAAAATTTAAAAAACAAGATTTTGGCTGGATTTTCGTTTTTTGGTTTAGCGTAGGAAAAGGAATAAATGACTTTAAAATTCATTATACACATGTAGGCGGTGCTGAAACGCCCTTTTTCCTCTGATTGGCCAATCAAATCTGAGCTTGTGACATCACTATGGAGAGAGTAATTCCAAACAAATATAATACGATCCACAAATAAATGTAAAGCGATTGACAAATACCAAGTACAGTATATCCACAAATAAATACAATGAGATCCACAAATAAATCTTAGAGTTTCACAGACATTTATTATATTCACAAGTAAGTAAAATTAGACTATAATAGGAGGAAACCTTATAGCCCCAGGGCCCAATGTGTTCTTATTCTGGTCCTGCTAACATCTATTAAAAAAATTAAACGATATAAAAACACTAAGGAAACAATATTAATTATTATTATTATTATTATTATTATTATTATTTAGTCCTAGAGTAGCTCTAAAAAAATCATGCAAACCAGGGGCTGTTTTTATTTAATTTATGCATACGCAATGATTGTAAGCCTGCTAACTGATCAAATGATAGAATATGTAAACTTAGTTTATATATATATAATTAAATAATAATAATTAAAAGCCTGGGTGCTGATCTGCAGAGGATGAGCTCAGATTTGGTTGGCCAATCAGAGGAAAAAGGGCGTTTCAGCACCGCCTACATGTATATAATGAATTTTAAAGTCGTTTGTCCATTTTCCTACCCTAAAACAAAAAACAAAAATCCAGCCAAATTCTCGTTTTTTTTTTTTTCTCGCTTTTTGTGAGCAAAAGAAAAACTGAAAAACGTTTTCTTAGTTTTCCTTTTTTTGTTTGAAAATGGACATGGAATGTATGGAAGATACCCTGATTCAAAATAAACACTGTCAATTTTTGAGTTCACATGGATTTTAAGTAATAATATTAAAATCATAAACACTGATTTCATTAGCCTCCATGTTTCCCATCACATGACAGCATGCTGAATGCAATATTTGTTACTGAACTATTGTGTCGTCAGTTCACACATGGATCTGATTTTGGCTACATTTAAAAAAATTAAAGGAAATAAGAAAAGAAAAGAAATCAGGTTTGACCACTTATGGCGTACTCACACTATGCTATCCGAACCGTGCCCAGGCCCGTTTCCCGGATCGTTTGAGAAGTGTGAGTTCTCTGAATCGGGCTCAGGCACAGTTCACTTGAGCGGCCCTGGCCTGGTTGGAAGAGGTGGGCCTGAGCGCGGTTCACTTGGGTGCAAAACGCGCCTGAGCCCGAAACTGAAAGCGAGACGTGACTTTTAAGGGACTGTTTGATATGGATTAATTAATCATTCTTACTATTTAATGAATGCAAACTGTCATAGTTTATTAAAGACGCAAACCCCTCACTGCACGACAGCTGCACCTTCAGCAAACCTCCTAATTCCTGCAGCACGACGACTTTATGATTGTTTATGAGCGTCAGAAGTGGCTGATCTGTTCGGCGAAATATTTAACTGCGTGTCACCGCATATCAAACAACTTAAACGATATAACTAAAGAAATCTCCACTGTGCTTAGCGAAAGCGCTTACTGAACAGCGCATCATCGATGACGTAAGCGTGCCCAGGCCCGAATGTAATGTGAGTGCGGGTCGTCGGGGGAGATGGGAGGGGGGACAAGCGTGCTTTGGCCCGGTTCAAGGCAACTATACTATACATGGTGTGAGTACGCCCTTAAAGCAGGGATGCCCGAACTAGGGCCTGCAGGCCAAAGTTGGCCCACAGTAACCTTTGATTTGGCCCATCATCCCATCTGAGAAGAGAGGAAGAATGATGGGCATGGTTTAAAGATTGTCATTTCAAATCTAATGTTACCTTGTTTGTTTGTTTTATTGTTAAAAGCTAATTAAGAGGTGTAAATTAATCAGATTTAGTTTAAATGTACATACCATCACCCAACAGATAGAGGACAAATCAAGGCAAAGGCGGATTCTGCTTGACTAGTGGATTTATGTGATCTTATAAATGTGATTATGTTATTATTTTATTATCATTTTAAATGTTTTACTGCATTAGTTAATATGATTTAAAGTAACGTTTTCTATTTACTATTAAGTGTTATGAAATGAATTAGGAAATTACCCATGGTAACTTTAATGTAATATAAAGTAGCTTGGTATATTTACCTTCAGCCTACACAGTGGCGGCTGGTCAATAGAGGGCGCTGGGGCGCCGCCCCCCTTCAAGTTAGACCCCTTTAATATGTTAATGTTTATTATCACAAATATTAACAAAATAAATTGATTTAATTATAACATTCTAACATTTATTGTAGTCATACTAACATTTATTGAAAAAAAAAGTATGAACAATATTTTTTCATATGTGTGCGGGGCGCCGGACTAATGAGTGTCTATGTAGGCACACAAACTTTTGCAAAGCACGTAATATGAGGATAAGCTCTAATTGGCCTGATTTAAATTGTCCCTGGGGCGCAGCGCTCTACGCCCCGAACCCTCCCATTTTTGTTGTTAGAACGAATCATATTTGTTTTTATATGATTGGCCTTATGTGATTGGACCATTCTCACCAAAGAGCTTAGAATGCAATTTCTCGAGATGAAGGAAAATTCCGTTGTATCTTTGCAAAGATATCCGTTCACAAGGCGTTTGGATGAAGAAAAAAAAAGAATCAAAAAGCTTGGACCAGATCGACCGTCTTTGCAAATTCACCAGTAGTCAAGTGATGGCGAGCGCGCGAATATTCGGGGCTTTTCCAGCACTTGTTATGACAAACGGAGCTGGCCGGCAGGTTCATGTAAGTCATACCTTTTACTATTTCCGTGTTTGCTGTTTCAAACAGCATGACGCAAGAGAGGCTGAATGCATTGGCTATGCTGTCAATAGAGAAGACACTGGTGACTGAGATGACTGACTTTAACGGTTATTGAGAAATTTGCAAGCCAGAAGAAAAAAAGGAGAGCAAAATTTATTTTCAAGTAGTGCTACTGGCCAGTGATTAGGCAACATTTATGTGTGTGTTTGTGTGTGCGTGTGTTTACTGATTATCTTGATTACTTCATTACTGATAATAAACCCAAATTGAACTAAAATGAACTGATTTGTGATGCATTTATTGTATGCTTTAGTCATATTTTTGTTTTTTGATACATCACCTGAAAAATGGCTTTTACACTCTTACTTTACCAACAGTTAGATTTTTTTCTGGTGTTCTATATTTGTCTTTTGGCCCTTTATACAAAAAAGTTTGGGCACCCCTGACTTAAAGGGACAGTTCATCCAAAAATGAAAACTGTTTACTTGTTTCATTGATGAGTTTCTTTATTTTGTTGAACACAACAGAAGATATTCAGAAGAAAGCTGGAAACCTGTACCCCTTGACTTCTATAGTGGTTGTTTTTCCAACTATGGAAGACGATGGTTTTCAGATTTCTTCAAAATACTGTTCAACAGAAGAAGGAAACTCATACAGCTTTGGAACCGCTTGAGTGATTTTTGGGTGAGCTATCCCTTTAATCATAAGGTTGTCGGTGTGAACGTAGCATAAGTGGGTTTAACTTTTAATGGTGATTCCAGCCAACCAAAACATTTCTCCTCTATGTCCTCTAGTTCCTCGGAGTCAGTGATCAACACTCCTCGCAGTCATATCACAGAAGGTGTTTGTGATGCGGAGTGCAGGATGGCTTGGGCCCCAGGGGGCACCGAGAGGCAGCGAGGGTGGCAGCAAGACTTCACCACTCGACCTCCCGCTGTCCTGGGAACAGCTGCGGCGCAGTGTGGCGTATGAGCGTCTGTCGGGGCGCAGATGGCGGGCGAGGGTGATACCTCAGAGATGGCAAGCGGGCGATGCCCCTTAAGAGAGCAAGCTGGCAGGTACAGGGACGGTGAGCTTAACCCTGCCAGCTGAGTGGGTCGTCAGGCAGTGTGTGTGTAGTGTGCAGCGATGCACACTGCAGTATGGACAGCTACACCAAACCTAGAACCCAGGTGAATGCTATGGTTTACTACAGGTAATGAAAAAAAAAAAGAAAGAAAGAAAGAAATAGCTAATAGTCCCTGTGAAATTAAAATACAGTTTTTTAGATGTTATTATCAGTACGTTAGTTTTAAAGGAGACCTATTATGCCCCTTTTTACAAGAAGCAAATTAAGTCTCTGATGTCCCTAGAGTGTGTATGTGAAGTTTTAGCTCAAAATACCTAACAAATAATGTTCTCTTTGAAACTGCCCCCTTTAGGCTTTGATCCTTTTTGTGTCATTTTGGTGACCGTCACTTTAAAGTCAAAAGAGATTGTGCTCTTTTCAAAAGAGGGGGGCGGAGCTGCAAATGTGTCCGCCAAGCAGCAATCTCCCGCTCTCCCCCGTGAAGCCAATATGGAAGTAACTGAAACTGCAATTCATCGACTCGCCTTTGGGGGCTGGCTCCATAAACTCCAGACGTTCACTGACTGCAATGATAAATTGACCAATTTTACAGCTGATAAAAACATGTTTACAGCCTGGTACAAATGATGGTTTTGGTGCATAAAACTAATATTACCCTTCATGACAACTGTGAGGGGGTGATTTTTTTTATAACTCATCCGTTTTGTTTTTATTAAGCAATAATTTGTCTGCATAATTAAGGGTGTGGCCACTTGAGTGACAGCTATTTAGGTCTCGCTGCTCGCTGTCTCATCACCAGCTGATTCCGGCTGATTAACCTCTGAACTCGGCATATATATCGTAATTTTGTTTTGTTTTATGTGACTTTACATAGTCAATTGCCTTTTGGAATTATTTCCTACAATTATCAGATAATATGCCATGCTGTGTACACTTAATTGTGCACACAAACCATTCATGTGGCCTCCATTTCCCAGGTGAGTGCAATTAAATACTTATATACCATCTCTATAAATGTATTTGTTTTATTTAGGATCATTTATCCTTTATAATTTTCTTTAGACCTGTAATGCACTCCAGAATCTGACAGGGGTGCGTTTCCCAAAACCATCGTTAGCCAACTAAGGTCGCAAGTTCCGTCGTTACAAACATAGTTCGTTGATTTGGTGTCTCCCAAATCCATCGCTCCAACGAACATTCGCAAACTGCGTCGCAAACTTGAGCACTTGAAACGACACCTCTGGAGCTGTAGTTAGAAGCATAGTTCCTGGCTGTGTTCTATTCCCACTTATCCCCCCTATGCATTTAGAACATTCTAACATTCAAAGTTGGAATTATTAATAATAAAAAAGCATTAAGGTCATCTCTCTTAGGTGTAATTTGCTTTCAAAGTATTTTTACAGTTCAGTTTTAGCGATCTTCATGTTTACAATTGTTCTCCCTTCGCAGTGCACTTTGAAAACATTGATATCATTTTGAACACAGCCTCATGGCGAAAGCTATAGGTATATTTAAAAGCGGAAATTATGTTACGTCTCCAAAGCTTGTGAAAATAAAAAACACAGCATACGTTAATTCTTTTAATTTGTAGTGGGTTATTTATAAAGTTTCTCTGCTGTATATGACATGGGCCTGTTGGTTAGAACTTTTCTGTGGTTTGCATGTGAAATTGTAATTTTTTAAAAATAAATAAACAATATCCTAAATAATAATAATAATAATAATCATCATCATCATTAATATTATTCATATTATTATTAAAGTAAATATATTTATAATAAATCGCCTCATTATTTATTTATTTATTTATTTGATTTATATATGATATTAGAATAATGTTAGCTTTTGTAAGTGATTTTATGTTTTAGAATAGAATATGTAATGTTCAACTTCTCAATAATATTAGTAAAGCAAACACAGGCCCTATATGTGCCATTTACAAATATTTTAATTCATATGTAAAGCGAGTGTTACCAAAACTATTATTGAATTTTATTTTAAATGCGTGTTTGTGTAAAACAATATAATTTGCACAAATAAATGATGGGGTTATTCTCTAAAGTAGTTACTCCACCCCGTTTAGAGCATCATTATGGGCGTTTTACTTTATAACTAACGTGGTTCAAGCGATGGATCTGCGACAGAGAAACTACGGGTTTTAGGAAACACTCGTCACTACATAGTTCTTTTGCCAAACGATGCATCGCACTATGATAGTTCAGCCGCGAGTTACGTCGTTGTTTGGGAAACGCACCCCAGATTGATTAGCTGTAGGCTAGGTCATCTGAAACATTGTCATACAGTTTTATGCATGGATTTCATAAATTCACCATATAGTAAATGCACTGTTGCAAATCAACAAGCTTATGTGGTTCGACAATGAAATGACATGCATATTTTTAAACAATATGACTTGAATTAAAAATGTCATCTTGACAGACGGAAAAAAGACAGTCTAATAAACATATCTAATAAACTGGATGTGTTATCCTGTTGTGGGGCTCTTCTTTAAATAGACAACAGTGAGAGTTTACCAGTTACTAATGATGAATCTTTAAACATGCTTTTAGCAGAAACACTGCCTGATTCAATTTCACAGTTACTCAAGTAATGCACACTGGGGATATAAAACTGCTTAAAATGAGCATAAACAATCCGATGGCAGAACTAAATTAACAACATTAAAGGCAGAGAGATGTTAGAAAAGGACAAAAAAAAAACAAGAGGTAAGAAGGGATTAAAAAAAAGCACTAACCCTGTATACAAATACATAAGCTACAATATACTTATTTATATTTTGGTCCTAATTTGTTCATTTCTGTTTTGTTATTTAAATTTTTATTCAATTATATATACATATAAAAAAATGATGTTTTTTTTAGTATTTAATGCTTCCCACAGGTTTAAAAAATATACTTGCGGTGGTAGCCGGATTTAAACACACCTTTTACCCACAGGACGTAAATGGTCAACTACATGCAACAAACAAAAAAATAATGTGATTTTTAACTATATGTTTATTTATTATGACACTGTTATACACCGTTTCTTTTCAATTGGTTTAAGGTAATTTAAAAAGGCTGTTGAATTAAAGGAAATGCACAATTTCTTTTACTTTTATGCGATTTAGGAGCCATGTGCACCCACTGACAGGTAAAGGCTGCTCTCTCTCTATCTCTCTTTCTCTTTATCTAAAGTTGCTTTATTGGCATGAAATTTACAGTGTTGCCAAAGCATTTTGAATATGTATAAAGTATGTATTATATTACCATCATTAAATTAATAAAATATTCAGCAAATGAGAAATAAATAACGTAAAAAAAGGAATAAAAATAGACATTATTGCAAAAAAATATGATAATTACTAGAATAAAAAGTTTAATTATTTAAATAAACCAAATTAGTTGATTAGCCATTTCTAATGGTGTACAAATATTTTGCAGCCGTATATTTTGTTTGTAAAGTTTATCTAAGTCGTTTATTAAATAACAATTTCACCTTCTCTCGAGGTTTTTTTAAAATCTTCGCTTTCGCCAATTGGTGAAGTTTTTTCCTCGCCGCTGTCGCCACTGGCTTGCATGGTTCGGGATCTGTAGAGCTACGCATCGATGGATTTGCTATTCAGTGTTTGGACTCTCAGTAGCGATTATTAACCCACACTGAACTGAGCTAAACTGAGCTGAACTTAATCTCAGAAAACTGAACTGACACTGTTTCAATTCACTATAATCTTCCATGTGAAGCTGCTTTGACACAATCTACATTGTATAAGCGCTATACAAATAAAGATGAATTGAATTGAATGTTTCTCTCGCGGCTGTGCACGTGCAATCAGCTGCAAAAATATGAAATTAAATCACTGTCATAAATATTTTGTGCGTAAATAAAATTCACTCATCTGTAATTAGAAAATTGTAAAGGATAACAGAACATACTCATAATTTTACGAGGGTGCAATTCCAAAATCTGCCATTAAAACAAACACAGATACGACATTTTCTTTGTCTTTTGCCCGTTCTTTATTTTGATTCTGTAAAATGTCCAAGAAACGCAGCGAAAATGGGCCTCATTAAGTCTCAACCTTTATTACAGCTCATGACGGACATTTCTCAAAGAGGGAATAACAAAAATCTTACCTGAGACGGTGTGTGGGAGCTCGAGTGCCCAGCAAGCGCACCGTTGTGATCGATGACTCTCGCTTGTTTATTAATGCCTGTGACAGCGGTGACGTAATTTTGACAGTGTCGCTGTTTGATTTGTACTCGTAATCAGGTTGTTGTGTCCGTGGTAAAACTGTATTTCGTGTTTGTAAAGTACACCCATTGTAAATTTATCAGTCATATACAAACAGACAAAAAAAAATGTTGTATCTGTGTCTGTTCTAATGGCAGATTTTGGAATTGTACCCTTGTAAAATTACGAGTACATTCCGTTTTCCTTTACGATTTTATAATTACAGATGCGTGAACTTTATTTACGCACTAAATATTTATGACAGTGATTTTATTCCATACGAAAAGGTAATGCAAAAACGCATACAAATAGAAAGCAGCTTTAGAAAGCGAAAGTAAAACGCAAATCCCAGACATTTCAGGAGATTCAGAAACTTAGGTGCGGGTCTGCAGAGCACGTGAGACTGTCTGTGTGAGTGTTAATGGTCCTCACACACAGAACCAGCAGTAGGAAACGTGCAGAGCGAGAGAAGGTTTTCCACTGGTCAATCGATCGCAAAGGTTTGGCTTTCTTGGACAGATTCAAAACAGTGTAAAAGGATCATAACAATAGTATTATTCATGCGTCACCGACAAATATACTTGGGCTTGCAGCCGTACTTATACTTGCAGCCGTTAATATACTGTTAAGAAACCGCCTACTACTCAGTAGGTACTGCATTTGAATTTAAACATACTACTCGGCTGTTAGAAAAGTACATTCTATACAGTATGAATGTGAGTAGTATGAATGGAATTCGGTCACGTGACATAGCTACAACAGTTCTGTCGCTTCACTCCCATTCATAAATTCTCTCTAGGGGCATCATAGGATAACGCAGCGTGCATGGGATGCGCACTTCAGAATCTCGCCGGAAGTAGTAGGTCATCTGAGTACTTCTCGCATACTGATTTTCGAATTCTATGAATTTGTACATACTATTCGGCTCGCATACTGATTTTAGCGTACTATACAGTATGTAAGTATGCGGTTTCGGACGCAGCCTATGTGTGGGAAGCATTGATAGTATAATAATTTATGCTTGTTAATTATTATCACGACAGCCAAGAAAGCTCAAATGACAAACTGCGAAAACCTCTTCATCAGTTTGACAACACTGGTGTACGCAATTTTCAACATAAGCAAATATAGAAACACACTGCAAATAGCACAGACCACAATAAAAAATGCCAGAGGACCCCAAACAGTGACAAACCCAGCAGCCTCCTGTTTAGAGTCAGCCTTTCATTTAATGTTAAAGGGCCATGAACCCCAGGAAAGTGGTTGAGTCCAGCTTTGTTTAGGTGGGAGTGTCGAGTGGTGAAAGAGGGATGAAAAGGGGAGTTTCAGTATGTGCACGCGCTGATTTTCACAAACACAGACACAGGGGAGATAGACAGTGACTACGTTTACATGGACATCAGTAATCAAATTATTTGCCTTAATGTGAATAAGACAATAATATGATTAAGGTGTTTACACGAGTTGCTGTTTGAATGTTCCTATCAAGATCCCGTTTTACATGTTATAGCACATAATTTGATTAACATCATTGCCACGCTATCCACATTTCCTCCGGAGTTTCATGCAATTTTGGGTGTTTCATTCTTAATTTGTTGATTTTAACTGCAGTTTGGCATTTTCACTTTCATTCAGGAACATTTCATGCATGCCCCCCATGACAAACGAGATATTGGATGCAAGGAACTGCTGGAAGAGAGTAGTTTTAATGGAATTTTTGAAACTGCACGCCGAATGGAAGAAAAAAAAACCCTCTGCATTTCTCAGTAGATGCAGAGAATAGCATCAAACAGCAGTGTGTATTTTGACTATCCTGTCACAAAATGCAGCGAAAATCATATGCAACGAAAATCCTACATGACGGTAATAGTTTAATTAAGGTGTTTACATGTTTACATTCGGAGAGCAGCATTTACAGCGGATCTTTCAGTCCATAATATTGTAGTGATATTAACGTACTCTAAACTTAGTAACTAAATCATTTTGACTAAGGTATGTCTTTAAAAACTGAAAGAGTACTGCTGATGATACTAACTAACTTTGCCATCATAACAGTGGCGGCTGGTCAATAGAGGGCGCTGGGGCGCCGCCCCCGTCAAGTTAGACTCCTTTAATATGTCAATATTTATTATCACAAATATTAACAAAATAAACTGATTTAATTCTAACATTCTAACATTTATTGTAGTCATACTAACATTTATTGAAAAAAAAATGTATGAACAATATTTTTTCATATGTGTGCGGGGCGCCGGACTAATGGGTGTCTATGTAGGTAAACAAACTTTTGCAAAGCACGTGATATGAGGATAAGCTCTAATTGGCCGGTTTTAAATTGTCCTTAGGGCGCAGCACTCTGCGCCCCGAACCCTCCCATTTTGTTGTTAGAACGAATCATATTTGTTTTTATATGATTGGCCTTGTGTGATTGGACCATTCTCACTTAGACCGTTCAGTCTGCAGCAGCTCGTCAGTTAGCTGTGCTGACCGTCACCTTTAATCATATAGTGAAAGCAAGTGCAAGATGAAGGAAAATTCTGTTGTATCTTTGCAAAGATATCTGTTCACAAGGCGTTTGGATGAAGAAAAAAAAAGAATCAAGGAGCTTGGACCAGATCGACCTTCCTTGCAAAACTAATGAAAACAAATTCACCAGTAGTCAAGTGATGGCGAGCGCGAGTACACTCGGGGCTTTTCCAGCCTTTTACTATTTCCGTGTTTGCTGTTTCAAACAGCATGACGCAAGAGAGGCTGAATGCATTGGCCATGTTGTCAATACAGAAGAGACTGGTGACTGAGATTACTGACTTTAACCAAAAGGTTATTGAGAAATTTTCAAGCCAGAAAAAAAAGGAGAGCAAAATTTATTTTCAAGTAGTACTACTGGCCAGTGATTAGGCAACATTTATGTGTGTGTGTGTGTTTACTGATTATCTTGATTACTTCGTTACTGATAATAAACCCAAATTGAACTAAAATGAACTGATTTGTGATGCATTTATTGTATGCTTTAGTCATTTTTGTTTTTTGGTACATCACCTGAAAAATGGCTTTTAAAATGCGCCCCCCTCACATTTTTTAACACCAGCTGCCACTGCATCATAACAAACATAAACAAAGAACACTGATCACACACTTACCAAATCTGTGGAGACCGGACAATCCACACCAACTCGAACCGCGTCTTTATTAAAATGAAAACGAGTGGCAAATCCGGATTTCAATAATTCCAGATGCGAAAAGCTCTCGGGTACAAAAATTTTCCTTACAAACATATTTTTGTTGCATGTTAGCAGACCACTGTAATCCACAAATGTGGGCCCACACGCAGCGGTACTCTCATTGCAGGAAAATGGAAACAAAACCTTCGTTGCGGCACATTTATAAACACAACACTGACGACCCATGTCTCTGAACAATTCTTCTTCTTCCACTTAATCACGGGTGGCATTACAATGTGGCGTATCTCTGCTGTCTGAACACTGTAACAGGTAAAAAGAGTCTTCGAAGCTATATCATGCATATTAAGGAAGCTGAACCTAATTCACAATAGAGCACGCTGATTGGTTTGAACCAAGTCTTTCTTATGAATTAATGCTGAAAACTCAAAGACATCACGTTGTACCAGCCTGTACAGACATCCAGTCTCCACACAGGAATTTACACAAGAATCTCATCGCCATGATGTAGCTTCAAAATTTCTTTTCAAACCAGAAGAACGAATTTGCTCGAAACTTTTTAGTGAAATATGTGTCCTAATTGTGTTTTTAGCAACGTGGGACACATATATGACGGTCAACCTCTCAAAAAATGTGTTTTGTGACCCTTTAATTGTGCAATTTGTCAGTTTACCCTACTGAAAAAAACAGCTTAAACCAGCCTAAGCTGGTTGGTTGGTTTTAGCTGGTTGACCAGCCTGGTTTTAGAGGGGTTTTGGCCATTTCCAGGATGGTTTCCAGCCATTTTCAGCCTGGTCTTAGCTAGTCAGGCTGGGAGATGACCAGCTAAAACCAGCTTGACCAGCCTAGTCAGGCTGGGAGCCCAGCCAAAACCAGCTATGTCCAGCTTAAACCAGGCGGGTCAAGCTGGTTTTAGTCGGTCATTTTTCAGCCTGACCAGCTAAGACCAGGCTGGAAATGGCTGGAAACCAGCTTGGAAATGGCCAAAAGCCCTCTAAAACCAGGCTGGTCAACCAGCTAAAACCAGCCTACGCTGGTTTAAGCTGGATTTTTCAGCAGGGTATTAAGACAAATATAAACAACCAAGAACTGTACATCCAGGATGTTAAAATAAACAAAACTCTTACCTCTCAGATCTCCGACAAAACAGTTGACTCTAAACAGGAAGCCGTCGGGTTCATCACTTTTTGGTGTCCCCAACACATTTCCATATTTGCAGCATTTCTGTATCTGCATGTGTTGTGAGTATTCACGTCAAATTGAGTTTGTTTTTGTTTTCTCAATTTGTTAATGTTTTCTTGAATACCAGTGTTTGAGATCTCTTTGCCACTATATATTAACTGTTTTGTTTTTTAACCATTATTTCACTCGTTCTCTCATTTGCTGTGTTCTAAACACAAATAACTTTTGTCATGTTATTGAAGTATACTATTCTAAAACCAAACTTTAGAGATTATTTTCCACATATTTGAATCATTAGGGCAGGGTGCTAAATTGCTGCCTGTGTTTTGGAACAAAACTACGTTATTCTATTTTTATCCCCTTAATCCGAGATTGTCCAATTCCACTTCTCGCCTGTAATTATCCTACACAATATCCAATATCACCATGCGCGATGCCAACAGATGCACCGCGTCTAAGACAAGCATTATGTACTTAAAGATGCTCGAGTAATTCAGCCAGCGCAAGGCTTGGGGATTATTCTATTGAAGAGCACGTACATGTCTTACCGATTGAGCGGCAGAAATATACAACAACAGGTGGTCAGTTTCAGAGTGAACACGCCATGAAAGGAGGTTTCTGAGTGGAAAAGCGCATGCGCGGTTAATGAGCATTAATTTATTATATAAGTTTTATTAAATGTAAGGAAACACCTTTTTTTAATAAACGTGTGTAAGCAGTTTGGTCTGCATGTTAATGTGTGGTTGTTTTAATATTAATTTTCTATATTATTATACTGCATGGGTTAAAATGACAGTGTTTTTGTAAAAGATGGGTGTTGTCTTAAGGTAAAAATGACACCGGAGCATTTAGCTCTGACTGGTTCTCTGTCTTGCCTCCTAAATCTTGTTCCAATCAGGGTTCGATGTAGATTAGGAAACAATGCACCAGTAAAGGCGATTTGGACAGTTAACTGTTAGCTTGCTCACTCCGATAATCTCCCTCATTTACCGCACAATTTGATAGGTGGGGGTTCGCTTGGAAAGTGGTGTTGTGCGCCCTCTTCTGACTATCAGAGATAGTGCTGGCTAATGTGTAAAAATGACTGCCAATGTAAAGGAAAATATACAGTTGAAGTCAGAATTATTAGCCCCCCTGAATTATTAGCCGCCTTTAGTTTTTTTCCCTAATTTCTGTTTAACGGAGAGAAGATTTTTTTCAACACATCTCTAAACATAATAGTTTCAATAACTCATGTCTAATAACTGATTTATTTTATCTTTGCCATGATGACATTAAATAATATTTGACTAGATATTTTTCAAGACTCTTCTATACAGCTTAAAGTGACATTTAAAGGCTTAACTAGGTTAATTAGGTTACCTAGACAGGTTTGGGTAATTAGACAAATTATTGTATAACGATGGTTTGTTCTGTAACTATTGAAAAAAATATATAGCTTAAAGGGGCTAATAATTTTGACCTTAAAATGGTGTTTAAAAAATTAAAAACTGCTTTTATTCTAGCCGAAATAAAACAAACAAGACTTTCTCCAGAAGAAAAAAATATTGCTATACTGTGAAAATTTCCTTGCTCTGTTAAACATTATTTGTGAAATATTTAAAAAAGAAAAAAAAAATTCTAAAGAGGGGCTAATAATTCTGACTTCAACTGTATATATAAACAAGCTCCAGCAAGCATTGTTAAATGTTAAAATCTAATTAGGGTATGTTTTAATAGATAATAAATTATCAGGAGATTTTATGGCAAGAAAGGTTTTTACAAAGATATGTGGGAAAAATTAGGTTCTTACCATGGCAAGCCGATCTGTTGGATGTCCATTCTTTTAAATGATTGGCAGGAGCTTAGTTTTTTATTTATTTTTTATTGTGCATTCGTAATTTACAAATACAGCAAAAACAGGCTACAAACAAAAATTCCAAAGATAATTGAAATTCAAATAAAAAATAAAACACAAAACAAAACTAAAACAAATGGAAGACATTAACAAGATGCCAAAAACAGATTCATAATATCTTACAATAGACAGAGCTTTTACATTTATTACAGCTTTGAGAGACAGAATAAGTTTGTTGACAAAAACCTTGTATAAAGGAGGGGATTTTGAAAGTCTACATTTGTGGATAAAGAATTTACCATTTAAAATAGTAAAATTAACAAAATTGTTAATTTGTTTATTACCATTTTCAAAGTAACAAATAATTTCTTTTGCATTCAATGATACCAACATATTGTTTTGTAGCAGAATAATAAAAAAAAAACAGTCTTTCCAAAATAATTGCACACTGACAATCAGCAAATAAGTGACATAAGGATTCCTCACTGTATTTACAAAATGAACATTCTTTCTCAATATCTGAAAATTTGGAAAGTAACACGTTGGTTGGGTATATTTTATGTAAAATCTTTAAGTGAATTTCTCTTTATTTTAAATGCTAAATTTGTATGGTAGCAGCCATGCTTTTCTCCAATTAACCTTCCATAATAAAGAAAGCCTATTTAGTGGATTTTCAAATGGAGAGGCAACAGCATTCATATAGTACTAGAGGTTGGGATTTCAATGTTTTGTTTAAATTTAGAAGTCTAGTGGGAAAAATTGTAAATTGTAAAAAAAAAAAAAAAGTGCAATCATGTGGAACAAATGACCAAAATCCATCAAGGAAATAAAAGACTTAAAGAGATTCAAAAAAGCGATCAAAAGATGATTGTTTTATGAGGATAGTTAGTTTGCATGATGGATGATGATGTTTTATTTTATGTTATTATATTGTGAATAATTTTGTTCCTGTTTTGAAATGTGGAGGTACTGTTTGTTTTATGGATTAACTGTATTTTGCAGCCATACTTTGTTTTTTTACAGCGAGGACCACAATGGGCTTTATTGTGTTTTTATTCTCGACAGTTTCATTTCAAAATGTGTGATACTTCCATTTTTGTACAGTTTGTCTAAAATCTGTCAAATTAAAATTTAATTCAATATATTGATCTAAAAGAAGTCATTAATGAATTATATACAAAACATATTAATGTAAATGCCTATCAAAACAAGTCATATTCAGAATCAGAATCGGTTTTATTGCCAAGTGTGCTTACACACACAAGGAATTTATTTAGGCTACAGAAGCTTCCAGTGTACATACAGTGACAGCACGAAAATAAATATGAAACAAGACGATAAACATTAAACAGAGATGCATTTAGTCAAAATTTCACATAAATTTCTGAAAATTATTTCCCTCCTAAATTTCGTTTATCTAAATAACTAGGGTATGTTGCATGATAAAATGTATCGAAACTATTAGAATATATAATATAATATAATATGATACAATATAATATAATATAATATAATATAATATAAAGCTTTAATGTCCATCCATGCATTTACGTGTTGACAGCTATTTTCACTTGTTCTAATAACTAGAGAAAACATCCAGAGAGACACATTTTCAGAACAAATTTAGTTCTTTACAATGTTTATTTTGAATATTTACATTTTTTTGTTATTTGTACTTTTGTTATTTGGTGACAAAATGTCAACATATTTATAATAATAATAATATTAATAATAATAATAATAAAAGAATTAATTCCAAGCTGGCATATGCTTGTTTCTCTTAAGAACTGAAAAAATACACTAACAAAAATGTAAACAAACAAACAAATTAATAAATAAACAAACAAATAAATAAAGTATCAAATATTTTTAAAACAGCTGCTGTATACAAACTTCTGAGAAACATCCTTGTTGTAGTCTATCCCTCTCCCGTGCCTCTGGCCCTCATTAATCGCAGGAATGTTTGGATATGCTCGTCATATCCGTCATATGCTCTTTCAGGAAGTTATTGAACACTTTACACACACATACTTTATATCCCCGCGGCATCTGTCTGGTTCACATAAGCTCTGCCGAAGATTGTTCCCATAACTAATAACAAGAATGGAACTTACTACATCAATGACAGAGTCGTGCACTTCGAAGCAAAGCTGAGAGTCTGTTCAACGTGAAGTTCGGCGAGATGCGGCTCTACGGGCTACTGCTACTTTCTCTCACCTTCTGGAAGTCTCATTCAGTTTTTAAAATACCTTTAAACATATTTGCGGGGAAATTCAACGCGTCTGTGCAGCTGGACCTCAGGCCTTTGCAAAAGAATGAAGCCGCTGCTAAAAGTGGACTGTCCCTGGCGTCAGATCCAGCGGGGATTGTTAACTTTCTAGACATGATTAATAATTTAAAAGGGGACTCTGGTAGGGGATATTACATGCAGATGATCATTGGGACTCCAGGACAAACGGTATGTCATCTGGTAACATTTTAAAAACTCCTTTCTATCTTTTTAATATGTTTCCTGTGTGACATGTTTTGTAACAGAACGTTATAGTAAACATTTCGTAACAGCCTCCAGTTAAGACGTTAGCCTGCAGAGTAACTTTTAACTATTTTCTCCGTTTTATCTAATTGTTGTCAACAATTTATCGGCACAGCATTTGATATAACCTTAAATATAATATTATATATAAAAAGACAGGACACAAAACTTTAATTTCACAGGGACTGTATCTTAAATACACTGGAAACTGGTTGTCAAACATTAGTAAAGAAAATGTCCGCTGGATTGAGTACACCTGTATATCTGTGTGAATTTGAGAGGAACTGAATTCATACATTGGAGCTAGTTAACATGTGAAATAGATTATATTAACTCACAGCAAGAAGGTCGCTGGTTCGAGCCTCGGCTGTGTCAGTTGGCATTTCTGTGTGAAGTTTGCATGCTCTCCCCATGTCCCCGTGGGTTTCCCCTACAGTTCAAAGACATGCGCTATAGGTGCATTGGGTAAGCTAAATTGGCCGTAGTGTATGTAGCCTATGGATGTTTCCCAGTGATTGGTTGCAGCTGGAAGGGCATCCGCTGGGTAAAACATATGCTGAATAAGTTGGCGGTTCATTCCACTGTGGCAACCCCAGATTAATAAAGGCACTAAGCCGAAAAGAAAATGAAGGAATGAATGTTTGCACATTTAAGTCTTTGCACTATTTATTTTTCAACTCTTTTGTTGGTTTTGCATTCTTGTTCAAGACTCAGCTGATCTCTGATCAACAGTACTATACTTCAGTAGATGGGAACTCTGTGCTAGGCTGTTCTCAAAGCAGTGTTTCAGTCTGAAAGAGCATATCAGTTCATGAAGCATGTGATGCGAAAGTCTCTATGAGATGCCTTGGGCGCAGGAGGGAGACCAAAGAGCCCTTGATCTTTGTGCTGAGAATATGTAAGAACCAACTCACATGGGTTCACATGACAGCGGGCCCCTCAATGAGAGCAGCTGACTCAGATTAGGGCCTGAAGGAGATGCGTGTGTCCACTTGTCTGTACAGGCTTTATGGTCATTTGGTGTTCATTTCTCTTTCTTACCAAATACCCTGTGAAATTGTTGGATTAATATTTGATATGTTAAATCATCATGCGTAGATGATAGTTTAAGTGCATTTTACTGATCAAATAAATTGCTTATTTCCTCTCATAACCACTCAATGCACTTGATTTTTACTCAATGACAAAGTGTTTTTTGAAATATGGCTTCAAATTAGTTTTGGTGTGATTCATGATTGATTTAATGTAGGTTGGGACACGTACTGGAGTTGCGTTTATTTTGATTTGAAGGATCTTAACAACTGAACATTAGTCAGCAACTGTGTATTGACCTGAAAAAAGTACAGTTGTACTTTGAAATCGCCACAGTGGAATGAACCGCCAACTTATCCAGCATATGTTTTATGCAGCAGATGCCCTTCCAGCTGCAACCCAACACTGGGAAACATCCATACACTCTTGCTTTCACACACATACACTATGGCCAGTTTAGCTTATTTAATTCACCTATAGCGCATGTCTTTGGACTGTGAGGGAAACTGGAGCACCCGGAAGAAACCCACGCGAACACAGGGAGAACATGCAAACTCCACACAGAAACATGCTGACTCCACACACGGCCAACTGACCCAGCCGGCGCTCGAACCAGCAACTTTCTTGCTGTGTTGCGATCATGTTACCCGCTGCCCCACCATGCTGCCAAATTGAAATATTGTTAAGGTAATTAGAAACGGTGTGATAATGATTTTAAGAACGTTGCTGTAAATGTCTGATTTTTAATATTAGTTTTGTGCCATTCAAAATGATTTTTGATCTAGATTTGTTGAAACTAGGGCTGCACAATATATCGTTTCAGCATCCGCATCTGCAATAATTACATCGCAGGATTTACAATGTTGAGTCTGGATTATAGTTGTAGCCACAAAACACAGGATTTTTATAGTCACTGCTAAGATTAAGCATAATAAAGTGAAGGTGTATCATTTGCATGTGTGTTTAAGGCCTGTGAAGGAGCATTTCAAGAGTTTAAAACATTTGGCCACAAGAAATTATGACTTTTGGAGGTGTAACAAAGATTAATTGCATTTAGTTATTAATTATTTTGTTAAAGATGATATAGTGTTAATTTACATTTACAAAAATGCGTTTCTTTGTATTGTTTCATGTCCAAATATCTGCATTTCAAACCTAAAACAAGATTATTTTGCTTACACCACTGGCAGATTATTTAGCTTGCTTTAAGGAAATCTGACCTAATTTTAACTTATTTCTGAAAGTGAAAAAAAAATCTATATTTTTTTTATATTTGAACTAGAAACAAGGCAACCCTAAGTAGTTTGCATTGTGATTACTTAATTTACTCCATTATTTTTTTAAATTAATCGATGAATCGGATAAAAAAAAGCATTCATTTCCAACCCTTTATTCAAAAACAGAACTAAAATCTTTAGAAAGTGCACAAACACATTGTCCTTGAACATCCCTGAGCTGTTATAATAATAATGATAATAATAATAATAAAAAAAAATAAAAACTTAGATTTTTGTCCTGTTTTCAATCCAAATATCTAAAAAAATATTAAATCAAGATACATATACTAGACAAGAAATTTTGTCTTGTTTTCACAACCCCCCCAATCACCCCCCCCCCCCCCCCCGACAGACAGACAGACACACACACACACACATCTCAAAGTTAAGTGATTTGCTTAAAACAAGCTAAATTGTTATAAAAAAAAAAAATTTATTCTTATGACATATAATCTTAAACAGAAGTTTTAAGCATCACTTAATTTTCTTATGCCATTTTTCTTGTCTGTTCTTGATTTAAGATTTTTTTAGATATTTGGACTGGAAACGAGACGAAATTACTAAGTAAGAAAAACTTTTTTGTAGTGCAGCTATACATGACAACAGATGGAAAAATGAATGACCAAAAAAAGGCGAGTGAATAAAAATGTGTCTTTAGTCTTGCAATGCAAAGTGCAAAGTAACTCTTCCACCGCTGCTTTACTTTCATTATTAACCCTTTCACTGCTGAGTTTAAAAGATTCTATCTGGTCCTGGGAGTGAGTTTTGTTAGACGATCATTATTTTAGAACGTTCACCCTTTGGGCTCTATCATACACCCAGCGCAAGGCGCGACGCAATTGTTGTTTGCTAGTTTCAGCTCGACGCAAGAGTCATTTTGACGTTTTGCACCACGCTGTTATGCATTTGCGCTCAAATGTGCGCCCATAGACGTTCTCCTCCAAAAAAGGAGGTGTGTTGAGGCGCGTTTTTCAGTTTATTCATGACAAATTGCTTTTGTATAATGTTGTTATTATTAGTAATATTATTTATTATATGCATATTTATATTTGTTTTCTTAAAAACACGCTTAGATTTGCTCACCTGTCAGCTTTTAGGCCATATGGGGCATAGTATGTGTATTTGAATATAACTTAGTTTTTTGACCACACTTCGTTATTATTATTCATTTATTCATTAGAACTCAATTTAGAAATAGTTTTGAAACAAATCTTTGCGCATAACAAACTAAAATAATTATGTATAGGCTAATGGATGTCTGTGCGTACAAGACATTTTCTTATCCACGAGAGTGAAAGTAAAGAATGAGGAGGCTTCGCTGTAGTTGCTCTGTTTACCTGTTTTCTCACTAGTGAAGCGTTCAGTTTTTCCACTTACAAAGTCCGCCATGTAAATAGCAAATGCGATATGGCTCGACGCAACTGACTCTTAAAGGGAATGAGAGATGAGACTCCGATTGGTTTATTCTCAAAACACACCTATAACTCATTAAGAGAATAAGCTCAACCCTGTTAGACCATGAGCTGTGGCACAAAGCGTAATTTTCCGTCCTTAAAATAGCAAAAGTGGATTCTGACACGCCTTTAATGCTTTTGCGCCGTGCGCTTTGGACTTTGCGCCTAGATTGTTAAAATAGAGCCCTTAATATTTCTGTGGCTACGCGTCATGTTTGTCATGTGACACACCGCTGCCACAAAAACGGAAAAATGCTTTTCTGTGTTATTGCAAAACATTCACACACTTGCTCATCATGTCATCAACTATCTGATATTCCAATTCACAAAAACGTGTAAGTGAGTTTTTGTTGTTTAAAAGTCGTATAAATGATCTTGATCGTGATCTATGACGTGAGATGGGCATCGCCATGTTTACTTGTGGTCGCGCACATGCCTCATTCATAAAAGTAGAACATGCAGGATTCAGCACGTAAATTCATCAGTTACTCCCAAAATGCATGCAAGCAATTGGCTGGCCAGCAGCGAGAAGAATAGATTGAACTTTATTGTTACTTTCACTACGTGTATCTGATATGAATAATGCACATCGGCAAATTATATTTGAATGGATTGTTAGACTTCCATAGACTTTCTTGTGTGTTTTACAAACTTTAAATGTATTTTTTTTTACTAGTAATTGTGTTTTTACACGTCTAAAACATAAAATAAGCATTGGGTGATTAAAAACACTGCATAATTGTGATAATATGACACGTCTTTCTCTGGCTCAGTGCCAGAGTGCCACCAAAGCTCAGTTAGAATTTTTAATGTCATGCTTGTCAAGTTGGATAACAAGTAAACATCAGCGCCAGGGACGTTACGTTCCTCACTTCAAAACGGAACCAAAGTAGGATTCTGTAGTGATGTAGTGCTTTTGCTCCCTTCCTCGCCATGTATCTTTCCTCTAACGTTACCTCCGCTGGTTTTTTTGCTTCATCCTGGCTATGCGGCGCCGAACTCGGTTTGCATCAGTGCGCGACAGAGACAGAATGCGTTCACTCCGCTCCGCGCTCAACTAAAGTTTTTTTAATAATCAAACGGCTCTGCGTCGCGTGACATGGCGGATCGATTATGAAATTCCTTGTCAACGCTTTTAGTAATCGATTTTAATCGATTCATTTGATTCGTTGTTGCAGCCCTAGTCACAATGTTAGATTTTTCCAATATCGTGCAGTCTTAGTTGAAACCTTCACGCTTAGAATAAGGGGTAAAGCAAATGCCACAAAATGTATTAAATAAAAACAATTCATCAGACTTTGATAGTCAGGTACAATAAAATCGTTTTTATATCCCTACTAAACTGTAATCGCACGCCTCATGCTTTAGAAAATCAAGCCTGACTGTAAGTGATCATAAATCCATCACGTAACGTGTCTCTCAGGAAATCTGCAGTGTCATTGAACATCATGTTTATTCTCTCATCTCATCACAAATGAATGAGAAAGGTGAACTACGAGAGGCCAGGATCTTCCGCGAATATGTAATTAAGGGTACTCATGTTAATTGAGGCGCTCTTTCCAAACGAGCCACTAATTGCAGAATCTGTCGTATGTGCGGAGGCGTCGGACTGAAGTGGCTCACATCTGCTAATTGGTACAAACAGGTAGCAGATGCGTTCCCAGTGACAGAGCGCCTGCCAATTAGCTAAGCCACCTCAATAAGGGGTGATTAGAGGCGCTTCACCAGTAGAGGAGCCATGGGAGCGAACAGAGGAGGAGTTCAGCGAGAGCGCTGAGCACACGGGGAAGGGGCCTGATTTTTGGAATCAAAGGGAATATGTGTGTGTCTGCCAGGGCCCTGCTGTGGACAGACTTTGTTTTCTGGAAGTGGCTACTAGTCATGATTGTAGCATGGCTGTTTTTATATAAAAAAAAATAATAATAATCAGGGTGACGCACTAGGTTGTGCTGTCGCCTCACAGCAAGAAGGTCGCTGGTTCTAGCCTCTGCTGGGTCAGTTGGCGTTTCTGTGTGGAGTTTGCATGTTCTCCCAGCATTTGCGTGGGTTTCTTCTGGGTGCTCCGGTTTCTTCCATAAGTCCTGACATGCGGTAGAGGTGAATTGGATAAGCTAAAATTGTCCGTAGTGTGTGAATGAGAGTGTATGGGTGTTTCCAAGTGATGGGTTGCAGCTGGAAGGGCATCCACTGCGTAAAACAAATGCTGGATAAGTTGGTGGTTCATTCCGCTGTGGCGGCCCCTGAGTAAAAAAGGGACAAAACCGAAAAGAAAATGAATGAATAATAATCAGTTGTAAGAACATTGCTAAAGTGAGAGATGTGTTCTAATGTACAATAAACAAACTTAGTAGTGTCAAAGCAGGTATCGTTACACCGCCTATGGTTTTAGGAGTTTTAAAAGCAACCTATTATTCTTTTTTTGCATGTTATCGTTTATTCATTGTGTGTAATGTAGATTATTTTGTTATCTTTGATGTTTCAAAGATAAAAATGCACAGGTTGTTGTGTCCTAAAATTATTTGTTAGTAACCCCATCTTTCTTCCTTCAAAATCTATGTAAGTTTGTAACTAACTCCAGGCCAACCTGTTGTCTTTATTGGGGTTAATAAATAAATATCTGCTTTGTAGAGCTGTGGTGAAACATTATTTGAGAAATGGATTCTCAAAATGCTTTGATATTCTCTTTTGGAGAATTGGATTTTGAGCTTAGTTTTAAACAGCAGATGGTGCTGTATGCTTTACAAACTGCAGTACTCTACTTGCATCCAATTACTTACAGTATGCCGCAGTCACACTAGAGTTTGAGCTTGCGAAAATTCTGTCATATGGTGCTGCGAAAAGGGGCGGGATTAAACAAGACTATTAGGCATTAAAAAAAGCAAGCTATTGGTCCATATTTTAAATTTCTGTACGGAGAGGTGATGTTTTGATCTTTGATTGGTCTCACGCAGTCATGTGCTGCGATTTTGCAGGTCAGAGTTCACCGAGCTTGAACTTTGCACTGCAGCAAACTGCGAAACTTGTCGAACAAGCTTGCGTTTTCGGTCTGCCGAATTCACGTGTGTATGAATGGAACTCTATGCGGAGACAAGTGTGCAGTGTGACTGCGGCTTTACAAAAATACAGTTGAAGTCAGAATTATTAGCCCCCTTAATTATTAACCCCCATGTTTATTTTTTCCCCCAATTTCTGGTCAACGGAGAGAAGATTTTCTCAACACATTTCTAAACATAATAGTTTTAATAACTCATTTCTAATAACTGATTTATTTTATCTTTGCCATGATGAGAGTAAATAATATTTCACTAGATATTTTTCAGGACACTTCTATACAGCTTAAAGTGACATTTAATGGCTTAACTAGGTTAATTAGGTTAACTAGGCCATTAGGTCATTAGGCAAGTTATTGTATAACGATGGTTTGTTCTGTAGAATATTGAAAAAATATAGCTTAAAGGAGCTAATAATTTTTTACCTTAAAATGGTTTTTAAAGAAAAAATATTATCAGACATACTGTGAAAATTTTCTTGCTCTGATAAACAACATTTGGGAAATATTCAAAAAAGAATAAAAAATCAAAGGGGGGCTAATAATTCTGATTTCAACTGTATATATATATATATATATATATATATATATATATATATATATATATATATATATATATATATATATACACTTTCCAACTAGAATTAGAATTCAAGGCAGCATTGTTTTGCATGCATTTTCAAATGATGAGAATTAAAATGATGGCTTAATTTGTGCTTGTATGAGCATAATAGAGGTCTTAGAAAATTTGTTCATGTTTTATGAAGGTTGGGATCAAGGATATAAGCACGTGATTAAAACTGAGTGGAATAACAGTTGTGCTTTGTGCTGTTTGCCTGAAAATTTGTCCTGGTCTCGAGTTAAATCCAGACAGGAATGAGGAATTATACTCAATAGCAAGCAAGTCTTATCAAGTTTCTTATTCTTATTTAAAAAAGCCTGTTGTTAAACAATAAAAAAAGCTATTTGTTTTGAGTTTCTTTCACACCCTGAACAAATAGGCTCTATGGTTTGATTAACATTTATTTATTCTATTTCCCCAACACTTCACATTGCAGACACTTTACCAGCCATCAGTTTGCTTATCGATGTGAATAGCCATATGTAATGCTTAACACTTTTTAAAAAAGTCACTCTTAATTATAATTGAATGTGCATTTGCTTTACAGTCACTGTCATACCTTCAAAGTGTAAATAGAATGAACAAAAATGCAATCACAGATAATTGATGAAATGAGATCACTCATAACACACAAAAGTAAACTTTTCAAATCTTTATTTGCCATTTATTTTTAGCAAAAATAAATTGTATTATGGAAGACTTCATACAATCTAATTGCAATATACGTTTTCATTTCAAATCATTGCTTTAATAATAACAGTAGTAATATTAACAATTCGTTTTCTGTCATTTAAAGAAGTATGCTTGTGTTGTGCTCATAAATATATAGCACATGTAAACTGTAAACAACACCTTGCACTAGATTAAGCACGGTGGGAGACAGATCATTTAGCTCTATGGCTCCTCGGCTATGGAACTCGCTTCCCCTGGATCTAAGGAGCAGTGATAGTCTTCACACATTTAAATCTCGTCTAAAGACCCATCTTTTTAAGCACGCTTTCCTTTAACAATTTTGATCATGTTTTATCATGTTATTTTATATTCGCGATGTGTGTTTTATTATTTGTTTTAATTTGTTCTAGCATGTTGATACTTATTGTAAGGCGACCTTGGGTGTCTAGAAAGGCGCCATTTACAAATAAAATGAATTATTATTATTATTATTATTATTATTATTATTATTATTATTAAATACAGTATTGTCATATTTGCATTGAACTGCAGGGTGTTATTAGATCTGGTTTAGCATTAATATATTGCATGTTCTAAAAAAATCATTCTTCATTACAAATATGTAATACAAGTATCAACAGAGTTGGTAAATAGATTTTCATTAAATTGCAAACAACCTAGTGGTGTGAAAACATTACATTTAGCTTGCACCTAAAGTATTTGATGTCTGTTATAAATACACTTTAACAGTATGCAGACATTTAAGCAAGTGTACATAATAGGCAGGGAAAAGAAATGAAGCTACGTGTTTCTGTATAAATAGCTGATCATTATCTGTGGTTACACATGGATAGTGTGCACATTTCCTGCACTGAAGAACTGGATTGCTTTGTATTCAGCTATGCATTGTGCTTGGCTTGACCTTACATGACCCTGTTAAGATAGATGGATGGATGGATGGATGGATGGATGGATGGATGGATGGATGGATGGATGGATGGATGGATGGATGGATGGATGGATGGATGGATGGATGGATGGATGGATGGATGGATAGATAGATAGATAGATAGATATTTTTATCCATTTCTCAGTGATTATAACTAATATAGTTTGTTGCATTTTAACAAAACAGATTTATTCAACAAATATATTTGTTAAAATAATATTTTAGTCAGTGAACATCTTTAGAAATAGAAAGATAATACATTTAAATTCAAGCAAAATACAACAAACTTTTAACTAAACATACATATTTTGTTTCTCGTGATTTTTCCTGCTTTTTGTAAATATATTTTTCTCTAACATACAAATTTGGGCGACTAATTTTTGGACTGTTATCATAAGTTACTTTGTTAGATTAGCTCCAGATTTGGCTTCAGTACTGTCTAAGCGAATGTAAATGCACAAATATAGCATGCTATTAAAAAAAATGTCATTTAAAAGATAGATTTGTGAGCTGTATACTCACTGTATATCGTCATATGGCTCAGCCCTATACAGTTGCATTCTATTTCAAATATGGCCATGGCCAATCTTTCCTACTTCTCTTTTAAAACAGATGTCAAAATCATTACTTAATAACAACTCGCGATTTTCCATAATGTTTAATTCAAATAGGGCATTAAACTGCGTCCCCGGGTTTAGGAGTTTAAGTGTTTTTAAATGAAGCTGTTAGGATCAGTGCAGCGGAGCAGATCTGTGTGTATATTATGATGGCGTTAACGATGAGGAATGCCCATAATGGCCTCTTTGGCAACTGGGTGAGATGGCACAGCTCTGTTATCTCATTAGTTCCCCCTCGTTGAACCAGCGCTCCAACAACATTATTCCAACTGCCATGACCGCCTCGCTAGCGCCTGGCAAACAGAAACATATGTGTGGAGAGGCTAAATTAGAGGGCTCTTTGCCAGCAGGGTTTGATGGTATTTTGGTGGTTGACTTAGGTGGTTGAGGTGATTTAAGCATTTAAAAAAAACAAACATTAGACATAAAATAAAACGATACTGTACTGCTATACAATAAATAATAGTGTAGTCTGGGAAGGTCTCTTACAGGTCTGTTACCACTTTTTGTAGATTATTTTTTTGTGTGTTTTGTTTAAATTAAACAAGTTCAGTATAAGGTGCGATTAGAGTACATACAAGTCAAAAGTTTGGAAACTGTAAGTTCTGTAAATGCTTGAAAAGAAGCCAATGGGGTATATGCACAGCTAGTGTTTTTCAGCCAATAATAAACTTCCGGTGAAAGCTTAATGTGACTATATTCAATTTCATAAAGTTCCTTTTACAGCATCGATGCTGTAATGTAATTACAATACATTGTTAAATAGACTTAAGCATTGAAATTCTACACACAATACCCCATAATGAAAATTCACATGTACTTAAGTATTCACAATCTTCAGCTCAGGTACATTCTGTTTCCACTGATCATTCTTGAGATGTTTCAGCAGCTTACCTGGAGTTCACCTGTGGTAAATTCAGTTGATTGGACATGATTTGAAAAGGCATACACCTGTCTATATAAGGTCCCAGGGTTGACAGTGCATGTCAAAGCTAGTGATGTGCGATACCACTGGTTTCCTATCCGATACCAAGTAAAATGAAGGCGAGTATCGGCAATACCGATCCGATACTGCCCAAAAATGACTGGTTGGGAATTTAAAGTAACAAGTAGTGTACTTAAAAGTGTCACACATATCATGGGTTACTCATGTTTATTGTTTATTAATGAAGAATTATCATACAAAAAAAGAGCCAACTTGCATATTTATTGACAACATCTGAGTATGTATATCGTAAAACGCCTGCCTGAACATCTTAAAAAAACATTCACACTTTTACATTTAGTGACATGTTAGTCCGGTTCCCCTGAAAGTGTTTTTAACCTTTTTCCGTTGTTTTATTATTGTCACAAAAAACTAAAGCCCCCAAAATACAGCCACATTGCCAAATTTTGTCCCTCTGTACCTGTATAGTGCCTGCCTGATGCACCTAGGGACTCTGAAAGCGATGTCTGTCTTGCCCTAGCAGCACCTGTGCCTCTTCTTTCCTCCTCTTCTGATCGCCTAGTCATGACGTTGTCATATTCTGTCTTGTGATTTATATGTAGATGTTTGATTAGGTTTGTGGTATTACAACAGTACCTCACTGTTTTGTTACATGTGTCACAAACCGCATCGTTTGAGTTTATGGAAGTGAAGTAGCTCCACACGTACTTCGCTTACGGTCACACATATCCAATGACAGCGTGACTGAACATCATGTGTAAGCGGACTTAGTGGCTTGCTAGCGTGCTCTGCAGTTGTACAGTGCCATATTACGCACATGACTTGGCAGGCAGAAGAACAAGTGGTTCCGACAAAGTTGGCATTATTCAGATAAACTAGGGTAATTGTGGAAATACTTTCCGCTGTATTTCTATTTCCAATAAAATACATATTCGCTCCAAAGTACTGAAATATCGATATTTTGCTAAGATAATCGATTCTAAAACATACAAAGCTGGCATCTGAGATATCGATATTTTAGTATCGATCCGCACATCACTAGTCAAAGCACAAACCAAGCATGAAGACAAAGGAATTGTCTGTAGACCTCGGATACAGGATTGTCTCGAGGCACAAGGCTGGGGAAGGTTACAGAAAATTTTTTGCTGCTCTGAAAGTTCCAATGAGCAAGGACTGTGTTCTCTGGACTCCTCTCAAGCGGTGGACTTCTACATTCCGATTGCTTGCCGCCGAACCGCGTTATAGCTTAATAATACAAGTTTCTACCACCTCAGCGTCTTGTTGTCATATTTCATTTACATTGTTTGCTTATTTTATTCAACAAAACTAGCATAAGCCTAGTATTTAGTGCAAGTCGATGCTACTTTGCCTTATGGTCAATGCAGTAAGAGACTGTATTATCATCAATACTTGTTTAGCACAAAAGTTCGTAACATACAAAAACGTAAAAAATGAAATCTTACCTATCAAATGTTCCACATTTGTGCTTTGTTTTCTTTGTTTGCTTGTTACTACACCTGTACACAGCGCTAAAGTCCAGCATCTTTCCATTGGCTTTGGTCTTGACTAGTGCGGTTGAATGGCATTTGTCCTGGGAGCACTGTACAAATGTGGCAGTGCTATTGACGCATGCTCAGGGCCCGTATGTGATATCTAGTGTATATATCTATGGATGCGCTAGAGCTTAACCACCCTCGCTGGCAGAGCTGTGATAAAAACAAAACTCAATTGGCTACTTTTTAAAAAGGGATACTCTACATCCTACCCTTTCTTCTTTTTTCAGTTGAGATTACGTCAAACATCAAATAAAAATGCACATTTCAAAGCACTTCACGGTACCTTTAACAGTGTACAACATGTTTTTGTCTTTTGTAGTAATCAACACATTGTTACAATCAAATGTACTGCTGGGTATTTCTCTGAAATTAACAAATATTGCATTAAAAAATACCAATAATAATTGAATTAACTTATATTATTTGTTTCTGTTTTAACAGCTAAACATCCTGGTGGATACTGGAAGCAGCAACTTTGCTGTAGCTGCAGCAGCACATCCCTACATCACACACTACTTTAACAGAGCACTGTAAGATCACATCCCTACATCACGCACACATTTAACAGATCACTTTAACATCACATTCCTGCTTTACACAATATTTTAACAGAATGTTTAAAGATTACAACCCTCAAACGCATTGTAACAGAAGATTGTAAGTAGGCCGGTCTTGATATCTATTATTTGTTGTTCGATATATTGCGCCAAAATATATAGCGATAAACAATATTATTGTCATTTTAAGACCATTTTATGCCACTCATTATATTATGTCAGAATGACAATATAATATCATCACAATGCAAACTCTTCCAAAAAACACATCATATTTTATTCTTAAGGATATTTCATTTAATTATAGTAATTTTAATGATTGAATAATTTGGCATTGGAATCAGAATGTGAAAACGTATATCCCAAACAAATAATAATAAATGTTAACAAAAAAGTGCAAAGTAAAAAAGTAACGGAGACTGCGATATCTGCTACCAGATCTATTTTCTAGAGGTGTGAATATACACTGGTCTCACGGTTCGGTTCGGTTACGATTATCATGCCATCGATTCGGTTCAATTCGATATCTCGGCGCATCACGGTGCATTGACAATGCTTTCCATACACAGTTTTATATTTTCTTCACAGCACAACAATTCTTGTATTAAAAAAATGTATATATATATATATATATATATATATATATATATATATATATATATATATATATATATATATATTTATTTATATATATTTATATACTATTTGTAAAACAATTTGTCCTTTAATACAAACAGTCATATATATAACTGCACCTTTAAACAACATGAGCATTTATAGACAATTTTGAGTGATGTAAACAAAAACAATGGCCCTAACGTATCCTGTTTTACATTTTTAATTTTCATTGCTTATGATAATCCAACATGTCCACATATTGATAAATAGTGTTATGACGGCTGATTTAAAATCAAGTTATGATTGAATTGCCTCTTGTTACAGTTAGGAAAGTTTAACGTCAAGCAGGAAATGTTCATGGGCCAATGACATGACCACATTGAAATGGTCTATAGCAAATAAACAAATAAAAATATCCCACTCGCCTTCTGAGCCTCGTCTACCAAGTTATTTCGTACACCCCTTTGATTAGTCACACGCTCAACAGAAAGGGCTGTGATTGGCTCTTACACGCTGGCGCTTTTCACAGATGCACTCATGGGCCACAGTGAGAGAGAGAGAAATGGAGTTTACTTTCATTCTCTTAATCGCCGTGAAATAGGGGCTTTTGCTGTAAGTGTCAGTGAAACACAGTCCAGCAAACACACACGCAGTGAAATTGTGCAGTTTCTGAGTTTTTCGTAGTTAGAGCGTTGTAAATACTCGCGCTCGCAGCTCGCCTCCCTCGCCATAGTAAGCTACGGCGACATAGCGCATGTGAGATAAATGACGTCAGTACATAATAACCGGTAATGATTATTACTGAACCGATACCGAATTGTCCGCATCTGCATTGCGGTGCACTGAAGAAACGATTAATTTTGACAGCCCTAGTATTTTCAGTTGTCAGACACCCACATGAAAATATACTAAAGTAATTTATAGTAAAAACTATATTTTTTTTATTTTATTTTTTATATATGTATTTTTTTTTTTTTACAATACTGACAGTGACACCTCCAATAGATATAGAGATGTTGCACAATCAGCTAAAATTGGTTAGAATTGGTTCTTATGTATGGGCCACAGCATCTGCTCAGGATACGGCCTGGTCCAGGATTATGGATGCTTCTTGAAGTGCCCTGTGGATGGCATCATCTCTGGCATCACAGGTCTTAGATCACATCAATGGCACTGCAGAATCTCTAGAGGCCTTGGGATGAGTATCCCCAGGTGGAAATGAAGAACAAAGAAAAGAATTAGCGTAGCTGCTGTTCATATTGTATTTAAACAAAAATTATGTGCTATAAATGAAAATAGTAGTTATATAAACAAATATATAGATATGTTTTAAACCATATAAATATGGTGCATTAAGACAGGAGGAGTGTGTCCTACTGGTGGCTGTCAAGCCCACTTGCCTGCATGGAGCACACTTGTGCATCATATCGTTATGTGATGCATTATGTGTATGCTTTACTAAAAAGATAGGTCTTTAATCTAGTTTTAAACTGAGAGAGTGTGTCTGAGCCTCCAACATTATCAGGAAGGCTATACCAGAGTTTAGGAGCCATAAATGAGAAGGCTCAACCTCCTTTAGTAGACTTTGCTATTCTGGATGCTACCAGAAGCCCTATCACCCACATAATAAGAAATACCTATCACCTACATTATAACAGAACAAAGAAAATAATTAGCGAAGCTGCTGCTTAAAGTGTATTTAAACAAGAGATATTAAATATTAATGCGAAAATGAATTGCTATAAATGAAAATAGTAGTTATAGAAACAAAGATATACATATGTCTTAAACCATATTAAATATGGTGCTTTAAGACAGGAGGAGTGTGTCTTACAGGTGGCTGTCAAGCCCACTTGCCTGCATGGAGTACACTCATGCATTATATTATTATTTGATGCATTGTGCGTATGCTTTACTAAAAAGATAGATCTTTAATCTAGTTTTGAACTGAAGAGAGCATGTATGAGCCTCGGACATTATCAGGAAGGCTGTTCCAGAGTTTAGGAGCCATAAATGAGAAGGCTCGACCTCCTTTAGTAGACTTTGCTATTCTGGGTATTACCAGAAGTCCTATCACCCACAATATAAGAAATATCCATCACCCACATTATAACAGAACATTGTAAGATCACATCCCTACACCACAACTGCTATTACAGAGCACTGTAAGAGATCACACCTCTAAATCACACACTATTATAAAGAAACACTGATCAGCAAAACTGATTCTACATGCTGAATTGGAAACTACTTCCAATATAAGCCTGATGAGAGGCGTTTAGGGAACACGTCAAACAAACTTGCCTGACAGATGCTCACCGACGGCTTGACGCTGCCCAATGGTCAGCTTGGCGACATCACACACTACTATATCATCACACACTACTAGATCCCATTCCTGCATCACATGCTACTCAACCACATCACTGTAAGGTCACTAGTAAGAAACAATAAAGAATTGTATAAAAGCATTGTAAACATATAATTCTTACTATTTATAGTACTGGTACAAATAGCAAGTCGACATTCCTACATCACACGAATTAACAAGACCATATTACAAAGACAAAACTTTTATCCATTTATCCATTATATGAATGTATATACAGCAGTGCATTAGTGATTAATCAGTGTTATGATGGTTTGCTCAGTTCCAGCACATATCAGAGCACCGAGAGGGCAGTTGCAGTAAAATACACACAGGGCGAATGGGAGGGGGAACTGGGAACGGACCTCATCACCATTCCTGAAGGGCCCAGTGGTGCCATCACCATAAACATTGCCGCAATCCTCACCTCAGAAGGCTTCTTTTTGCCTGGAATCAATTGGCAGGGGATTCTTGGACTTGCATATCCTCTACTGGCTCGGGTAAGTCACATGATGGAGTGTTACATAGTACTCTAGGTGTTGTGTTGAGAAAAGGTGTGCTATGTTGGAGATGGGTGCAGCTGTTTGATTTAGCCCAGCATTGGGTGTCGTGTGGTAAGTTAAAGGAAGTGACACCAAGGTGTGGCTCATATAATCAAACAAGTGGTGCTTTGTTAGTTTCACTACACACATTTAAAAAGATTTGAAATTATGTGGAATTTGAAACATTGGCCTGTAGATGTTCTGAGTAGTTTTAACTGTCATTGTATGTGTGTTTTGATGAACCGATGATGTTCCCAGTTATATATATATTTATTTGTGTTGTTGTTGTTGTTATTAAACCCATGTGAACTGTATATGGTTTAACCCTTTACCCTTCAACCCGACGCGGACGCCCTGGAGCATCCAGGGGCACTGTTTTTCCACATGTCAATGTTTATCAATAGTAATAACAACACACAACCATTCTTTGCTGTACATCACGGTTTATTTTGAAAGGTAAGAGTCCACAGAAAAACATCCCATCAAGCACATTTAGTCCACTGACACAATAGTGTTGAATTTTGGGTGGTTATTCATTTGTTTATGTCTCCATTTCTGCCCGAGACCTGTTTTAACATGCTTTACCATGTTACTTACACGCGAAAACGGCGTCTTTGTAGTAAAAGGCAACTCGATGTCATAGCTTACAGTGTTACAGATAAAATGAGACCACAAACTAAATAAAAAGTCAAAGTTATAGTTACTAAAATCTAAACAAAGCCGCGTGTTTTGATCTGCATAGCCTGTCATCTGATTATAGCACTTCCTACTTCCTACTAAGTTTGACTGATAGAGAGTTTAGCCAATGGCTGTATCATATATTCAATATATGAACACCTATTGGTTGTGAGTTGTATATTTACACGCTCTTTGCTGTCACTGGCTCAGCGATCTGTCAATCATCACGCGACGCACCTGCCTGCCCCCTGCTGCACACTGCACATCTGTTAGCAGTTTGAGCTAACGGCAGAGCCGCATGTAAACAATGAAAATAGATCGTCAAAGTTTTGTTCTGCTAAAGAGAGTTTTGAGAGTTAGTTTGAAGCGAAGAGGAGAACTGATATTTACATGACCTGGATGAAGAGTACTCTGGTATTTTCTAACGGTGAGTTTTTATTATTGTTTACGTCTCAGTTCTTCTGTGAAGCTTGCTTGTATAAGTGTGAATGTATCTCCGGTAGCGATAATCTTTCAGTAATGTTTGGCATTATCATATGTTTGCCATTTATCTGAATGACTGCTATAAGATAAGCTATAAGATAAGCTATCTGTAATAATTATCCTATCAATAAAAGGGCATCAGAGTAAATCGTGTTTGCTACTCAAGGGGGGAAATACAGTTGTTTACAATAGAATCCTAATTCTGTTTTTGTTTTTTGTCACGTAGCTGAATCTGCTGGAGTGGATTACAAGCAGCAGACAGGAGCAAAGTGAGAGAGCATAACAACAACTCTTCTAAGACTTTTTTTTGTTGCATATGCACTGGACATATTTCACACAATGTACTTCTTGTGCTCAAATAAATCATTCATAATATACAGTACGTTTCTGTCTATTGTTTTACAATTAAAAATTTGTGGTATGTGAAAAGACTAAAAGTTTTTTTTATAGAGCCCCTATATTGCATTATAAAATGGGGTTTCCATCAACATGCTAATATGCATGCAAGGTCAAAAAACATTTTCATTGTCTTATAATATGCATTTGTTTTTACTAGTGGTGGGCCGTTAACGTGCTGCGTTAACGCGAGACTCTTATCGTACGATAAAAAAATATCGCCGTTAATCTATTCTGAAAGTTGGGTTGGGAGCTGGGTCTATTCTACGCAAGCTATGATGATGCGACAGCGCCATTTTCCATTAAACGCTGTGAAGGAAAAAACGGCTCGTGATGGGCACAAACTGTTGCAAAAGACTGCTGAAATTGGAGCCTGGGCATGCGCAGAAGGAGCTCCAGAATCGAACTTCCAACCAAATGCTTGTACATCAAATCAACCACACTTCTCTTCTCACTTGACCACCGGAGTCTGCACTATAACAAAGGCTCGCTAATGTACACTTTGCGTTTACATAGGAGCCTGCGGTTGCTGTTTTATCAACACAAATGGTTGTAATAACGTTAACAAAGGTGAGGTTTCATATAATGAAGATTTAATCGCACCAGCTCCGGGCCGCAGCGATTGCGGCTCTGATGCGGCAGCATCGGTTTGCTAATGGCTGCCGCATCTGGCCCGGAATCGGGCAGTGATTCCATAGGCATCCGGCCCGACTAGGTACAGCAGACGGAGTTGGGCCGAGGGGTAAGTCTCCGGCAGGCGAGAGTCTAGCCGGAACTGGCCTGAGTGTATTTTGCTATTTTGGTGGTTAGGCGTGTATCAGCAAACTGATAAAGCCCTGACCTTACCAAATAAACAGTGTTCCACCAGATCCTGTATGTCAGGATCTATAGTTTACTGCTGAGCATCACATTTTATCATGGTAAAATAACACAGATATCGAATAATAATACTTCAGTCTTCTGGCGAAGCTCCGATGTCTGCTTTGAGAAACTGTCAATCACAGCTGTCAATCACGATGACACACCCAGCATTAAATTACTGCTCAAAACATACTCTTTACAAAAATGAAGATCTGCACCAATATCAGCTTGATAACCAGTGCCTTATCGGACCAGAACCATCTTTCGGAACATTTTATTGCAAGTTTAATTAATTTTTTTATTTGGTCTCATGTCTCCTTCATTAACACGGAAGAGGCGGGTTTTATGACTTGTACTGCTGCAAGCCCCCAGGGGGCGATCTAACAGCCAAGACCTTCACTCAAAAGCAGGCTTGTGGCACACTTGGTAAAGCCCCATTCACACGGGGCGTTAGCTTCAACGCTTCTTATTCACTTTAAATGGGTAACGTAAGGCGTTGCTGAACTGCATTGTGGATCCGTCGGCGCCGTTTCAGTGGCGTTGCTTGCTGCAGAAGTTGGGACTTTCTCAACTTTTCAAGCACCAACGTAAGCGTCAGCCAATCAGATCGCTGTATGCAAATACACCATCTCAGACTGTAGCCGATTGCTAACTAATTTCATTGGCTGACGCTGCTATGACGATCGCATCAGCCCCAACTTCAGACACGGCCTCTGTCAAGCGTTGACGCTGAAGCCCCGTGTGAATGGGGCGTTATTGTATCAAAAATCTGAAAAATTACAGGAACAAACACAGCACACGGTTGGCTATACTCTGGTATTGTTGTGAAATTTAACTTTAACCCTTTATTCCCCGCAGCCGAATCTCCGTCTGTCAGTGATTATCATCTTTGTCCCGTGATCCCCCACGCTCCGCTAGTGTCTGATGGGAAAGCGCGTTCACATTTTACTGGATCTGAAACTACATATTTGGTGATGTACCATGTCGACATAGACACGTTCAAGCAAAAGATCCGAACCCAACTTGATTCATTTATTCAACTCTGAGTCGACTATTTCGTTAAAGAATTAATAGTTTTAAACTCGCTGCACTTCCGGATTTAAATCTCAGCTGGATGTTTTCTCTCACTTAGTGCTGTTACAGCATAATAGGGACTTTTTAATCTCAATGTGCCTTTTTCCTGGTAAAATAAAGGCTATAATATTCATAATTTAGTTTGAAATTGGTTTACTTTTCACTTTTGTAGCGATGTAGTAGGTTGGTTGCTGAAGTACTGAAAACAACTACTATGTACCACATTTGTATATTTGGTTAGTTGGTTTAAAAACAGCTGTCTTTTTCTCCTCTCAGCCAGACCCATCAGTGGAGCCATTCTTCAACTCTGTGGTGCGGCAGACTGGCATTCCAGATGTCTTTTCTCTCCAGATGTGTGGAGCAGGAGTTCCTGCCAGCACTACAGGTGACCCAGCGGGCGGCAGCCTGGTGTGTACCAAACCTTGCACTCAACTACAAAAATATACAATTAAAAAAATATATTTTAGAGCAGTGGTTCGCGCAAGAATTGCTGAATAATAAAAGAATAAAATAAACACAGTTTTAACCCTTTGATGCGTTTGATAACACTGAGACTCGTGATCAGACAGGATTGGCTGTTCTCTGAAGTGTACGATTATGCTAGTGTGCTTTATTAATGTTTACTTTAGTGCATCGCGTCATCAGATGTTAAAAATCAGTCCGCTTGGCGCAGAGCCAGAGGAAGATGTGCGCGGCGCTTACAGAGCAGATACACATGCGCTAGAGCCCTTCAGCAGACCGGTGCTGTTGTGTTGCCGTTTCAGTTACTGCAAACTCAGGATTTTCCCCATGCTGCATCACTGGTAAAATAATTATTACAAATGTGTTAAATGTGTGCTCGTAGTTGTGTAAAATAATGCGTGATTTCGCAGAAATGGTCATGCCCAACTGAGCCTGGTTTCTCTCTCGTTTTTTTTTTTCCTTCACTTTCGTCAATTGATGAACTGTCGTCAGTAGCTACGTTTCCATCCACCTATTTTTATGCACAATATGGATATGCTCATAAAAAAACGGTTGATGTATACACCAAGATGCGCATACATTTTAAAAATGCGCATAAAAAACATACACATAACTGAGTAGGTTAAACTTTTTATTAGATAAGAAAAGATTTACCAAACACTTTTACCAAACAAATTCCAGTATGCAGAAAAAAAGGTCATGTGGTTTTGTTATAAGTGGTCATGTGATGATAAAAATGTGTGTGAATAGATAAACCAGCAGGCTGGGCACATTATAAAACATCTAAAATGTTGTTTTGATCATTCTAAAATCCCTTAACCATTTTAGTATTAGTGTTATTATATTATTAATGACCTCCAGTAAAATTGAAACCACATTTAACTGAATTAAACTGAGCTTCAACTACACTCAAAAAACAGTTGGGTTAATAATAACCAACGTTTTGGCACCGACCTGCTGTTGGGTTATATTTACCCAATTCATTGAGTTGTTAAGGTTAACCCAACAATTTGGGTTACAAAAATAACAAATTTGTTGGGTTATTTTGCCAAAACGTGGCTTAACCACTATATAATAAATAATAATAATAATAATAATAATAATAATAATAATTATTATTATTATTATTATTATTATTATTATTGGGTTAATGTCTTCGCTGGGTGCTAAAGGTGAGAATGACGGCTGAATATCTCAAATATTTGCATCATTTCCTCAAAAACAAGCAAAAAAAAAACTGGAAATGAACACATTGGTAGAGAAAGCGTTTTTATCTGTATATAGATCTGCTATGAAGCGCGTGTTTGTATCATAAAATTAAGAGTGCTGGTGAAACGGATATAAAAAACATGACACAGAGAGGTAATTTGATTAAAAAAAACAACAATATTATTGCATTAGAGCTTGAATAAACTTTATAATGCAAAAACAATATTACGCACACATATTAATACAGCTGTTCTGTGTCAGTTAATTCAATAGACTGTTGAAATTAAAAATCTGTAACCCAACTGGTTGAGTTATTAAATAAATAACACAATAAAGGTTAAAAATAACCCAACAAAGCACCAAATATTTAACCCAACAGGTTGAGTTATTAACAAATAACCCAATAAAGGTTAAAAAAAATAACCCAACAAAGCACCAAATATTTAACCCAACTGGTTGAGTTATTAATAAATAACCCAATAAAGGTTAAAAATAACCCAACAAAGCACCAAATATTATTAACTCAACCATTGGGTGAAATAAATAACCCAATGTTTTTTAGAGTGTATGAAAACTGGACTGACATGGTTCAATTTACAAAAACTTGTATGTTAAGCTGCTTTGACACAATCTACATCGTAAAAGCGCCATAGAAATAAAGATGAATTGAATTTAACTTTATTACAGTCCCACATAAAATAAAGTTCCTTTCTCTTGTTTACATTTACAGTATAGCATGTATCGGGGATATTTGGGTTAAAACCATAGACTGTAAAAGATATGGACGTAGTATCCATGACGTCACCCTTAGGTTTCTGAACACTGCAAAAGAAGCTACAAGGCACGGCCAACCGTTGTCATTTTGTTCACTGGCTTAGACAGACTTTCTACTTTGGGAGAAAGCTTAATACTTCATTACCTTTGATTCGTTTGTGTTCTGACCACATATGCTTGGTTGTACACTATATCAATAAAGTGTTTAGACTTTTAAAAACACTGTTGTAACACATTGAGCCACTAAACATTGTTCTTATGACGTTTTTCTAGAGGAGGAAAACGCAAATTAGTTCCAAACACTTCAGATATAGTCTGTGTTAGTAAATGCAAAGCTGTTTATAAAATCCAGGCATAACACTGTATGACAACGCTTCAGATGACTGTTTTATAGCCTACAGCTAATCAATCTGTCAGATTCTGGAGTGCTTTACAGGCCTAAAGAACATTATAAATGATCTTAATTTAAAACAAATACGTTTATAGAGATGGTATATAAGTATATAATTTCACTCACCTGGGAAATGGAGGCAACTTGAACGGTTTGTAAGCACAAATAAGTGCACACAGCATGCTATAGTATCTGATAATTGCAGGAAATAATTCCAAAAGGCAAATGACTGTGTAAAGAAACATTAACCAACACAAAAATACAATGTATATACTGAGCTCAGCGGCTAATTAGCCAGAATCAGCTGAGGTGACGAGACAGCGAGCAGCTAGACCTAGCTGTCACTCAAGTGGCCATGCCTTTAATTATGCAGACTTAATATAGCTTAATAAAAACTAAACGGTTGAGTTATAAAAAAAATTCACCCCTTCACATTTGTCATGAAGGGTAATCATAGCTATATGCACCAAAGTCATCTTTTGTACCAGGCTGTAAACATGTATTTATCAGCTGTAAAAATGGCCAATTTACCAATGCAGTCAGAAAGTACTTGGATTTCCTGGAGCCAGCCCCCCAAGGCGAGTCGATGAATTGCAGTTTTAGTTACTTCCGTATTGGCTTCCCGAGGGAGAGCGGGAGGTTGCCGCTTAGTTAAAACGATGCAACTTAACTGGATTTGTATACGTCATTTCAGCATTGCTGAATATTTTATAAAACTTAAAGGTTTATATGAGACTTGCCTATTACTTATCAGTAATATTTAATTCAATCACAAAGAAATTCTATTTGAAAAGTCAGTTTAAATAATTGCAACTATAGCTGTGCTTAAACGTGTTATATTTTTATGTTATATTAGAATGCCTTCAAACCGTACTCTGGTTAGACATGTCACACATGAGCAGTTTACATCAACTAAATGGAAAATAGACACGTTTTTGGACCCATGTTTTACAAAATCAGAAACTCTGATCACGAATGGCCCCTGGTGAAACATTTAAGACCAGTATTCTCATCTTATTAAATGGCAAAATGGCTTCTATCCATATGAATTTTAGCCGTAGGTAGCATTCAGGCCCCCTGCTTTGATAAATCAGATCAGTTAACACCTCTCAAGGACAGATGAGATTGGGTTTCTCAGCACTACTCAAGAAACATAATAGCTCAGCGCGTGTCCACATCTCACACTGTCGTTGCATCCTATAGTATGGCATGTCTCGTTAGTGAGAAGCTAATTAAGCTAAAGAGAGCCCCCTGCTGCTGGCACATTCTGTTAGCAATACGGGAGCACTGGAAGAAGAGTCGGCCATGTGTCCCGCAGAGAGGAGCAGATGGGAAGCACGGAGGGGAGGAGTGTGTCCCGTGTCCACCGCTGAACAACGTCCAAAGCCTTTCGGAAATATTTGACTAGCCTCTTAATTGGATGCGTGGACGTCAACTCGCCAGATCTGAGTCCATTTTTTATATAGTCTTCGGTTTGGGAATATTTTGCTTGATCATTCTTAAATTGAAGCTAAAGGAAAATAGATAGATGGCAGACTCATGGATAACGAGCTGATTCAGATTCAGTTGATAGCAGTTCTGTCTGACTTGAGACTTTTATTTATAGTAAAGTAAAAAAAAGAAGAATTAGTAAAATAATTAATAAATAAAATAATAATACTCACTCACTTTCCTTTGGCTAATTCCCTGCTTAATCAAGGGTCGCCACAGCAGAATGAACTAAAGTGCGGCCAGGTTTACTGGATTGGATTTAGTTTTATCCAATTTGTGGTAAACTGGAACACCCGCAGGAAACCCACTCATAAAACATATTAGTAAGTGCCGTAGTATCACAGATGTGCTGATATACAGAGATATTGTAGTGCTGCCTGTGTGATATTGCATTTAACACAATAATTCAACTGCATAATCATGATCATAAAATTAAATCAAACACAGAGGGTGTTAAAATCCCCTTTGTGTGTGAGAATACTTTCTTCCAACACGGTTTCACATCTGCAGCTGATCATCTAAACTAATACAAAAAAAGTCTTGGATAATGTATTGTAATGTCTTAGTGATGACAAAACAAGATCTTCCTCACAGGGCTGAACAGCATAAAACAAAACATTTTGGTAACACTTTATTTTGATGGTCCATTTGAGTATTAGTAGACTGTCTGCTTATTATCTGTTGACACTGACATTTAACAGTCCTTCAACAGACATTTAACTGACTATAAGAAACTTTGCAAGTACATGTCAACTTACACTAACCCTAACCCCAACCCCAACCCTAACCCCAACCTAACAGTCTACTTATAATCTAATGATAATTAGTTGCAATGTAACTTAAATTCAACAAACGGACCATCAAAATAAAGTGTGACCAACATTTTTATTAAATATTGCTACAATATATATCAAAGTAAATTTAATGAACAATGAAATGTAACAAACAACAACATACAGATGCTAAGTAAAAGAATTTAGTGGGGTGAAGAGTTCTGATACTAGTAGAATATTACATGACTATCAGCCAATAAATATATAAATATTCATTAGAGGTTTTAGTTCACGTTGACATGATAGCATCACACAGTTGCTGCAGATTTGTCGGCTGCACATCCATGATGCAAATCCCCCGTTCCACCACATCCCAAGGTGCTCTATTGGATTGAGATCTGGTGACTGTGGAGGCCATTTAAGTACAGTGACCTCATTGTCATGTTCAAGAAACCAGTCTGAGATGATTCATGCCTTATGACATGGCGCATTATCCTGCTATAAGTAGCCATGAGAAGATGGGTACACTTTGGTCATAAAGAGATGGACATGGTCGGCAACAATACTCAGGTAGGCTGTGGCATTGACACGATGCTCAATTGGTACTAATAGGCCCAAAGCGTGCCAAGAAAACATCCCCCACACCATTACACCACCACCACCAGTAACCTAAACTGTGGATACAAGGCAGGATGGATCCATGCTTTCATGTAGTTGACACCAAATTCTGACCCTACCATCTGAATGTCGCAGCAGAAACCGAGACTCATTAGACCAAGCAACGTTTTTCCAATCTTCTATTGTGCAGTTTTGGTGAGCCTGTGCGAATTGTAGCCTCAGTTTCCTGTTCTTGGCTGACCGAAGTGGCTCCCGGTGTGGTCTTTTACTGCTGTATCTCATTCGCCTCAAGGTTAGACGTGTTGTGTGTTCAGAGATTCTCTTCTGCAGACCTCGGTTGTAACGAGTGGTTATTTGAGTTACTGTTGCCTTTCTCTCAGCTCAAACCAGTCTGACCATTCTCCTCTGACCTCTGGCATTAACAAGGCATTTGCACTCACAGAACTGCCGCTTGGATCATTCTCTGTAAACCCTAGAGAAGGTTGTCCGTGAAAATCCAAGTAGATCAGCAGTTTCTGAAACACTCAGACCAGCCCGTCTGGCACAAACAATCATGCCACATTCAAAATCATCTTTCTTACCCATTCTGATCCTCGGTTTGAACTGCAGCAGATTGTCTTGACCTTGTCTACATGCCTAAATGCATTGAGTTGCTGCCATGTGATTGACTGATTAGAAATTTCCGTTAACGAGCAGTTGGACAGGTGTACCTAATAAAGTGGCCGGTGAGCTGTTCCTAGTTTACTTATTTTTAGAGTTTTTTTACTGAAATGTAATTCATACAATGTTTTTTTTTTTTTATTTATTTATTTTTTATTTTTATTTTTTATAAACAAGCAAATAAACAAATTAGTAGTGGTATTATTATTATTAGTAGTAGTAGTAGTACTACTACTAATAATAACAATAATGTAAACAATAAATAATATATTTAACAATAACATATTAAATATTTATATAATATTTAGATTTTTGTAACGTTCTTAATAATGTTGTATTCCCATATTAAAATAGCATTTCACTAAACCTGAAATGCTGTATCTAATCTACCGGAGAAGCATGGTGTTGTTTAAACATGGTGATATTACTTATTTCTTATTTAAATCTCAGTTAAGCTTCATTTATCTCTCATTTTTACTGTATTGTATGATTTTTACTGCATACACAGACAATTCAGTATTACTCAAAATACATGCTTTGTGTTGCATTGTGTTTCAGATCATGGGAGGAGTAGAGCCAACTTTGCACCGTGGTTCAATTTGGTACACACCAGTCCTGGAAGAGTGGTACTATCAAGTGGAAGTCCTCAAGCTTGAAGTTGGAGACCAAAATTTAAATCTAGACTGCAAAGAGGTACATGCCCAAACAATGTTCGATTCTGCATTTTAATTGAAACAAAAAGGAAGCCGAACAAAACAATTATGATCCACCCTTTTTGGTGGAGATAGTTACAGAAAAAACTCTTCAACATTTACTCATCCTCTGCTTGTTCCTAACCTAGTTGAGTTTTCACAAAAGCAGATATTTTGAAGAATGTTGAAAACTTTTACTTTATTTGTATTTCTTTTACCTACCATGTATGTCAGTAGTCACAAGTTTCCAACATTTTTTAAAATATTTTGCCTTCCGGGACTGATTTTCTTTACTCTTTGTATGTTTTATTCAGTACAACTCAGATAAAGCCATTGTGGATAGTGGGACGACTCTACTGCGACTTCCTGCAAATGTGTTTACCGCTGTAGTGGACGCCATAATGCAAACATCGCTGGTATTGTTTTGCACTTTGCCAAATGAATTGAATATCCATAGATATGATATTTGTGCACTTTTAATGGGTTCACTCTATGCTAAAAATGACCCATCAGTTAAAACCTAATGAATGCCACCCTGCTGTCTCTTGGTCTCCTAGATTGATGACTTCTCAGCTGGATTCTTTGATGGCACCAAGCTTGCATGTTGGATGAGAGGAGAGTCACCATGGAGGTTTTTCCCGAAACTCTCAATCTACCTCAGAGCAACGAACACCAGCCAGTCCTTCCGAATCACTATTCTCCCACAGGTCAGGATTGTCCTATGAAAAATGATGTAACCAATTTAATGTAGTTTCTTTATGAGATTTGTTCTTCTGTTGGACCTAAAAGAGGATGTGTTTTGAAAGATGTTGGAAACCAGTAATTATTGGCTTCCATAATACTTGTTTTCCACATTTATCGAAGTATCTTCTTTTGCATTCAACAGAAGAAAGAAACTCATAAATTGAGTAAATAGTGAATACATTTCCATTTTTTGGATCCCAACTATCTCTTTAAATGCTGAATTATATTTTCGCCTGGTGCCGCATCGAGCACCTCCGAAACGGATGGCACTTTTATACTTGATGTGTTTGCCGTTGAGATATTCTTTAAAATGACAGGGGGCTGGTCAAAGGAAACCCACCCTAAAATCAGATGGATAAACAGAGATGTAGGAAGTTTCCGCAACGACGTCATATCAATAATATCGTTCAAGATTTTTAAGATTGTTATAATCATTCTAGATTTTTAAATCAAACTTTGTTGCATCACTTGCTTTCATAGGCGGAGCGTGTGTAAGCTGGGGAAGGCTTAAGCCTGGTTTATACTTCTGCGTCAAGTGATCGGCGTGACCCACGGCGCAAGCCTCGCTCGTAGCCGTGCATTTAAACTTCTGCGCGCTGTTTCTGTTTCTCTGCTATACACTTCCGAAACGCTAGCTGACAGTAGGTGTTTATGTTTCTCTGTGTCGAGTTTCTTCGCTGGTGTTTTGTGGCCGTTGGCGACGTTGACGCGCACCTCTCAAAAAATGTAACGTGTATGCGTAGCGCAAGCTCTGTGATTGGTTGGCTTGGTAGCGCTGACGAGTGTGGGCCGAGGTGAGAGCCGCGCAAGTGAGTGTTTACAAGTGTGGAGTCCCGGGAAGGAGCTCCGGATGGAGACTGTTGTTTTGTGTTTACCTTATAATTAAAGTTGTTGCACGTCCGCCGGTTCCTGCCTCAAAATGAGCAAATTTGAGCCACTTGTACATTAAGGAAGTGTTCAGAAAAACAAAACACCAGCGAAGAAACTCGACACAGAGAAACATAAACACCTACTGCCAGCTAGCGTTTCGGAAGTGTATTGCAGAGAAACAGAAACAGCATGCAGAAGTATAAATGCACGGCTACGCGCGAGGCTTGCGCCGTGGGTCACGCCGATCACTTGACGCAGAAGTATAAACCAGGCTTATGCGTCCACGCGTAGGCTGCGCCGTAGCATACGCGTGCGCTTGACGCAGAAGTATAAATCAGCCTTACATTTGTTTGCTTAATTGTATAGCAGATTTATTTTTAAACAAGACAAAGAAAATAAAAGATGATTCAGTGCTATAATTTTATACCGACAGTAATATTTTACCCTGTGACACTGCTGCGTAATCTGTTACAGATTAAGACAGTTTTATATAATAAAAATAACAAAAAAGGCATTTTTTTAATTTAAAAAAAGGTGAAATTATACTTAAAAAACCTAAAATAAAATAAAAACAAAATGCTAATATAAAAATCAATATAAATTAAATGTATGTAACTCAATTGATGTAGATAATTAGCTAGTTAAGTAGCTATAATTAAAAATCTAAATGGATGACTTGTCAAAGGGAAAGTGTTTTTATTTTTAATTAATGTATTCTTTATTTTACCATAGTCCCATTGAGATACAGGATCTCTTCTTCCAAGGAGTCCTGACCAAAATGGCAGCACATTAAAGACAAATGTAATGTAATGTAATGTAATGTAATGTGTATTTATATAGCGCATTTATTGTGTATGGCCATACACCCAAAGCGCTTCACAATCATGAGGGGGGTCTCTCCACACCACCACCAGTGTGTAGCATCCACTTGGATGATGCGACGGCAGCCACAGGACAACGGCGCCAGTGCGCTCACCACACACCAGCTATAGGTGGAGTGAAGAGACAGTGATAGAGCCAATTCGGTGGATGGGGATGAGTAGGAGGCCATGATGGGTAAGGGCCGATTGAGGGACTTTGGCCAGGACACCGGGGTTACACCCCTACTCTTTACGAGAAGTGCCATGGGTTTTTTAATGACCACAGAGAGTCAGGACCTCGGTTTAACGTCTCATCTGAAAGACGGCATACAAATGCAAACATATAAGACAAACAAATCTTCCTCTGTTCTCATTAAACACATTTGAAAGACAAAAATAAAAAGGAACAATCAATCATAGCGAGTACATGCTCCCTTTAGTGTTTTGGTTGAACCTACTTGGTCAGCATCCCAATGTATTGTTAAACTGCAAAAGCCAATTTTTAATATTGTATAAGGAAAATAGTTTTTTTGTTTTGTTTAATTTAGAAGCTGTAATAAATACCAATGTATGATTTTTGGTTAAAAACGTGTTTTATGAGCGAGTACATTCTAAATCCACCTTCCTGAATTACTATGGTGAGCTCATATTTAGTAAATACAAATATTCTGACTATTTCTGACCGGTCTGGTTGAGCACCAACATTTGCATACTATATTTTTACAACAACAGAATTAATTTATTTGCTAGTTTGTAAAATGTGTTATTTAGCAAAAATATATATACTAATTGTTCATCCATTCCAAGATGTAGAAGTACAATACAAAGTGTATAGAGTGCAAAACAGGCCATTTCCAGCAGCCTTAAGTTTTGCAATATTTGTCCATTGTCTCTGAAGGGATTTCAGTCTTTCTCTTTTCAACATCATCACTATGTTGCACTCTGTTGTACATTTGACCCATTGGCTACAATTTGGCTATGAAATGCTTTGTGAGTGTGTGTTTGTACATTTGCGCATACTGTACCTTGAAGCTCTTCCATTGACACTGAATTTTGTGTCTGCAGTTATACATCCAGCCAGTCACAGATATTGATGGCACATTGGACTGTTTTCGTTTCGGAATCTCCCCTTCAGCGAATGGCTTAGTCATTGGAGCCACTGTGATGGAGGGCTTCTATGTCATCTTTGACAGAGCACAGAAGAGAGTGGGTTTCGCTGTCAGCACCTGTGCAGGTAGGTGGATTCATTCAGCGGTCTGCAGATTAATCTTTTCAAATTATGTTAGGCCGTGGCACATTTGTAGTTCGGATGTCTGGGTTTTTGGTTCTGTTTAAACAAACCAAAAAGTTTGTTATTTTATTTAGTTATTTATAACTTTTTTTTGTGTGCATTTACTCTACTCATATAAATAAGCAGTTGGACAAAACATTTCATTCATCATTTGTAATTTGAGTTATTTAAAAAAAAATTCTGTCTGTACATTCCTGTCAGCTATGTATTGTAAGTTATGATAAAGGTATAGCAATTTGTAAATCACTGCTAGACAAAGCATGTGACTTGCTCAACGTGATGTCAACCAACGTGACAACGTGAACTCTGCAAGGCATGGGATACTGATAGAAGGGATACATCGGCAGCCCTTATATATATATATATATATATATATATATATATATATATATATATATATATATATATATATATATATATATATATATATATATATATATATACAGTATATATACACACACACACAGTTGAAACCAGAAGTTTACATACACTCTAAACAAAGGAACATAACCGTTTTTTTTTTTTTTTTAAATGTCTGATGGTAAATCATATTAAACGTTTACTATTTTAAGTCCGTTAGGATTACCTACATCATTTACATTTGCTAAATGCCAGAATAATGAGAGAATTTTTTTGTTTTTGGAGAATTTTTTATTAATTTTTAGACAGTCAAATGTTTACATACATTTCCTTGGTATTTTTTTAGCTTTGCTTTTAAACTGTATAACTTTGGTCAAATGTTTTGGGTATCCTCCACAAGCTTCTCACAATAGTTTGAAGGAATTTTGGCCCATTCCTCCTGACAGAATTGGTGTAACTGAGTCAGATTTGTAGGCTGTCTTGCTCGCACAAGCTATTTCAACTCTGCCCACAAATTTTCTATAGGATTGAGCTCAGGGCTTTGTGATGGCCACTCCAAAACATTCACTCTGTTGTCCTTAAAGCACATTTTAAGAAATTTGGCAGTATGCTTAGGGTCATGGTCTGTTTGGAAGACCCATTTGTGGCCAAGTTTTAATTTCCTGGCTGATGTTTTGAGATGTTGGTTCAGTATTTCTACATAATGTTCTTTCTTCATGATGCCATCTATGCTGTGAAGTGGAACAGTCCCTCCTGCAGCAAAACAGCCCCACAACATGATGCTGCCGCCCCCATACTTCAAAGTTGGGATGGTGTTCCTAAGCTTGTAAGCTTTACCTTTTGTCCTCCAAATGTAACACTGGTCATTATGGCCAAGCAGTTCAATCTTAGTTCCGTCAGACCACAGGACATGTCTCCAAAAATTAGTCTTTTTTCCAGTGTAATTTTGCAAATTGCAATCTGGCTTTTTTTGTTGATTCTGGCTTGTTGATTTTCCCATGTTGTCACACATGGAAGCAGTGTGTTTGAGGTTTTCCCTAAATACTATTCTACAGTTGCGCCTTCAATTAACTCAAATGTTAGCCAATCAGAAACTTCCAAAACCTTGACACCATCATCTGAGCTTTTTCAGAGGCATAATAATCTTATTGTATGTAAACTTGACTTTCAAGAAAAGTTATAACAATTTCTCAAAAAACATCTCTCTCATTATTCTGCTATTAAGCATAACAGAAACAAATCTGATAATCCTAATTTACCTAAAAGGGAAAAAGTTTAGTCACATTAACATCTGACTTTTGTTTAAATGTTTATGTGCCTTTTTATACAGCGCATGTAAACTTCTGGTTTCAACTGTATGTATGTATGTATGTATGCATGTATGTATGTATGTATGTATGTATGTATGTGTGTGTGTGTGTGTGTGTGTGTGTGTGTGTGTGTGTGTGTGTGTGTGTGTGTGTGTGTGTGTGTGTATATATATATATATATATATATATATATATATATATATATATATATATATATATATATATATATATATATATATGTATATACATATACACGAGCAATATCACATGAGTAGCAGTGTGATATGGCTGTAATTCGGCACTGGTGGGAGGCATGCGTTGCCTTAGTGTCCCACCAGTGATGATATACAGCCATATCACACTGCTACGAGTGCGATATTGCGTTTATACAACAGTTTGAAGGCATAATCATGTCTAAAGTTGGAGAGTCTAAAAATCCTTTTGTATGAGGAACTACTTTCTCCGCCATTTCTTCACATCTACATCTGACGTCAGAACAGCAAAAGCTGTTACTAATTCAACAACATCATTTTAGAGTTAGGATTTGAATGATTCTCCAGCGTAATGTCTAAAGTGAAGACAAAACAGTTGATTTTGCTGACATTTTAAGATTATAAGGCTGAACTTCATGAAATGCCATCAGTCTACAGAGATTTCCCAGTATTTCTCTGTTGCAATTGGGAGATGACTATAATTAACCCTGAAAAAGCCAAAGCAGCTCAAACACAACAGTAATCTGGTAGTGTTTGTGCTGTTTTGGCTTTTTCAGGGTTAATTATTGTGATCTCCCGATCCGGTTCACTCGTGCTCAAAATCACTTCACAATAGCCACGGATTCACGTGATGGGCAGGGCTTCTGTCTGCCCGGTGACTCTAGCTTCATTGCTAAATGGCTAACATGGATTTTATTGAGAGAATAGTTGTGCTTATGTGCTTTAGGAAGGCTGATAAACAGTGTAGATTTGTTTGGAGCAATGTCTGGGTCCACTAGATCCATTCAGATGTGCACCCAGCTCTGTGAGTTCATCAACTCCTCCAGAAACTATACTTGGATGATGACGGCTTTCAGCGGTCTTTCCGACTGAGCCGAGCCCAGTTTCATGAACTGTTGCCCGGTTTCAGCAGGAGGATTTTCCCCCGGGACACCAACAACAGGTGCTACATCATAATCACGCCCCTACAAGAGAAAGCTCCTGATTGGTTAACGCGCGCGAATGTCCGCTGAAGTTCAGATTTTCCAACTCGAGCGATTTGTGTGAAATGTGCGATACGCACGTTAATCGCAAAACTCTCAACTCACGCCGCCTCATTCGTGTGTATTTTGCCACAGGATATTTATTCGCACCTTTGCATTGACTTGCAAACATGTAAATCACTCGCTCTTGCTGCTTCATCCGCATCTAGTGTGAACGCAGCAAAAGGGCTTATTATGCGGCCTCTGTCGCCATCTTGTGGATGGATAATGTCAATAGTCTTTGCTTTGCTCAATGACAGGCTAATGTCAAAAGGCTAAATATTTCAAATAGGCAATATCCTTATAAATAAACTGCATACTTGCAATCTAAACAACTACATTCTTGACTAAACAACCTTAAAAGTACATTATGTTGTCCAGCAGCTGCAATATTTGTCAAACTCTAGTGAGTTTATTGATCTGCTGTCACTCTATGTGGATATACAGTATATCTACTCCAACCCTCACAGTAACATAAAAATAGTACGTCACAAAAGTTATGCTATACTGATGTGCGTATCCACAGCTGTATCCCTTCTACACTTTACCGAAAGGCATTGAGGCATACTTTGTACAAAATAATTAGGATACACCAATAGTAGATTCATAATTTGTCAACACTCTTATTGCAATATGTCAACAAATCTCTCATTCACTTTTTAAAAATGAATGAAAATATGATAAAATACATCAATTCTGTTTTAGACGTGTCATGAGGTGTCTGATTTGATGTTAGCATTTTAAGCTAAAGCACAAAATGATGAAAAAAGTCAACTCTGTTATTGACAACTCAAGTTAAACATCAATTGGTCACAAAATCAAATGTTCCCCATCAAATTTAAGCATTTTGCTGTAATGTACATTGATAATAAATCCAGTTTACTGTAAATCATAGGTCTCAAACTCAATTCCTGGAGGGCCGCAGCTCTGCACAGTTTTGCTCCAACCCTAATCAAACACAGCTGATCTAGTAGTGTCTAGTAGTCTTGAACACCTTGATTGGTAGGATCAGCCGTGTTTGATTAGGGTTGGAGTAAAACTGTGCAGAGCTGCGGCCCTCGAGGAATTGAGTTTGAGACCTATGCTGTAAATGATACCGTTGTTGTATATTATATGTATTTTTGTTATAGTTTCATTGGTAAATACCTCTCCTGTCCTGCTTCTTCAATGTGTGTGACAGAAAATGGCGGCGTACCGTTTGCAGAGATCGCCGGGCCTTTCCTAGCAGAGGGCGTAGCATCAGACTGCACTAGTGGCATGACTCTTCGGGAGCCGGTCATGTGGGTGATCGCATACACTCTGATGGGCGTCTGTGCTGTGGTACTCATCATACTCCTCATCTTGCTCATACTGCCCTGCCGACGACACAGAGACGACGAGATTACAGACGAGTCCTCGTTGGTGCGCCATCGCATCAAGTGACGTCAGGCATTTATAGAAGATGAGGATCCACCAACTCAGCAAAACGGGGCTGAAGAGAACTCAGGGCAGGTAACAGGGGTGAACACACTACACTGAGCTTTCCCCAGGTCCTGTATTCCTGTTTGGTGGGACATTTGTTGACTCTTGTGGACATTTATGGTTGACTGAACTTGTGGACGAAATACGGAAAGATGAAGGAGACACGATTATACGTTCCATTATATGTTTGATTCATAAATAACAGTGCCAAAATATGAGGATCAATCTCGCGTTTAAAAGGAGTATATGATGATTTTGATGCTCCAGTGTTTCTCCAAAGTATGCTGCTGTTTTTATTAGTAATCTTCAATGTAATTGTGTTAATAAAGCTACTGAAAATCAGCAATAGTCTCTCAGGGCCTAAAAGAAGTTTATGGACCAATAGAAGGCAGTTCCTTAATCTTTGTGCGCGAAAAAAGTGCATAAAACGACAATGGAAACACATTTAACAAATAAATTCCAGCAAATTTCAAAAAAGTCATGTGATTTTGTTTTAACTGATTATGTGATGCAGGGTTCAACGCTAAGGATTTTTTCTACTGGCCCGACTGGAGATTTTGGTTCAGATTTTTACTTGCCCTGCCAAAATTTAACTAGTCCCACCAAAAAAAAGTGAATAGCTATTTCTTAGCCATGTTTTAAATAATGTGTTAAAATAACGTCTGTGAATCAAGAAATTCAATATTTTAAAGATGTTAATAAATGTAAAATGAGCAAAATTCAAAGTGTAAACAAAAATAACAATATGGAAAATGTGCAGGTATTTTATTGCAAAACAAAAGATGGCTGACTTGCCAAACTGACAGCAAACTGCAAAACACACTTCATTTTTTCGTCGTGTTGTACCCACATAAATGTCTGTTTCCAAGACGTTAGAAACAGATGTTCTCTTTTAGCCTCTTAATTTGATGTTGCTGTCATGTTGCCGTTTCTTTGCTTTTCACTACAGAAAAAAATAACGATAATCCAATACAGTATATGAATAATCCAATCAGATAATAGCAACCAAAAAGCAATATGGTGTTTATGACTTCACAGTGAAGGTAGCCTTTAAAAGCTTAAAAGCACAAACTGTTTTTTGATTCTAAGACTGTATTTGCATGCAATTAATAATTAGTCGCAGTCAAATTAAACTAGTGACAAGGCAGCGCTGGCCCGATCGGCCCAGTAACGATCCTGTCTACTGTCCCAAGCGTCTCTCACGCTAGCTCCGGGCCATCAGGCAGTCCTTATTGTTGAGCCCTATGATGATAAAAATGGGCATGGGACAATATTAATGAACAAACCAGCAGACTGACCACTTTGTGTAAAGCAGGGGTTCTCAACCTTTTTCACTTCGAGGCCCACTTCTTTCTCCGATCAATTTCTGAAGGCCTACCTGTCTGACATTTTACATTTTCTCTAAAATGTTTGTATATGAAATGCTCGTTTAAATTTAAACCTTTATTTATTAACAAATATATATATATATATATATATATATATATATATATATATATATATATATATATATATATATATATATATATATATATATATATATATATATATATACAGTTGAAGTCAGAAATTATTAGCCCCCCTCAATTATTAGCCCCACCTTGTTTATTTTTTCCCCAATTTCTGTTTAACAGAGATGTTTTAACACATTTCTAAACATAATAGTTTTAATAACTCATTTCTAATAACGGATTAATTTTACTAGATATTTTTCAAGACACTTCTTTACAGCTTAAAGTGACATTTTAAAGGCTTAACTAGGTTAATTAGGTTAACTAGGCAGGTTATGGTAATTAGGCAAGTTATTGTATAACGATGGTTTGTTCTGTAGACTATCAGAAAAAAAATATAGCTTAAAGGGGCTAATAATATTGACCTTAAAATGTTTTTTAAAAAATGAAAAACTATTTTACTAGACTTATTCTAGCCGAAATTAAACAAATAAGACTTTCTCCAGAAGAAAAAATATTATCAGACATACTGTGACAATTTCCTTGCTCTCTCAAACATCATTTGGGAAATATTAAAAAAAAAAAAAAAAAAAAAAAAATTCAAAGGGGGGCTAATAATTCTGACTTAAACTTTATATATATATATATATATATATATATATATATATATATATATATATATATATATATATATATATATATATATATATAAAGTTTAAGTCAGAATTATTAGCCCTCCTGTTTATTTTTTCCCCAATTTCTGTTTAACAGAGAGAAGATTTTTTCAACACATTTCTAATCATAATAGTTTTAATAACTCATTTCTAATAACTGATTTCTTTTATCTTTGCCATGATGACAGTAAATAATATTTCACTAGATATTTTTTACTAGATATTTTTTAAGTGACATTTAAAGGCTTAACTAGGTTAATTAGGTTAACTAGGCAGGTTAATAATTAATATAATTAATATTTAATATAATTATGACCTTAAAAAGGCTTTTAAAAAATTAAAAACTGCTTTTATTCTAGCCGAAGTAAAACAAAATAAGACTTTCTCCAGAAGAAAAAATATTATCAGACATACTGTGAAAATGTCTTTGCTGTGTTAAACATTATTTGGGAAATATTTAAAAAAGAATAAAAAATCAAAGGGGGGCTAATAATTCTGACTTCAACTGTATATAATGACGTATGTTTATGCACAATATCTTACAGCAGTTTATTTCCATAAATTTCTATGTATTCCCGTTAATTCCCATGCAAAGTTTCCAGCCTCAAAAATTCCCAGAATTCCCTAGTCTCTCACAGGACAATACTAGTCACTTACAGGACATTACTAGTCCCTCTTGCTAGTCTGGTGTGTGGTCCAGTGTTCCACTTCCAGTCTCTTTCACAATTTCTTTACTGTAACCAGTTTCTTGGCCATAATTTTGTCTGCAATTATTTTCCAGATATTTTTTCTTTAGAACAGGACTGTCCATTTCAGCTTCATGCATCAGAGCTTCTAGTGCTTTACCTGTTTTGCTGTGTGACACGGTTCATTGTCCTACATGAAACTTGTTGGCTAATCAATTAATGAATGCTGGGAAGAAACCAAATGCTTTTGATAAGCATTGCCATGTAGTTAAATAAGAGGTCAAACTTCTGCTGCAGAAAACAAACCCAGACTATTACACTTCACCTCCAACCTTTAATGATATTCTTTTTACCCTTTGTGTTCTATTTTTCCCCAGCAGGATGATGAGCATAGTGTTTCCCATCAGAGCCAAATAAATTACTTTGTAGCAGTTCGCTGTCCACACAACAGGCTATTTAGCAAATGTTAGCCTAGCTTTTTTATTCTTTGTGCTAACGAGACGTGTGGAGAGTGGATTTTTAGTTCAAATTCTCTTAGATGTGTTGAGATTGATCCTTACCTTGTTCAATGGCAAGCACTTCTAGCTGCAGCGTTGAATCAATTGCCCCTTTTCCTCCGGCATAAACCAGATGCTAGTTCAAAGCTAGTGCTTTTGCTGGTTGATTCAATGGGTGAGCTTTCTAATTTGCCATTTATACTTTATCAGCCTTAAAAACTGTAAACTTGTTATGTGTTTTGTCTCTTCGTTTATTTACACAATGACATTTTAATGGATAAAAAATGCATAAATTAGAAAATGAGTTACAAAGTGAAAGTTTTTGAAAAGCCTTTATTGTCGTGTTTGTGTGAACATCAGAAAACGCGAGTCTTTGAAAACGACACACGTGCATAGTAGGTGTTTAGAGAGGTGTAGACAAAGACTACAAGACATATCACATGTAAAGTTTTGAATAGGGAAAAGTGTAACTGTCAATATGGCGAATGAAGCCCCGCCATCTAGTACAGGAGCCAATCATCAATCGCTATAGACTGACGATTCTCCGGGGGAGGGGCTCGGACCAGATGTGAGTTTCTCCAGATTTTGTATGATTCAAATGTTTTGAAATGAAACTAACATATCACAGCAAGAAGGTCGCTTGTTCGAGCCTCAGCTGGATCAGTTGGTGTTTCTGTGTGGAGTTTGCATGTTCTCCCCGTGTTCGCGTGGGTTATCTCCGGGTGCTCCGGTTTCCCCCACAAGTCCAAAGACATGCGGTACAGGTGAATTGGGTAAGATAAATTGGCGGTAGTGTATGAGTGTGAATGAGAGTGTATGAGTGTTTCCCAGTGATGGGTTGCAGCTGGACGGGCATCCACTGCGTAAAAAACATATGCCGGATAAGTTGGCGGTTCATTCCGCTGTGGCGACCCCAGATTAAGCCGAAAAGAAAACGAATGAATGAATGAAACTAACATACAGTATCTATGGAATAAAATCCCTGTCATAAATATTTTGTGCGTAAAAAAATTCACGCATCTGTAATTATAAAAACGTAAAGGAAAACGGAACGTACTGGTAATTTTATGAGGGTACAATTTCAAAATCTGCGTTTAGAACAGACACAGATACGATTTTTTGTATATGACTGATACATTTACGATGGGTGTACTTTACAAACACGAAATACAGTTTCACCACGACAACCTGATTACGAGTATGAATCAGACAGCAACACTGTCAAAATTATGTCACCGCTGTCACAGGCATTAATAAACAAGCGAGAGTCATCGATCACAACGGTGCGCTTGCTGGGCACTCGAGCTCCCACACACAGTCTCAGGTAAGATTTTTGTTATTCCCTCTTTGAGAAATGTCCGTCTTAAGCTGTAATAAAGATTGAGACTTAATGAGGTCCATTTTCCTCATTATTACAGCTGTTGTTACACTGTTAATGTTGTCATTACACTTGTTGATGGGTGGCTCTCGCTTGTTTATTAATGCCTGTGACAGCGGTGATGTAATTTTGACAGTGGAGTGTCGCTGTCTGATTCATACTCGTAATCAGGTTGTCGTGGCGAAACTGTATTTCGTGTTTGTAAAGTGCACCCATCGTAAATTTATCAGTCATATACAAACAAAGAAAATGTCTTATATATGTCTGTTCTAATCGAAGATTTTGGAATTGTACCCTCATAAAATTACCAGTACGTTCCGTTTTCCTTTACGTTTTTATAGATTTTATAGCACAAAATATTTATGACAATGATTTTATTCCATACATATTGAGTCTAAAATTAAGGACAAAACATCCTGTGGGACCAATTGTGTCCAGCGATCTTGGCTCGCAGAAACGCAGTCCAATGCATACAAGTAATGTTAACGATAAGGTTGCATTCTACAGGAAAGGGCGTAGATATCTGCTAGTTAAGTCGTGACGTATGGAATACTGTTTCCGGATCCAAGCCGCTACTCATTTCAATTGAGAAATATTCGTTTATGACCACTTTTTTAGTCATATCACATTTTAAAGTGAATTTTATATAAAATCGTGTACACATCAGTCTCTGGGCTTGCATCACAAATACCAAAATTTTAACAATTTATAAAAAAATTATCACTTTCTGGCCATCGGATATTAGGCATCGTGATTTTCGAAAGTATTACAGCGCTTTGTAAACGTTTATTATTACCATTTGATGAGTCTCCCCATACAGTTTGATAGAGCGCTTGGACCCGGAAGCCGCTTTGCATGACGTCACACTTAACAAGCGGATACAACGATTTTTCTTTTTATCATCATAGTAATAAAAACAAACTTACATCAAGCTGCCGAGGATGCTGGCGATGCTCTGTGTCCCTCTCAATCAGCGTTACTCATCTCCTTCCATGTTTTATCATTATTGTTCTTAAATATAAGTTACTCTGTTTACCATTTGTGTGGGCTAAACTTACTTACAGGTTCGCAGTTCAAAAATCTCCTGAGCCAATAAGAATGAATCTCAGATAAGCCCGCCCCCACAAAAGCTTTGTGTCAGAATCACAAACGTCATTTGAGAAACATAAACAAAAACTCTGGCAGCGCAATGAAAACCGTGGTTAACGAAAGCGAAGCAGAAAGTGAACCGAACTAATAATACTTTTATTAGTTTATTTTTATTTTTTGCCATTTGGTTGATTGTTTTGTATTTTTCGAGTGTTTTTTAAATTTGTTAATGTATATTTGTGTTCGTTTTGGAAAAGTTTTGTGTGTTTTATTTTGCACAAATATTTTGGTGTAGATTAAAGGCAAGAGCGAAAACAACCATGGCGAGGTAGTGTTTTTGCTCCAATATTTGTTAATGTTTAATCAACAAAGTGTGGATTTAGTTCACATTACAACCATACACATTACATTTTTTTGATTAATTTGAATTTATGTTTTAAGACTATTTAATTTTTGATAAAATCGAGGTATTGCGAATTTTTTTTTATTTATTTTTTTAATAAAAATATTAAAGCAGCTTTTCCACTATCGTGCCAAACTGTTCTAAACTGTTAGACAACCGTGCTGAATTGTGCTGATAGATTCTGTGTGTTGACATCGCGGCTCTGTTGATGAGCTACCACAGCTGGCTCACCGCAAGTGCGCTAGCCCATTGTCACGAGGTGCGTGCGCAGTCAGCGGAGGCGCACAATGCGATGCCAGGCGAAAGTATAAATCCAGCTTTACACTCAGGGCCGGCGCGTCCATAGAGGCGACCTAGGTGGCTGCCTTGGGCGGCAGAATAGTGAGCGAGGAACCCCCCGGTCCTCACTTTCACCCACCCCCTTCCGGTCCTCACTTTCATCCGCAAACCGGTAAGTTTCTATTTCACTTTCGGGTTGAGGGCGACGTGATTGCCGTTCGCCTAGAGTGCCAGTTCAGCCTGCTCCGGCCCTGATGACACTATATACATTACACAAAATAATAAAATAAGCAAAAAGTTTTATTCGTGGCTAGAGCTTAATTAATTTGATTGACATATAGGCAATGAGACCTTTACTTTGCCTGACTGAGCGTGAGTTTATTGCATGCTGCGCTGTATTCGGTAGCACAGATCGCTCTGATCTGGGTGAGAACTTTACCAGCGACTACATGCACTGCTGAAAGCTTTTTTTCCTGCTGCGCATCAAATCAACAACAACATATATCCATGGAACACAAACTTGCAGACTCTTTGAACAACAAGGAAATAATTGCACCTGATTCAAAGCCCAGACGTTTGGTTTTGTATTTTATACCTGCGCACCACCTGAAGGACGGTTACGGCGTGTTGTAAATGTCGGTCACTGCAGAAAGTCAAATCTTTCTTTAATTTGGACTTTTGCTTGAAAGCTTTATGGAGTGGCACAGTAGCTGTCCAAGGTACTGTAGCTATGAATTAAATCATAACCCATATATGCACCAATAAACAAGTAAAATGAATGAATAAATAAAATAAATATGGATTCTTAAATGTCGGTATTGTTTTAACTCCAAAAAAATATCAATACGTTTTGACAAATGTTTTATGAAAATAAATTGAGCAATTTCCAACATTTCAGCTATAGGCTGTTATAAGATTCAGTTAAATATAAGATAGAAATATAGATAGTTAAATATAGATAGATAATATAGATAGACATGTAACAGGTTTCTGTGGGTTTTTTTTGTTGTTCACTGTGATCTGTAATATATACTGGGTGGTGTAGCTACGCACAAATATTTTCTAAAACGTCAAGCAGGAATTTGTCTATAGGAATGTAATAGGCTACACCTTGTTGACCAATTTATGTATGTATGGCCATTAAAAATACATGTTCCTTAACCAGATGGTTTTTCAAGTTACTTATAAAGAGATTGTTACTTCAGTCATGTTGTTGTAATGTTTTAAGTTGACTATAGTTACACAGTAAAAAAAAAAAAAAGAAATCGTGAATCGGTCAAACGTTATGAAAAAAATCTAGATTTTTTTTTTTGCCATATCGCCCAGCCCTAAACAGCATGTCATCACTTCATTACAGGTTCAATTTACTAATAAGGTGACTGGACCAAACACTGGCCTGGCATATGAAACACAGCCTTATTGGTCATCTTTGTGGATGTGTAAATGTGGATCGTTTTGAAGCACAAGAAAGAGAAACATTTACATTTTTTGGCTACATTGTGGTTGTGTAAACAGCCTAAGTACTGCTTTGCTTTTCAACAGCCAAATATTATGCCACCTAGTGTGGAGGTTTCAAATACAAACAAAGCAACAAAAGCTGATGTTTTGTTGATATCATACTCATGGCTTTGCGAACCACACTGCAGATCTTGATGGTCAATTCCGATTTTGTGGCTGTATCTGATTTTTTTAGTGACCATTTTACATTATCTTTTAAAAGTGACTCGTATCCGATTGTCTGCATTTAAACAGCAATGGCAAGGGCGCAATGACTAGGAAAAAAAGAGCGGGCGCTGACTGGCAGCTGATAATAAAAAAGCCCTCTTTTCTCCATTCCTGTGTTTTTTGTGTTTGCAGGGTTTAATTGTTTTTTTTTTTTTTTTTTTATCTATTTGACAAGTTGTTTTACTATAGTTTATGACAGAAAAGTTCTCATTTTGCCATCTTTTAATCTAGGCCTTTTTAAACCAGTAGGTATCTTAATCATAATGTCCATGGCCTGATTTATACGTGTGATGCATGCTGAGGTAAATAGGTTATATCTCTGAACTTTAATATTAAATCTAAATAAAATGCTGCGCTTCCCACATCCAGTCGCAATGACTTCTGGGACTTCAAGAGCGAGATCGGTGCTCAAGTCTGCATCGGCGCATCCTCGATATCAAGAACACATCCGGGAACTTTCACGCATCCTCTGTTCTTGGGGTCTTAAGTTTTGGAACAGAACTTTGGCGGTTGATGATGTTACACAAGAACACAAGGACTGAAGAACGCATATTGAGAAACCGCCATAACCTTTAAAGCACTGAAAAATCACATGACTTGTTCCAAGTGATGTCACTTGCTCTGGTGTGAAGGTCTGGAAGGCTTTGAGGCCTGTTGTTTTTCTTATTAATTATTTGTCAACTCTGTTATTGTGATTATACTTTTTTGATATACATATTTTTAAAAACAATAATATGATGAAATGAAAATACTGTACATTTTAGACATGCTGTGTGGTGTCTGATTTGAAGTTAGCATCTTGAGCTGAAGCATAAAATGGTGGAAAATGTCATCTCTGTTACTGTCAACAACCAGTTAAACAACAATTAGACACAGAAACAAATTGAATTCATCTTTATTTCTATAGCGCTTTTACAATGTAGGTTGTGTCAAAGCAGCTTAACATAGCAAATTGAAACTCAGTCCAAATGTCCCCTATCATAGCCTTCACTCAATTTTGGGGATTTATACCTACCTAACTTTAAACAGTAACAGTTCCTGACTCTAGTAAGCTACAAACACAAACTGGGTATCATTGGAAAGAAGACACTTTGAGCTTTACTGTGGTAAAAGGGGAAGTTATATGTTAAAAAATATAAAAAGTTATACATTATGAAGTTATGAGAAAAAAAAAATTGTATTGTTCAATATTTGTTTTTCCATATACAAACACAGGAAAACATTAATGTAATGTCCTATAAAAAATATGACTTGAAAGCCAAGTGTCTCATGAGTTTATATTTCAAATATGATGAAGATAGCATGCAAAATAAGATTTCTGTAAAATGTTTTCTCAGACTATATCGGTGTCCTACTTTCCCTCACCGTCAGAGGCACTTTCTCAAAAACAATCATCCCAAACTGAAACCTTTACAGTTGCTGAATAATTTGGTCTACATTCACAGTTTATGTATCTTTGAAAAGAAGACACTCTGGGCTTTATTATCCATCATCTAGAGTTTATAATGCTAAAAATAAAAAAAAGTTAGAGATGCTTAAGTTATGTAAAAAAAAATTGCACCGCACTAAACATTTTATTATTTCATAAACAAATGTGTGAAATCAGTCCTGGAGCAACACATAAAAGTAATAGGTCAAAAGCTACATATCTCCTGAGTATATGTTTTGAATTTGATGTCAAAATCATGCAAAATGAAATTTCTGGAATTATTTTTCTGAGACAATGTCTTGTGATTTTCTCCCTCTCCTTGTTTGTGGAGAAGCAGTCTGATGTACTGGGGTTTCTAACACAACTCTTTTAGTCTTTTCACATACCACAAATTTGGATGTAATTAGATAACGTTGCTAGTTTACAGTACATGCTTTATTTATATCAAGTCTGCAGTCATTTACTGCATCAGGAGATAGCTACCTTGCTTTTATAAAGGTTCTAAACAACCCCCTAATCTGAGGGTGCTTTCACACCTGCCTTATTTAGTTCGGTTGAATCGCACTAGAGTTCGTTTTCCCTCTTGGTGCGGTTCGTTTGGGCAGGTGAGAACGTGGCAATCGCACTCGGGTGCACACCAAAAAAGCGTACCGAGACCTGCTTGAAGAGGTGGTCTCGGTACGCTTTCAAACGAACCCTGGAGCGGTTCGTTTGTGGTGAGAACGTGATCCAAACTAAAACAGACCCAACCATGACCATGTCGCAATTTAACTAAATTATTTCACGTCTTCTCCTAATGCTTTCGCCGATTGCAATGCATTAAAACATTGTTTTCCAGCCCCAGCCGCCCTTCATTCTCGAAATGTATAGTTCGTCTAAAGTGATGCATACAAACTACATAGTATACTATGACCAGGGATACTGCGTCAGCCAGCGCAGCGACATTGTGTGTCTGCCGGTTTGTTTATTTGCGGTAGTTCCACGTGAATTCTGACCAATTGAAAAGCAGTTTAGGAAATACGTTCAATAACATCTGGCCAGTGAGTGATGTAGATTTTGTCACATGACTGCATTTTGGTTCGTTTCAACTGGTTCGGACCAAAGCAATCAGTGTGGTGTGAAAGGGACCCAAAACGGCAGAAAAATGCTACAATGTATCATTTGTTGCCTTTGGTCCGGACAAAATGAACCGAACCACATATGTGAAAGCACCCTTAATCAACAAATCGTCTTTATTTATTTACTTTATACTGACCGGGGGAAAACCGCAGGGAACATTGGGATCACGACCATAGACTGTAAAAAAATAGATCGCGACATACAATGACCCCCAACTTCAATGAATAATTTAATAAGAAAAAAGATCAGCTAAAAATATATTTTTTAAACTTAGTACTTTTAATGTAATAATTTTTGAAGTAAAAAAAATAAAAATAAAAATTAATTAATCAGATTTATTAGGCATAATTACCCTAAACTGGGGAATTGAATATAATTTCACTCATTAAATATAAAGTAAATGATAACATATTTATCAACACCAACTAATCTCCAATAAAAAAAATAAAAAATACATTATGCAGCATTAACCTTCTATTTATTGTTGCATGCCTCATGGAGAACAGTCGAACTCATCGGTGAACTCACCGGTGATGCAGTTTGACCAATAGCTGAGCGATGTTAAACTCACCGTTTAATGGAAGTCACGTTGACCGAAGTAAATTCTTATTTACATTTGTCTCGACCCTGTTTACAGACGCTTTTCATGAACAAAACATAAATCACATATTTTTAAATAAGAAAACTCTGATAGTAGGCGTAAACCAGGTTTAAAAAATTGCGTTGACATCTATTGGTAATTATACGAGGCTTTGAGCGTCTCTATATGACGCCTCAGGGCAACCCATTGAAAGCCATGGAATTCCTTTTGCGTCGGTATAGTGAAGCCATGGGGCACCTTCGGCGTCCTCAAACTGACGCGCAAGGTGCTTGACCATGCTTCAGATTTTGACGCCTTCGGGGTGAGAATGGGTTGCTTCAGCATGTTGCATTAATTTACATTAATAATGAATTCAGTTTACTGTAAATGATACATTTGTTGTATATCATTCAAGCTGAACTAAAAATGAATGGAAAAGGCTTGAAATGTATCCACAGTTTTGGAATGAGTCTTATATATGTAATGTTATGGGATTTAATTGTTGTAATCAAGTAATAAATCTATTGTATTTGAATAATTTGACTAGAAATGTATAATGATAATTATTTATTAATAAACTGTACAAGATTTAATATAATCATTTCCACTTACTACTGTTACTGAAATACTTATGTAGAAAGATTTGAACTGAACTGGATTGCCTTTGACAGATTTGAAAGGAAAAGGAGGTAAATAAAAATGTCCACAAGCTTCCCTGATTCTTGGTTTTCAATTCTCTTTACTAAAACTTGTTTTTGCTTAAAGACTGATTCTTCTCTTTCTACCGCATCTCAGCAGGTGTTAGTACTGTGGCTCTTAAAGTAAAAAATACCAGGTTCCACACAATCGATTAGTCTTGGGACAACATGAAGGAATTAAGTTCACTTAGTTTTTACAATTTTCAGTTGATTGAACAAAACTGTTGAGTTGTCCTCTTCCTAAAAAACAAAACAAAAAACAAAACAAAACAATAACTGCAGTTTCAGCTCAGATTAAATAAGCTGAACTAACAGCAAACATCATTTTTTGAGTTAATAGTCACATACATAAAACAAAAAAAAACAAGCCCTAAAATTTGTGATAAGACCACATATTACACTTACAGTTGAAGTCAGAATTATTAGCCCCCTTATTAGCCGCCCTGTTTATTTTTTTCCCCAATTTCTGTCTAACGGAGAGAAGATTTTTTTCAACACATTTCTAAACATAATAGTTTTAATAACTCATTTCTAATAACTGATTTATTTTATCTTTGCCATGATGACAGTAAATAATATTTGACTAGATATTTTTTAAGACACTTCTATACAGCTTAAAGTGACATTTAAAGGCTTAACTAGGTTAATTAGGTTAACTAGGCAGGTTAGGGTAATTAGGCAAGTTATTGTATATCGATGGTTTGTTCTGTAGACTATCAAAAAATATATTGCTTAAAGGGGCTAATAATATTGACCTTAAAATGGTGTTTAAAAAATTAAAAACTGCTTTTATTCTAGCCGAAATAAAACAAATAAGACTTTCTCCAGAAGAAAAAAATATTATCAGACCTACTATGAAAATTTCCTTGCTCTGTTGAACATCATTTGAGAAATAATAAACAAAGAACTGTATATTAACTTCAACTGTATATTAAATTATTAATTACTTGCATTTGATTATACTGCAATAAAACTTTTGAAATTGATTCGTAAAAGCGGTCTTTATGCTTATTTGGCATGACTTCCAGTGAAACAACATTTTTTTAAGCAATTATTTTTGTTTATCATGATCTTCAGTAGATGATTGTTTAAGGCTTGTTAAGGTTGTTTGAGGGAGACACTAGGTATGTTTCCATCCAAAAATGCTTCAAGAGTTCACACTTAGATATTGCTTGACGCTATTAGCAGGTTTGGCATGCTGTCCCGGGAGAGAACCCTGAGCTTGGAGATAATTGAGCCCAGGGCTCCCGCCTGGTCGATTGAGCATGTAAGGAGAGTACACGATCAGGTAGATCTCGAGAGCTCCCCGTGGTAAAGGAAGAAAGGGGGAGAAGGGGTGGATGGGGGGTTTCTTCGGAAAACGAAGATAAGGGAGTAATTTTTGCTAGGCTATTTATAGTGAGTTTAGATTAATCTTATTGGCTAACTAATGATTGTAGATGAGAGACCAGCTGCGGTCAATCATATCACGTGCTCCTCTCGAAATTAGTTTGTGAAACTACACAAATTAAATTTTTGCGCAAAACTGGAATATCGCATTTAAGCCATGAATAAAGCAGCGTTTCCATCCAAGTAGTCAAAGAAAACATAATCGTCACTTCCTGATGATCTGGCGTCAAATATCAAAAGTAAAAATGGAATTTTCTGTGGTAGGAGAAGCTGCGTGAATCTTTTCTTTATTTAATAAATGACTTGCGCCGCAGAAGACAGTATGCCGACAAGCTATGAACACGCTGTGGCGTTTGAAGGCATCAGACACGTAAATGGTAGTTTTAGAATGACCAGAACAACATTTCAGATGTTTTACAATGTGCTCAGCCAGCTGGTTTGTCCATTCACACACATTTTTATCATCACATGATCTCTTATAACAAAATCACATGACCTTTTTTTAATGCGCATACTGGAATTTGTTCGGTAAAAGTGTTTCCATCGTAGTTTATGCGCATCTTTTCTTATCGATTAAAAAATGTATCCTACTCACTTATGCACATTTTCATAATTCATCTGCATTTTGCCGTTTCTATCAACCGTTAATGCCATATCCAAAATGCACAAAAAATAAAAAATAAAAATTGGCGGATGGAAACATAGCTACTGTTTCCAACAAGTGGAGAGGTCAGATATTTTTAAATAAGCAGACCTTGGTGAAATAGAATGGAGCCCGGAGCCCACTAAACTTGCCCATTACCCCGAACTAAAGTACATAATTTTACAAAGAATAGAATGAAATAAAATGCATGCAAATTTCAAAAGCTGAAAAAAAGGTATTATCCATTTTTGGCAATTTAAATAGAAGAGAAAGGTTTAATAAGTTAACTAAATATTATACACTGTAATGCTGGGTTCCACACAATTCCTTCATGTTGTCCCAATACAAGTCTCTTAAGTTAGCTTAATCATTTTTACAAATTTAAATTGATTAAACATAAAACAATTAAGTGGTGCCCCCAAAAATGTAAGAAATGTCTTGATTCAACAAAGTAGCTTGAACAAGCAGCAAAAGCAACACAGGCTCATTCTGAAAACGTAGTCCCGTGGACGTTTCTGGAGGCCGCGAATTATGTAGCCGGAGGTACGTATGGCTGCATTTCATTTTTTAAGCGAACGCTTCGGGGCGGTTCGACGGTGTTCCTTTTGGCGCTGACCGCTTACCTCCGTGTAGAGGCCTTTCCCGCCGCAACCAGTTTGTCCAGTTAGCTCGTCGTGTACGCCAGCGGAGGATTTGACCATGACGACGATGACCGGGTTCGAGTCCGTGGAAGAGCGGTTCCAGAAATCAGGTAAGACAAAAACAGAATCCAAAAAATAAAATGAACAAGTAAAATAACAGGGTGAGAATGTGGTAAAATCCGAAAACGTGGTAAAAATCAGACGAGGGCTTTTCTTTTTCTGGACGGCTTTGGTAAACCATTGGTTAGGTTTAGGGAAGTATGTGGGTGGGCAGGTCAATCGGTAAAATTGGTTGGGTTTAGGGAAGGAGGAGGGTGGGTCAGTCGACTGGCCGGTCACCCAGTCAATCATTCAGTCAGACAGACAGACGCTAGATTGACAGCGGCCTCTAGTGGGTTTACGCGAGAACAGCGCGGGTGCGAACGACACTCGCGAGATACATTTGTCGCAGTCTCCAGAAACGTCCACGGGACTACGTTTTCAGAATGAGCCTGGGTTGCGCAAAAGTCATTTGTTTTGAGTGCAACTCAAACTTAATAATATAAATCAATCTGACTGATGTAAGTTGAGATGACTAAAAAAGTTAATTTGATTCAGCTAAAAAAAAAAATGCAAGGCCGCAATATATATTTTACAGTTTTTAAGGAACAAAACATTTAGAAATAAATCTGTAAAATACACTGCTTTACTAAATCTTTTTGAGGTAAATGGTTGCAAACAATTTATATGGGCTGGATTTAAACTAATGAATTAAGTTGAACATACAGCCATATAAATTGTTTTCAACATCACAAGCTGCTGAAGCAAAAATCAAGGTCTCATAATACATTATTTAACATATGTTTGATCAGATAATCTGACAAGATCTAATCACACAATGATGATAGAGCAAAAAACAGATGTTGTATTAATTAATCTTTATTTCTATAGCGCTTTTACAATATAGATTGTGTCAAAACAGCTTAACATACAGTTGAAAAAAGGTCAGATTTTAATTTGACTAATCTTTTTCTCTTTTAGGTAAGTTAGGATTATTAAATTTGTTATGCTTATTAGCAGAATAATGAGAGAGATATTTTTGGAGAAATTGTTATAACTTTTCTTGAAAGTCAAGTTTACATACAATAAGATTAGTATGCCTCTGATAAAGCTCAGATGATGGTGTCAAGGTTTTGGAAGTTTCTGATTGGCTAATTGACAACATTTGAGTTCATTGGAGGCACAACTGTAGAACAGTATTTAAGGAAAACCTCAAACACACTGCTTCCTTGTGTGACAACATGGGAAAATCAACAAGCCAGAATCAACAAAAAAGCCAGATTACAATTTGCAAAATTACACTGGGAAAAATAATAATTTTGGAGACATGTCCTGTGGTCTGATGGAACTAAGATTGAACTGTTTGGCCATAATGACCGGTGTTACATTTGGAGGACAAAGGGGAAAGCTTACAAGCCTAGGAACACCATCCCAACTTTGAAGTATGGGGGCGGCAGCATCATGTTGTGGGGCTGTTTTGCTGCAGGAGGGACTGGTCCACTTCACAGCATAGATGGCATCATGTAGAAAGAACATTATGTAGAAATACTGAAGCAACATCTCAAGACATCAGCCAGGAAATTAAAACTTGGCTACTATTGGGTCTTCCAAACAGACCATGACCCTGAGCATACTGCCAAATTAGTTAAAATGTGCTTTAAGGACAACAGAGTGAATGTTTTGGAGTGGCCATCACCAAGCCCTGTTTTCAATCCTATAGAAAATTTGTGGGCAGAGTTGAAAAAGCTTGTGAGAGCAAGACAGCCAACAAATCTGACTCAGTTACACCAATTCTGTCAGGAGGAATGGGCCAAAATTCCTTCAATCTATTGTGAGAAGCTTATGGAAGGATACCCAAAACATTTGACCAAAGTTATACAGTTTAAAAGTAAAGCTAAAAAAATACCAAGGAAATGTATGTAAACTTTTGACTGTCTAGAAATTAATAATAATAAAAAAAATTCTCTCATTATTCTGGCATTTAGCAAATGTAAATGATTTAGGTAATCCTAAAACACCTAAAATAGTAAACGTTTAGTATGATTTACCATCAGACATTTTTTTAAAAATGGTTATGTTCCTTTTTTTAGAGTGTATGTAAACGTCTGGTTTCAACTGTAGATGGAGTTCTAGTAAATTGAAACTGCTTCAGTCCAGTTACATTAGATGAGTAGTGAATAGCTGCTGTAAACCCTTTTCATGCTGTGCGTATGATAACTCTTGTCTGAAATCAGCTGGGATACTGTATATTCACCACACACACATAGGCTCAAGTCTTTTTCTGTAACAGCTTCCTGCTGCTGTTTTAAGTAGACTTGCCTCATGAAGCCACTAATGAACCTAAAGCAGCTCTAATCATCCTGGAGCTCCTTCCAGTGACTCCTTCACTCTCGATGACTTCATTAACTGCACCAACACATTGATTAATGAAGCAGAGATAGTACAGTGTATGGTCAAAACTCTCCAGGGATATTTTAGTAAGCTGAGGTGTACAGTATGCTGTTATTAGAAGTACACTGTAGAGCTGTTTTTATCTCCATGTCTGGAGATGCAAACCAAATGTCTGGGAACAGGTTTTAAAGTATAAATGAAATCAAAACTAACCATATGATTTTGTTAGCTATCATTGCTTGTTTTGCGGTGGACAGTTCATCGGTGCATGTCATTAAGAAAACTAAAATAGTTTCCCTTGTAATTTAAAATTCAAATCTGAAAATGCACTTCCTGTTTGTTTTCAGTTAAATTCTCAGATTACGTCTGTCTGAGGTATCCACGACAGTGTTCATTTCGTTGACAACATTTTCGTCAATAAGTTTCTACCGACGAAAACTAAATAAAAATTAAGTGATGACGATGATGACAATTATAATAAAAGTATACTGACCTTTTACGTTGACTGCCGCTCGCCATGTTAAAGTGTGGAATGATGGTGGAGCGCCCTCTAACTTTAGAGCATAGTGATTGAATATTCGCGGGGAGGAGTTTCCTCATTTCAGCTCATAGACTTACAGGCACACACAAACAGTCAATTCGGAGAGAAATAAAACGCACAAATTATTTAAACGCAAAACCGGAAAAACCGCAATTCACAAGCGCTTATTGAACCGTGGATGTCGTACCGAACGGTTCAATATTGTATTGAGAATTGTGGCATCCCTAATATATATATATATATATTAGAGCTGTCAAAATTAGCGCGTTAACGCACGTGATTAATTTGAACTATTTAACGCGTTAAAAAAAATTAACGCATTTAACGCAGTTGCAGGTTTTTTTTTATTTCCTGTTGTGGCCGACGTGTGTTCAGGGCCAGCGCGTCCATAAAGGCGACCGCCTTGGGCGGCAGAATAGTGAGCGAACCCCCCTGTCCTCACTTTCATCTCATTTCGACTCCCACCTGCTCCCTCCCTGTTCTCACTTTCATCCGCAAACCGGTAACTTTCTATTTCACTTTCGGGTTGAGGGCGCCAGTTCAGCTTGCTCCGGCCCTGCGTGTGTTTAATGTGTAAAGAAATATGGGTAACACTTTATTTTGATGGTCCATTTGAGTATTCGTAGACTGTCTGCTTAATATCTGTTGATATTGACATTTAACAGTCCTTCAACAGACATTTAACTGACTATAAGAAACTTTGCAAGTACATGTCAACTTACACTAACCCCAAACCTAACCCCAACCTAACAGTCTGCTTATAATCTAATGAAAATTAGTTGACATGTAGATGCAATGTAACTTATATTCAACAAACGGACCATCGAAATAAAGTGTGACCGAAATATGGATAAAGAATAATATGGATCCATGTAAATGTACTCAGTGAAAGTGGCAGATGATGTCGCAAGCTGTCAAAGACAGCCCATTCCTCTCTAAGTTGACTCCAAGCGCCCTCAAATGTTTCATTAAGTTTGACGTGTTTCCCCCCTACACGCAACTTTTGTAAAGCGTCTGCTTTGCTGTGTCAGAATCCTTGCTTGAGAAATACAGGCATACTTTAAGAACGCTTAGTTTAAGCAAAATTTGATCAACGCGATCGTGCGTGTTGATGATCTGAAGGGAGTGCGCTGTGCTGCGCGTTCTCTCTCTCTCTCTCTCTCTCTCTCTGTGTGTGTGTGTGTGTGTTGTCCCCCGATAATGTCAATAGACTGCAACTGGCTAAATGTTAAGGAGGACTAGGCAAAATTGTTTCTACTTTATAATTAAGGTTCTCAACTCGCAATACAACTTTACAATGAGTACAATTAGTCACCTTGGAATTATAATGTTCTGTCTGCATTCTGATTGATTTTGAGATATTGAGCTTCAAAGTTTTTGCATAGCAAACAGTATGTGTGTAACATTAGTTTATTTTTTTGTTTAGTTTTTGTAATAAAACGTCTTAAAATGTAAACAACTTATAAAAAACATCCCATAATGTAAATAAGTTGTCATTTAATAAGAATATGTCAATAACTCAATTTTCACAAAAATGTCCGATAGAACCTTATAATTCTAAGGTGATGAATTGTTTGTATTCAATACTTTATTATTATTGTAATTTTCCAATTTCCATATTTGCAATGCCTGTATTTTGGATTTTTTTTTTTTTGATTCGTGATTAATCATGATTAATCACAAAAAAAAGTGTGATTAATTAGTTAATTTTTTTAATCAATTGACAGCCCTAATATATATATATATATATAATATATATATATAATATATATATATATATATATATATATATATATATATATATATATATATATATAAAACATTTGTTCTCTAGTACCAGGTCATCATTTCTGTTTGAAAATGTATGATTTAATTGAAGATTTATGCAGGATTTCTAGATTTTATTGATCATACTTTATTTTGATGGTCTGTTTGTTGAATTGAAGTTTTATTGCATCTACATGCCAACTAATTCTCATTAGGTTATAAGTAGACTGTTAGGTTGGGGTTAGGGTTTTTGTAAGTTGACATGTACTTGCAGAGTTTCTTATAGCCAGTTAAATGTCTGTTGAAGGAGCAGTATTAACGGATAATAAGCAGACAGTCTACTAATACTCAAATAATGGACCATCAGAATAAAGTGTTACCGTTTTATTTGTTTGACAAATGAAAAAAAAAATGCTTGTTTTCATTTCCCATTCATTCATTCAAATACCAGAAACGTAATATTTTTTACATACCTTCAGAACAACTGAATCAAGTGCAGATTTTATTTTATATAAATATACTGTAGATAGACAATGATGAAAAATCTCGATTCAAAAAGATGAAGGGAACCATTTTTTAAACAAGAAAAGTTGATTGGGCTCATAAATACGGGATAAAAACAGTACTTTTTCATTTTTTTCATTTGGATTTATTGGTTTTAACATGCCAGAGAATAGAGTAATAATAATAATTTTTAAAAAGAATCAAACAGATTCTGCGCGCCTATTCTGTGTGAGTCTAACAATGACCCATTATATTTTGTGAAAAACTTTTTTCAAATGTGCTCCAAACCCCTTGATCAAAATAATCCCTACTGTACAGTAGTTAAATGGTATTATCCTATGAAGTCCAGTGTTTGATTTCTCTTGGACTCATTTGTGCATTAGTTCTTTTACCAAATGCAATTTCATCTAATTTGTAGTTCAACAGTCTTAAACTAAAATGACAGACACAACAGGAACTGTTTAACTGGGATTTATTGTGCATCCAGTATGCCATGAAAAGAGCAACAAATGATGAGTGCTGTCTGTACTGTACATAACTGACACATTACAGGCATGAACCAAATATCAATCATCAGTGCATGGAATGAGCTTTTACTTTAGATCTACGTTTTAAGTATTTCATGTATTTGTTACCTGCTATTAAAAACATAGAGTTCTGATCTTGAGGCATTCTGGAATGAAAGCTTGTTTACCTTATTCTACTTTACATTCATTCATTTTTTTTAACAAAATGTTGGAAAAACAGTTTCTAAGTACTAAATAACTTTATTTTATTTAATTATATACAGTTTAGAAGTGCAAAAATAAGAATGGACAGAGGTGATCAAGTTATACAGCACATGAGTGATAATAGTCACGATGCTGCAGGTTTTCTTTGGTCTGAGAATCTTCTATCAAGTGCTGTATCACACCCAGGCCTGCCAGCCAGGGAAGAGGCGGCTGAGGTTTTTGGGGTCCATTGCCTGCTGAATGAGGAGGTTTACCTGTCCGCCGACGCTGAGCACCGTCCCATCCTCAACCCCCTTCAGCTTCTCCTGCAGTCTGAGCAGCACACGCTCCGCCACTTTATTGAAGCTCTGACTGTCACTGGATGAACACACAGCAAATCGACACATGTTATTTCAAGCGATCTTTGCTGATGTATTGTCAAAAGCATGACGTAAACTTGACTGTGTTAGATGCATGGCCTTGTAAAGGATATAAGCTTAATACTTCTGTAGTTTCATTTAAATTCATTCTTTTTAAACTAGTGTCTGTGTGTTCTGTACTTTTCGCTATCCAGTCTTACCAACTCAATACTGCCACGCTATGGCAAAATACTAGAACTACAACAGTTGTAGCACTTAGAACAGTGTTGAACAGTGGCCAAAGTGAAGTAGTCAACATTTAAAGTGAATCAAAACCTTTCATCAGTGTTGTCGTAAAACTATTGAACAACAGCCATTCTTGTTTTAGCACAATTTTCAAAAACTGTTTTGATCCACTTATAATGTTGACCACTGCATACGGCAGGATCTTGAGAGAAAAAATACACACTCACCGGCCACTTTATTAGGTACACCTGTCAAACTGCTTGTTGAAGCAAATGTCTAATCAGCCAATAGCATGGCAGCAACTCAATGCATTTAGGCATGCAGACACGGTCAAGACGATCTGCTGCAGTTCAAACTGAGCATCAGAACGAGGAAGAAAGTGATTTTGAACGTGGCATGGTTGTTGGTGCCAGATGGGCTGGTCTGAGTATTTCAGAAAATGCTGATCTGCTGGGATTTTTATGCACAACCATCTCTACCATCTCTAGAACTGACATTCAGATGGTAGGGACAGAATTTGGCGTCAACATCATGTAAGCATGGATCCATCCTGCCTTGCATCAACGATTCAGGCTGGTGGTGTTGATCTAATGGTGTGACGGATATTTCTTTTGGCACACTTTGGGCCTATTAGCACCAATTGAGCATCGTGTCAACGCCACAGCCTACCGGAGTATTGTTGCTGACCATGTCTATCTCTTTATGACCACTGTGTTCCCATCTACTTCCAGCAGGATAACACGCCATGTCATAAAGTGCAAATCATCTCAGACTGGTTTCTTGAACATGACAATGAGTTCACTGTACTCAAATGGCCTCCACCAGAGCTCAATCCAATAGAGCACCTTTGGGATGTGGTGGAACGGAAGATTCGCATCATGGATGTGCAGCCGACAAATCTGCAGCAATCATCAAAGATGCTATCATATCAATATGCACCAAAATCCCAGACATGCTCAATAATGTTCATCTCTGGTGATTGGGCTGGCCAATCCTGGAGCACCTTGACCTTCTTTGCTTTCAGGAGCTTTGATGTGGAGGCTAAAGTATGAGAGGGAGCGCTATCCTGCTGAAGAGTTTGCCCTCTCCTGTGGTTTTTAATGTAATGGGCAGCACAAATGTCTTGATACCTCATGCTGTTGATGTTGCCATCCACTCTGCAGATCTCTCGCATGTTCCCATACTGAATGTAACCCCAAACCATGATTTTTCCTTCACCGAACTTGACTGATATCTGTAAGAATCTTGGGTCCATGCGTTTCCAATAGCCCTTCTGCAGTATTTGTGATGATTGAGATGCAGTTCAACAGATGATGCATCTGAAAAATCTACCTTCTGCCACTTTTCCAAATGATCAACTACTTTAGAAGCCAAGTTATTATTTGTCGCTCTCACAATTGGGATCGACGCCAATACTTTTGTCATGTAGTGTATATATTGAAAAGGGATCGTTGTATGGATGCTGTAATGTTAAACTCATTCCTCACAGGCCGCGTTCTCTCCTCAAGGTCTGTCAAATTTGTTCTTCTGAGGTAACTTGGCAAGACCAGTCTTCACAAAAACGCAAGTCCGTTCTCTGCATTCTTGAAAATGAGAAACATCCGTAGTCTAACAGTATTCAGGTTGCTAACTGGATATTAAACATCCTTTTATGCGACAATGTTGTGCAGCCCTACAGTGCATGTAATATAATTGTAAAGAAAAAGAGCAGGATGTGTAGGACGTGAAATATAGCACATCCAAAAGAATGAAATGGAACACAGGGATCGTAAGACACGAGAACGTGCCCTGTGCGTTCATCCCTATTCTTTGGCCTGTTTAATGTATTACCTGGCCTTGCGGTGGGTTTCAATCTCATCTCCACCCGGCGTGGGGTTAAGGGTGGCATTGAGCTCAGCCTGCTCGTCATGCTGCTGCAGGTAGAAGGCCTTTAGGGGGTTCATGGTCCAGTCAAACAGAGGGTCATACAGCAACACCTGCAAACAAACAACAACCTTCATTTACTGGCAAATAAAACAGTTATGAGTAGGAAAATAGATTTGGTTCTCTTGTCACACAGAATGTGTGTGTGTGTGTATTGTTTGGATCACACAATTTATTTTGGTTGTTTGTTTTTTAATTCATTTGGCAGATATGCCATTGTTTTAGTATCTGACTGGAATATGGGATTCCACAGTATGGATACCAGTTTGTTGATGCGTTACTATGGTTATGGCCTACTGCAGTCAATTCTGTCCCATCACGGTTTAACTTTGTTAATTTCTCCAGTGTTTACGGCATCTCTTTCACAGTTAAAAGGACAGTTAATCCAAAACTGAATATGTACTCACTATTTACTCACTTTCATGTGGTTATAAACATTTATTATCTTCTTTCTTTAGTTAAACGCAACAAGAAGATATTTTGAAGAATGTTAAACACCTGTAATTATTGACTTCCATAGCAGGAAAACCAAATACTATGGAGGTCAATGGTTTCCAATTTTCTTCAAAAATATCTTCTTTTGTGTTCAACAGAAGTAAGAAACTCATGAAGGCTTGAAACAAGTAAAAGGTGAGTAAATTATATACACATTTTGGGAGAGCTATCCCTTGCATGCTTCAGATTATAGCAGTTTAAAGATTCCAGCACAAGACAAAGCAGAAACTTAATACTCGTGCTTGTTTCTCTCTCAGCTTTTGAATGCTTTTTTTCTATTCAACATGTTCATATATGTCATACATATACAACAGTATCTGTATATTTAACAGTCGGCTAAGTCTAAAGTACAAGTACACATTTGTGAAAGTGTTTTTAATGACAGCAGCCAAAATGAACACACTGTTGTCGTTACCATTAATCAACAACAAAACTCTAAATTAAACACTTAAGACTTAAATTAGAATACATGGCCTAGAGAATAACTGTTAAATTCTGTAAATGGTGGAGTATAAAGTATTTTATGCTGATGTATGTACAGTTAGGTTCATAAATATTTGGACATCGAAACAATTCTTAACATTTTTGTTAAGAATGTGAGAGTTTGATTTATTATTATTATTCTGTACAATTACTTTTGGTCCCTTAACAAGTGGAAGGCACATATGCAAAATGTTGTAATTCCTACAGCGTTCACAGCGTTCGTTGGGTGTAAATACCCTCAAATTAAAGCTGACAGTCTGCAGTTAAAGCACAAAGCTTCTTCATTTAATTTCAAATCCATTGTGTTGGTGTATAGAGCCAAACAATTTTGAATTGTGTCGATGTCTAAATATTTATGACCGAACTGTATGTGTTTTTTTTTTTTTACAATGTAAACCGAATCAAATCGAAAAACCATGACAACAGAACTGTGATACAAACCGAACAATTTTGTGAACCATCCTACCTGTAGTAACGAGACCTACTGAAATGATCCATTTACCTCCACAATGGTCAAAAGGGCTTCCTGAGAACTCCTCATAACTTCCATTGTTTTCTCACAACATCTAGATAACAAAGCAAAATCATTAATAATGATAAATTGACACCACATACATTTAAAAAAATGTAACAAAACATGTCATTTTGATGTTTTCAAATTCAATTGAAACCATTTTAGTGGCGTTCCTGTATGTGAAGCTAGTTAAACAAACTAGCTGCAGAGTTGACAAATATGATTTGCTTGGATAAGAATCACAATGTTTACTATACATCTTTTCTATTACCTCAGTGTTTGATTCAGGGTTCATGACTGATCTATTGTAAGAGAGTCTGCACAATTAACTTTGATGCTGAAGTTCATGATATGGTGATATGATTATGATAATGTGCTACCCAGTGGCGGCTGGTCAATAGAGGGCGCTGGGGCGCCGCCCCCGTCAAGTTAGACTCCTTTAATCATCACAAATCTTTAATTATCACAAATATTAACAAAATAAACTGATTTAATTATAACATTCTAACATTTATTGTAGTCATACTAACATTTATTGAAAAAAAAAAATGTATGAACAATATTTTTTCATATGTGTGCGGGGCGCCGGACTAATGGGTGTCTATGTAGGTACACAAACTTTTGCAAAGCCTGTGATATGACGATAAGCTCTAATTGGCTAGTTTTAAATTGTCCTTAGGGCGCAGCGCTCTGCGCCCCGAACCCTCCCATTTTGTTGTTAGAACGAATCATATTTGTTTTTATATGATTGGCCTTATGTGATTGGACCATTCTCACTTAGACCGTTCACTCAGCAGCAGCTCGTCAGTAAGCTGTGCTGACCTTTAATCATATGTGAAAGCAAGTGCAAGATGAAGGAAAATTCTGTTGTATCTTTGCAAAGATATCCATTCACAAGGCGTTTGGATGAAGAAAAAAAAAAGAATCAAGGAGCTTGGACCAAATAGACCTTCCTTGCAAAACTAATGAAAACAAATTCACCAGCAGTCAAGTGATCGCGATTCGCGGGCGTGCGTACACCCTTGGCTTTTCCAGCACTTGTTATGACAAACGGAGTTGGCTGACAGGTTGTGATGTAAGTCAAGCCTTTACTGTTTTCCATGTTTGCTGTTTCAAACAGCATGACGCAAGAAAGGCTGAATGCATTGGCCATGCTGTCAATAGAGAAGAGACTGGTGACTGAGATGACTGACTTTAACCAAAAGCTCATTAAGAAATTTGCAAGCCAGAAAGAAAGGAGAGCAAAATTTATTTTTAACTAGTGCTACTGGCCAGTGATTAGGCAACATTTATGTGTGTGTGTGTGTTTACTGATTATCTTGATTACTTCATTACTGATAAACCCAAATTGAACTAAAATGAAGTGATTTGTGATGCATTTATTGTATGCTTTAGTCATTTTTGTTTTTTGGTACATCACCTGAAAAATGGCTTTTAATGGCTTTTAAAATGCGCCACCCTCACATTTTTTAACACCAGCCGCCACTGGTGCTACCCGAAAGTTATATTAACCAACTTAAACCCATTTGTATCACTGCTGCAGCAAAAGTTGAACAGGCAAGCTGAATGAAAACATGTAACAGGTAAATATGTGATTATTAATATGTAGGTATAACTAAAGTTTGAAAACATCTTGGATCTACATGTATATTTATAATAGTTAAAAATAAAATTCATACTATTACCTATTATAATATTCAGGGTTTCTGCAGGTTCTATAAGGGTAAATTTACGACTATTTAAAGATCTTTTTTAGAATCACCTAAAGTGAAAAAAAAGTTGTATTTATAGCAAACTTTGAAAATACAAAGAACTTATCTAAACTACTTTAAAGTAATTTTAATACCTCTGATTAAATCACTTAGAAGTGATCGGAGTGTGGAAATAACTTTTACCAACTGATAAGGCCCATTGTATATTTATATGCCTTTTATATTACCTTTTAAGGGCTTGACAATAAGGACTGCCCGATGGCGTGGGACCAGCATATGAGATGCACGGGACAGTAGACAGGATGGTTACTGGCCTGATCGGGCTAGTGCTGCCTGGTCACCAAAGTTTAATTTGACTGCAACTGTTTGTCAATTGCATGCAAATACAATCTTAGGGTGCTTTCACACCTAGACGTTTGTTTTGGAACCTGTCCTGTTTGCCCACTTAGCGAGGTTCGTTTGGCATATAATCCCGCAATCATGCTCGGATCCGCGCCAAATCAATTGGTTCGAGATTGCCTGAATGAGGTAGTCTCGGCTCGATTGAAACAAACTCTGGAGCGGATTGATTGTAGTGAGAAAGCAAACCGATTTAACGAACTAACGAACCAAGCTATATCACAGTGTATTATGGTTGTGTAATAGCCATACATACGGCTATATGAAGAGAGAAATATGAGTAGGGTGGGATGTCATTCCCACTGGCAATTTCATGTCAAATACGAAAGTGAAAGCATGCTGAAATATTACAGAGTGTGATTCATTTGTTAGGAAAATTGACAGAAATTACCATCTGATCATTTTTCCATACTTTAATCTTAGAATATTTTGTGTTAGGCATATTGTTTTGTTCATTTCTGCACCGACACCTTGAAAGAAAGATCAACATTGATCTGCTTTATGATCTGACTGCAGTCTCAGTTCATCTGTTATTTCTCTCTAAAATGTAAGAATATAATGCATAATTCTAGCCAACGTTATTTTATTTATTTATTTATTTTTATAATTATTTTTTAGGGGTTTTCACCTTTATTGACAGGACAGTAGAGAGTATTGACAGGAAAGTGTGGGAGCAGAGAGAGGGAAAATATCGGCATAGGACCTCGAGGCGGGAATCGAACTCGGGTCGCCGTGAGCACCGGAGTGCATGTGTCGACGCACTAACTGATTTATTCAATAGTAGGAATGCAACAATACAGTTAGCCTACAGTTCAATACATACCTCGTTTTTTTAACACGGTTTTCGGTTCGGTTCCGATGGCTTGACATGTGTTTTTTGTTTTTTTTTGTTATTCTATGCTTGGGCAATAGGAACATTAAGAGGTTAAGAAAAAAAAGATAAAAACGATTTATTGCAATACTCCTTTATTTTACTTAAAAGCCAAGAAACGTACACTAGTTCCTGGTGTTTTGTATAATAAAAAAATGAACACTGAAATCTCACAGCTGCTGTTAGTCCATGTACAAACTGGGCAACACATAAAGTCCTACATTTTGAAAATAAACATGCATGTAAATGTTAATAAACATAAATTGACCGTTTCAAATAAACATATTTGTATGTGTCTCTCGGAAACAGTTGGGTATGTTTGCTGGGAAGATTCAGCGATTGTTGTTTTGTTCGAGGACTTTATTACCTTCTATTCTGCCTTCAGACAGTGATATTGCTGGGTGATGGCACCGGAGATGTGCAGTCATGTTGGAAGTGTTTCCGTTTGAGTAGGCTATACGCAGTGCTTAATTTGTGAATTGCGAGGTCCCGAAACAGATCGGGGTAACGAATCTAACATGTTACCTGCGGATGGAGAGGTGTCGCGCACGAAAGTGGAGAGGTGGGGGTGTGTGTTGTTGGGGGTTGGATGGCGGAGGGGTGTCGCTGACGAAGGACGAAAGTGAAGAGCGTGGGGGTGTTGCGGACGAACGTGAAGAGGGTTGGGGAATCGCAGAAGAAAGTGAAAGTGAACAGCGGGCGGGGAGGAGGGCGGTTGAGAAGGGGGATCGGTAAAATGAGGCGCCGGATCCAGCGCAGGTGCCGATCCAGTGTAACAATGCTTGCAGTCATTTTTTTTTGCTCACCGTTTTTTCTTCCTCAGCATTATACTCAATGGCAAAACTGAAATGTCCCACACTGCGGATTTGAAAGACACCGGTGCTTCCTCGTACTGTTGCCTCTTTACCGCCACTCACTATGGTCATGGAATGATGGTTAAGCACCCCGATCTTTAGAGCATTGTTATTGAATATATACTCGCGGGGAGGAGTTTCCTTAACTCAGCTCGTAGACTTACAGACACACACAAACAGTCAATTCGGTGAGAAAAAAAAAAGCACATAAATTGTTTAAACGTAAAACCGAAAAAAACGAAATTCACAAGTGCATATTGAACCGTGGATGTCGTACCGAACAGTTCAATATTATATTGAGAATTGTGACATCCCTATTCAATAGATAGATTTTTACAAAACTTGACAACTGAAATGAGGCAAGAAAATTTTTTACTTCTCTGATTTATATTTGGTGACGATATCTGTGGGTGTCAAAAAAAAGTGCACATTTTCGCTATATATATATATATATATATATATACACACACACACACCATCAAATTTAGTTACATCACAATTGTATTTTTTTATTGTATATATTACAATTATGTTTGGCTTTTGACACATTATTTAAATTATGTGGCTATAACTTCTTTTTTTGGGTGGGGCCAGTGAAAATTTTGGCAGGGCAAGTAAAAATCTGAAACACTGGCTCGATAAAAAATCCTAAGCATTGAACCCTTACATATATAATATATAAAATATGTTGATATAAATAATTTATATTTGACCACACAATTTGAAACTTGGACACATTAATATTAAATATACTAAATATAATAAAAATATATTAAATATATATTTAATAAAGATTATATAAATAAGGATAATAAGTACCATAAAAAACTGCAGCATATCTCGCACAATGCCACTAGATGTTGCCGCTAACTAGTGCAGTGCCAGCATCATGGATGATCCTCAATACAGAAATTACTCTTGCAGTTCACTTTGAAATTGAGCACACAAGGCAACACTTGCTTATGTGTAAAACTAAACACAAACTTTCACTGAAAGCGGTTTAAAAATACATGATTCTTTTAAAGAGAGAAGAAAGATGATCACTGACCTCCTGAAAACACCCTCCACCCCAGTGATGCCCATGCCATCCACAATGTCTCGAGACAATCTGAATGGAACCGTTTCAGGAGTGGGTAAGATTTTGCCCTGCTCAAACGCAACGCCTGTGTGTGAAGAGAGAACAAAGGTGAAAATTAAAATAAAAGGAGATTTTCTGAACCACTGGTTTTCTGTGTATATATACATACATACATACATACCGAGGTCAATGTGGACCAGTTCTGAGGTCTGCTCATCAATCAGAATATTCTGAATGTGTCGATCGCCCAGGCCAACAATGTAACCCACTGCAAGGAGCAATTAATTACAAAAGTAAAGTGATTTTATAGATAAATGATTTGATGCTCAGCTTGGTTTATGATTAGTGTGACTGTGTACCAATAGAAGAGGTGGCCACGCTACGAGTGTAAGCTAGCCGTCTCTCCAGCCAGACAGCAGGGTCCAAAAAGCGTTCCATGCAGAAGTATCGGAATACTGGTCGGAAGTTCTGGCACACCTCTGTGAAAGCCTGCAGTTTGTCATTAAATTCCATTCTTTGAGCCTCCTATATCAATGCAATGAAGACATAATGCATAATCAGATTAATTTTCCTGTGTGTGTGTGTGTGTGTGTGTGTGTGTGTGTGTGTGTGTGTGTGTGTGTGTGTGTGTATATATATATATATATATATATATATATATATATATATATATATATATATATATATATATATATATATATATATAGTTAAAGTCAAAATCATTAGCCCCCTTGTGTATATTTTCCCCCCAATTTATGTTTAATGAAAGAAGTTTTTAGTCAACACATTTCTAAACAAAATAGTTTTAATAAATAATTTATAATAACTGATTTCTTTTATCTTTGCCATGATGGGAATGAATAATGTTTACTAGATATTTTTCAAGATATTTTTTACCATCATTTTCTTGCGACACAGCATGTTGGACCAGTCTTGTGGGCGGAAGCGTTTGTGCGCCCCCTTCTGTGGGTCCACCAGAAACTCTCCGATAGGAACAGTACCAGAACACCACTCCAAAACACCACTGCGCTGGGAAAACGGCACCACCTGATACAAACACCCAGTGATGTAAAACAATTCACTTAAAAGAGTTTCACTGTAAAAACTATTTTCATGTATATTTGACTATGCACTGTAATAACATCTGAAAAGAAATTAGCAAGTTTCTGAGGGAAACCATCAAATACAATATTCAATATACTTTGTAACGGCGGATGTTGAGTTTCCTCTTGCGAGTTTCTGCATTGCGCTGCAGAAGAGTGGAGCACATATGGAAGACCTGCTGCATCACTGCATCCTGCCTCAGATCATCCTGACCCTGTGTCACATACACAACATGCTCATTTCAGTTCAAATTAGTAGAATTGAGCAACAATATGCACATTTCCAACAAATAAATTACTACTAAACTTGCATTAGAACTTTTTGCACATTTAGACAAATAATTATTAAATAATTAAATTATTAATTATTAATTAAATAGTTATACCAAACAAAACAAAAACCAAACAAAAACATAAGTAAAACAAAAATTATACAAAACAGAACAAAACTCAAACAAAACAAAACTCACCAAACCAAACACAAACAATAAAACCAAATGACCCAGCAAAACAGAAAAGAACAAAACTCAAACAAAACAAAACAAAACTCACCAAACCAAACAAAAACAATTAAAACCAAACACCCCCTCACAAAAAAACAGTACAAAACTCAAACAAAACACAACTCACCAAACCAAAAAAAAAAAACAATGAAGACCAAACAACCCCCCAAAACAGAACAAAACTCAAACCAAACCAAACAAAAAACAATCAAAACCAAACAACCCCCCAAAACACAGCAAAACAGAACAAAACTCAAACAAAACACAACTCACCAAACCAAACAAAAAACAATGAAGACCAAACAACCCCCCAAAACAAAACAAAACTCAAACAAAACAAAACTCACCAAACCAAACAAAAAACAATGAAGACCAAACAACCCCCCAAAACAGAAAAAAACTCAAAGCAAAACAAACCAAACAAAAAACAATCAAAACCAAACAACCCCCCCAAAACACAGCAAAACAGAACAAAACTCAGACAAAACAAAACTCACCAAACCAAACAAAAAACAACGAAGACTAAACAACCCCCAAAACAAAACTAAACTCACCAAACCAAACAAAAACAATTAAAACCTAACACCCCCTCACAAAAAAACAGTACAAAACTCAAACAAAACACAACTCACCAAACCAAACAAAAAACAATGAAGACCAAACAACCCCCCAAAACAGAACAAAACTCAAACCAAACCAAACAAAAAACAATCAAAACCAAACAACCCCCCAAAACACAGCAAAACAGAACAAAACAAAACTCAAACAAAACAAAACAGAACAAAACTCAAACAGATCACAACTCATCAAACCAAACAAAAAACAATGAAGACCAAACATCCCCAAAACAAAACAAAAACAAAACTCACCAAACCAAACAAAAACATTCAGACTAAACAACCCCAAAAGCAAAAGAGAACAACAAAACTCAAACAAAACTCACCAAACCAAACAAAAACATCCAGACTAAAAAAACCCCAAAAGCAAAAGAGAACAACAAAACTAAACAAAACACAACTCACCAAACCAAACACAAACAATAAAACCAAATAACCCAGCAAAACTAAAAAGAAAAGAACAAAACTCAAGCAAAACAAAACAAAACTCACCAAACCAAACAAAAACAATTAAAACCTAACACCCCCTCACAAAAAAACAGTACAAAACTCAAACGAAACACAACTCACCAAACCAAACAATGAAAACAAAGCAAACCAAACAACCCCCCAAAACAGAACAAAACTCAAACCAAACCAAACAAAAAACAATCAAAACCAAACAACCCCCCAAAACACAGCAAAACAGAACAAAACAAAACTCAAACAAAACAAAACAGAACAAAACTCAAACAAATCACAACTCATCAAACCAAACAAAAAACAATGAAGACCAAACAACCCCCCAAAACAAAACAAAACAAAACTCAAACAAAACAAAACTCACCAAACCAAACAAAAACATTCAGACTAAACAACACCCCCAAAACAAAACCGAACAGAACCAAATTCAAACAAAACAAAACACAACTCATCAAACCAAACAAAATCATCCAGATTAAACAACCCCCCAAAACAAAACAGAACAGAACAAAACTCAAACAAAACAAGTCACCAAACCAAACAAAAAACAACGAAGACTAAACAACCCCCAAAACAAAACAGAACTAAACAAAACTCAAACAATACAAAACAGAACAAAACTCAAACCGATCACAACTCATCAAACCAAACAAAAAACAATGAAGACCAAACAACCCCCCAAAACAAAACAAAACTCAAACAAAACAAAACTCACCACACCAAACAAAAACATCCAGACTAAACAACCCCCAAAAGCAAAAGAGAACAACAAAACTAAACAAAACACAACTCACCAAACCAAACACAAACAATAAAACCAAATAACCCAGCAAAACAAAACAGAAAAGAACAAAACTCAAGCAAAACAAAACTCACCAAACCAAACAAAATCAATTAAAACCAAACACCCCCTCACAAAAAACAGTACAAAACTCAAACGAAACACAACTCACCAAACCAAACAAAAAACAATGAAGACCAAACAACCCCCCCAAAACAGAACAAAACTCAAACCAAAAACAATCAAAACCAAACAACCCCCCAAAACACAGCAAAACAGAACAAAACAAAACTCAAACAAAACAAAACAGAACAAAACTCAAACAAATCACAACTCATCAAACCAAACAAAAAACAATGAAGACCAAACAACCCCCCAAAACAAAACAAAACTCAAACAAAACTCACCAAACCAAACAAAAACATTCAGACTAAACAACCCCCCCAAAAGCAAAACAGAACAGAACAAAACTCAAACAAAACAAAAGTCACCAAACCAAACAAAAACATCCAGACTAAACAACCCCCAAAAGCAAAACAGAACAGAACAAAACTCAAACAAAACAAAAGTCACCAAACCAAACAAAAAACAACGAAGACTAAACAACCCCCAAAACAAAACAGAACAAAACAAAACAAAACTCAAACAAAACAAAACAGAACAGAACAAAACTCAAACAGATCACAACTTATCAAACCAAACAAAAAACAACGAAAGACCAAACAACCCCCCAAAACAAAACTCAAACAAAACAAAACTCACCAAACCAAACAAAAACATCCAGACTAAACAACCCCCCAAAAGCAAAAGAGAACAAAACAAAACTCAAACAAAACACAACTCACCAAACCAAACACAAACAATAAAACCAAATAACCCAGCAAAACTAAAAAGAAAAGAACAAAACTCAAACAAAACAAAACAAAACTCACCAAACCAAACAAAAACAATTAAAACCAAACACCCCCTCACAAAAAAACAGTACAAAACTCAAACGAAACACAACTCACCAAACCAAACAAAAAACAATGAAGACCAAACAACCCCCCAAAACAGAACAAAACTCAAACCAAAAACAATCAAAACCAAACAATCCCCCAAAACACAGCAAAACAGAACAAAACAAAACTCAAACAAAACAAAACAGAACAAAACTCAAACAAATCATAACTCATCAAACCAAACAAAAAACAATGAAGACCAAACAACCCCCCAAAACAAAACAAAACTCAAACAAAACAAAACTCACCAAACCAAACAAAAACATCCAGCCTAAACAACCCCCCCAAAAGCAAAACAGAACAGAACAAAACTCAAACAAAACAAAAGTCACCAAACCAAACAAAAAACAACGAAGACTAAACAACCCCCAAAACAAAACAGAACAAAACAAACTCAAACAAAACAAAACAGAACAGAACAAAACTCAAACAGATCACAACTTATCAACCAACAAAAAACAATGAAGACCAAACAACCCCCCCAAAACAAAACTCAAACAAAACAAAACTCACCAAACCAAACAAAAACATCCAGACTAAACAACCCCCAAAAGCAAAAGAGAACAAAACAAAACTCAAACAAAACACAACTCACCAAACCAAACACAAACAATAAAACCAAATAACCCAGCAAAACAGAAAAGAACAAAACTCAAACAAAACAAAACAAAACAAAACTCACCAAACCCAAACAAAAACAATTAAAACCAAACACCCCCCTCACAAAAAAACAGTACAAAACTCAAACGAAACACAACTCACCAAACCAAACAAAAAACAATGAAGACCAAACAACCCCCCCAAAACAGAACAAAACTCAAACCAAAAACAATCAAAACCAAACAACCCCCCCAAAACACAGCAAAACAGAACAAACTCAAACAAAACAAAACAGAACAGAACAAAACTCAAACAGATCACAACTCATCAAACCAAACAAAAAACAATGAAGACCAAACAACCCCCCAAAACAAAACAAAACTCAAACAAAACAAAACTCACCAAACCAAACAAAAACATCCAGCCTAAACAACCCCCCCAAAAGCAAAACAGAACAGAACAAAACTCAAACAAAACAAAAGTCACCAAACCAAACAAAAAACAACGAAGACTAAACAACCTCCAAAACAAAACAGAACAAAACAAAACTCAAACAAAACAAAACTGAACAGAACAAAACTCAAACAGATCACAACTTATCAAACCAAACAAAAAACAATGAAGACCAAACAACCCCCCAAAACAAAACTCAAACAAAACAAAACTCACCAAACCAAACAAAAACATCCAGACTAAACAACCCCCAAAAGCAAAAGAGAACAAAACAAAACTCAAACAAAACACAACTCACCAAACCAAACACAAACAATAAAACCAAATAACCCAGCAAAACAGAAAAGAACAAAACTCAAGCAAAACAAAACAAAACAAAACTCACCAAACCAAACAAAAACAATTAAAACCAAACACCCCCTCACAAAAAAACAGTACAAAACTCAAACGAAACACAACTCACCAAACCAAACAAAAAACAATGAAGACCAAACAACCCCCCAAAACAGAACAAAACTCAAACCAAAAACAATCAAAACCAAACAACCCCCCAAAACACAGCAAAACAGAACAAAACTCAAACAAAACAAAACAGAACAGAACAAAACTCAAACAGATCACAACTCATCAAACCAAACAAAAAACAATGAAGACCAAACAACCCCCCAAAACAAAACAAAACTCACCAAACCAAACAAAAACATCCAGCCTAAACAACCCCCCCAAAAGCAAAACAGAACAGAACAAAACTCAAACAAAACAAAAGTCACCAAACCAAACAAAAACAACGAAGACTAAACAACCTCCAAAACAAAACAGAACAAAACAAAACTCAAACAAAACAAAACAGAACAAAACTCAAACAGATCACAACTTATCAAACCAAACAAAAAACAATGAAGACCAAACAACCCCCCAAAACAAAACTCAAACAAAACAAAACTCACCAAACCAAACAAAAACATCCAGACTAAACAACCCCCAAAAGCAAAAGAGAACAAAACAAAACTCAAACAAAACACAACTCACCAAACCAAACACAAACAATAAAACCAAATAACCCAGCAAAACAGAAAAGAACAAAACTCAAACAAAACAAAACAAAACAAAACTCACCAAACCAAACAAAAACAATTAAAACCAAACACCCCCTCACAAAAAAACAGTACAAAACTCAAACGAAACACAACTCACCAAACCAAACAAAAAACAATGAAGACCAAACAACCCCCCAAAACAGAACAAAACTCAAACCAAAAACAATCAAAACCAAACAACCCCCCCAAAACACAGCAAAACAGAACAAAACAAAACTCAAACAAAACAAAACAGAACAGAACAAAACTCAAACAGATCACAACTCATCAAACCAAACAAAAAACAATGAAGACCAAACAACCCCCCAAAACAAAACAAAACTCAAACAAAACAAAACTCACCAAACCAAACAAAAACATCCAGCCTAAACAACCCCCCCAAAAGCAAAACAGAACAGAACAAAACTCAAACAAAACAAAAGTCACCAAACCAAACAAAAAACAACGAAGACTAAACAACCTCCAAAACAAAACAGAACAAAACAAAACTCAAACAAAACAAAACAGAACAGAACAAAACTCAAACAGATCACAACTTATCAAACCAAACAAAAAACAATGAAGACCAAACAACCCCCCAAAACAAAACTCAAACAAAACAAAACTCACCAAACCAAACAAAAACATCCAGACTAAACAACCCCCAAAAGCAAAAGAGAACAAAACAAAACTCAAACAAAACACAACTCACCAAACCAAACACAAACAATAAAACCAAATAACCCAGCAAAACAGAAAAGAACAAAACTCAAGCAAAACAAAACAAAACAAAACTCACCAAACCAAACAAAAACAATTAAAACCAAACACCCCCTCACAAAAAAACAGTACAAAACTCAAACGAAACACAACTCACCAAACCAAACAAAAAACAATGAAGACCAAACAACCCCCCAAAACAGAACAAAACTCAAACCAAAAACAATCAAAACCAAACAACCCCCCAAAACACAGCAAAACAGAACAAAACTCAAACAAAACAAAACAGAACAGAACAAAACTCAAACAGATCACAACTCATCAAACCAAACAAAAAACAATGAAGACCAAACAACCCCCCAAAACAAAACAAAACTCAAACAAAACAAAACTCACCAAACCAAACAAAAACATCCAGCCTAAACAACCCCCCAAAAGCAAAACAGAACAGAACAAAACTCAAACAAAACAAAAGTCACCAAACCAAACAAAAAACAACGAAGACTAAACAACCTCCAAAACAAAACAGAACAAAACAAAACTCAAACAAAACAAAACAGAACAGAACAAAACTCAAACAGATCACAACTTATCAAACCAAACAAAAAACAATGAAGACCAAACAACCCCCCAAAACAAAACTCAAACAAAACAAAACTCACCAAACCAAACAAAAACATCCAGACTAAACAACCCCCAAAAGCAAAAGAGAACAAAACAAAACTCAAACAAAACACAACTCACCAAACCAAACACAAACAATAAAACCAAATGACCCAGCAAAACAGAAAAGAACAAAACTCAAACAAAACAAAACAAAACAAAACTCACCAAACCAAACAAAAACAATTAAAACCAAACACCCCCCTCACAAAAAAACAGTACAAAACTCAAACAAAACACAACTCACCAACCAAAAAAAAAAACAATGAAGACCAAACAACCCCCCAAAACAGAACAAAACTCAAACCAAACCAAACAAAAAACAATCAAAACCAAACAACCCCCCAAAACACAGCAAAACAGAACAAAACTCAAACAAAACACAACTCACCAAACCAAACAAAAAACAATGAAGACCAAACAACCCCCCAAAACAGAAAAAAACTCAAAGCAAAACAAACCAAACAAAAAACAATCAAAACCAAACAACCCCCCAAAACACAGCAAAACAGAACAAAACTCAGACAAAACAAAACTCACCAAACCAAACAAAAAACAACGAAGACTAAACAACCCCCAAAACAAAACTAAACTCACCAAACCAAACAAAAACAATTAAAACCTAACACCCCCTCACAAAAAAACAGTACAAAACTCAAACAAAACACAACTCACCAAAACAAACAAAAAACAATGAAGACCAAACAACCCCCCAAAACAGAACAAAACTCAAACCAAAAACAATCAAAACCAAACAACCCCCCAAAACACAGCAAAACAGGACAAAACTCAAACAAAACAAAACAGAACAGAACAAAACTCAAACAGATCACAACTCATCAAACCAAACAAAAAACAATGAAGACCAAACAACCCCCCAAAACAAAACAAAACAAAACTCAAACAAAACAAAACTCACCAAACCAAACAAAAACATTCAGACTAAACAACACCCCCAAAACAAAACCGAACAGAACCAAATTCAAACAAAACAAAACACAACTCATCAAACCAAACAAAAACATCCAGACTAAACAACCCCCCAAAACAAAACAGAACAGAACAAAACTCAAACAAAACAAGTCACCAAACCAAACAAACCCCCCAAAACACAGCAAAACAGAACAGAACAAAACTCAGACAAAACAAAACTCACCAAACCAAACAAAAAACAGTGAAGACCAAACAACCCCCCAAAACAAAACAGAACAGAATAAAACTCAAACAAAACTCACCAAAAAAAACAAAAAAAACAAACATGATTTTTGACTCTTGTAGTAACGACTACCCTTAACTTACATTATAAATGACCAAGGACCACAGAAATCACACTGGTTTGCAGAAAACTAAAACCTGGTTATTAAAGAGACTAAAAAGTCACCTACATTTTGGATATAATCAAAAGTAATATTTATGGCATTGAAAAAAAAGCAATGTACAGTTGAAGTGTAAATTATTAGCCTTCCTGTGATATTTTTTTTATATTTCCCAAATGATGTTTAACACAACAAGGAAATTATCACAGTATTTCCTATAATATTCTTTCTTCTGGAGAAAGTCTTATTTGTTTTATTTCAGCTAGAGCAATTTAGATTTGTTTTTAAACATTTTAAGGTCAATATTATTTACCCCCTTAAGCAATACTTTTTTCGAGTGTCTACAGAACAAACCATCGTTATACAATGACTAGCTTAATTCTCCTAACTTGTCTAGTTAACCTGATTAACCTAGTTAAAAATTCATTCATTCATTTTCCTTCGACTTAGTTCCTTTATTCATCAAGGTTCGCCACAGCGGAATGAACCGCCAACTTATCCAGCATATGTTTTACAAAGCGGATGCCCTTCCAGCTGCAACACAGTATTGGGAAACACCAACTCATTCACACACATACACTACGGCCAATTTAGAACTCAGGGAGAACATGGAAACTCCACACAGAAATGCCAACTGACCCAGCCGGGACTCAAACCAGCGACCTTCTTATTGTGTGGTGACAGTGCTAACCACTGAGCCACCATTTTGCCATCTTGAAAAATATCTAGTAAAATATTATGTACTGTCATGATGGCAAAGATAAAAGAAATCAGATATTAGAAATGAGTCATTAAAAATATTATTTCTAGAAATGTGTTGAAAAAATCTCTCCGTTAAACAGAAATTGGGTACAAAAATATACAAGTGGCTAATAATTCAGACTTCAACTGTATGTAGATACATTACAGCTGGATTTTGTTTCAATTTTCTTTAAGAAAAATCTAAAGATGTTGTGTTCTTTAATGACCAAACCTTGACTAGCTGTCTTCTGCTTATGCCATCTGATCCCTCACAGTCAATTATTTTGGGTAGGTTGACGCCTCCGGCCAGGTGAAAGTGAGGTTTGAATGACCTGACGGTCACAACGTCTTCATATCTGCCTGATGGGTCCACCTGAAAGAAATGGCAACAACTGACTTAGACAACCATACAGTACCTGAGCGATTTGAGGAGAAAAGATAAGACAGATGAGAAAAAATATGTACTGTAATTCAATGAGATTTGTCACCTTGATGTCCATGGTGGGAATGATCACATCTTTAAGGTCTTTGATTTGCATGATGGGCTGTTCAGCTGGAATAGGTATGGCTTCTGCATAGAACAGACAAACATATTAGATAATTAACCTAGTAGATAAAATTCATAGCATTAATTATTTTTGAGCCAATCAGTAACACTTGCTTTAACGGCCCACATGGCAAAGAAAATACTAAAGAGTGAAACTCTGAAAGAAAACATTAAAGATAACATTATATTGCTAATTATTGTTAATTAAATATTCAAAGAAGGTTGCTGGTTCGAGCCTCGGCTGGGCCAGTTGGCATTTCAGTTTGCATGTACTCCCTGCGTTTGCGTGGGTTTCCTCCGGGTGCTCTGGTTTCCCCAACAGTCCAAAGACATGCAGTACAGGTGAATTGGGTATGCTAAAAATTGTCCCTAGTGTGTGAGTGTGAATGAGAGTGTATGGATGTTTCCCAGAGATGGGTTGCTGCTGGAAGGGCCAAAACAAGTGCTGGATAAGTTGGCGGTTCATTCCGCTGTGGCAACCCCGGATTAATAAAGAGATTGAGCCGAAAAGAAAATGAATAAATGAATGAATGAATATTCAAAAATATTAGTGATGTAACGAATCACAAATCTCACGGTTCGGATCACACTACAGTTTTTAAGTCACGAATTGGACCATTTTTCGGATCAGCAAAAAAGGGAGGAGACAAATGTCATTTGTTTTCCATTTATACAAAATATTACTGCAAAAACAATTGGTTTTAAGAACTTAGAACCTGTCATTTTAATAAAAATAAAAATGAAGAACCAGTTGAAAAAAGGAAAATATTCAAAATGAAAAATGATCTTTGCTGCTGTTGCTGATAATGCTAAATATAGAAATCTAACATCTTGTATCATATTTATTTTCAATGAATGATTCAACAATTCACAACATAAAACTTCATGTTTCATCATGGGTGTATCATTTTTAAAAACCTATTCAGTGACATAATTTTGAGGCTTGTTTGTCGCCACCCATTGGTTACACAATGTAATTGTTACAACATTCACCAGCGTCAAGTTCCATTAAACGGTGATTTGAATTTTTACCATAAACATCAGCGTATATATCTGAACTATAAACTGTTCTCCCAGTACTTAAGAGTTATTTAATTGTTTGTAACGAACTAAAAAAGAATAAAAACTGAATCCCTCTCGATCAAACGAGCCCATGCTCTCCCCCCACTGAGCATCATGGACAGCATTGTGGCAGCAGTGGGGTCATTCAGGTTCCTGGGCACCACCATCTCTCAGGACCTGAAGTGGGACACTCACATTGACTCCACTGTCAAAAAAGCTCAACAGAGGCTGTACTTTCTTCGTCAGCTGAGGAAGTTCAACCTCCCAAAGGAGCTGCTGAAACAGTTCTACACCTCCATCATTGAATCAGTCATCTGCACTTCACTAACTGTCTGGTTTAGCTCAGCTTACACTTTTTTGCTATACACTTTTTATACACGCATACACTTATTTAACAACACACTTTACATGCCAATTTGCACATACCAGCTGCACATATAACGTTGTATATAGTAATAAACCTGTACATACACTTGTCAATTTGCATTCACTACTTACTTCTGTTTTTAAAATATATTTATCATCTGTCGCTTGTCCTGTCTCTGTAATTCTGTTGCACTGTAGAAGCTCTGCCACTGCTTAAGACTGCTTTTATGGTCCAGGGTCCCAAGAGTTGTGTGTCATACCAACGCAGTCTCACGGCAATTCGTAACTTTTTCATTTAGTGGCTAATTCGAATGAATTCGTACGATCTAATTCATACAAATGAGTACGATTTGCTCATCACCCAATGACGGTTGGGGTTAGGGGTGGGGTTGGGTGCCATGCCTCCTTTTTAAAATCGTACATTTTCGTACGACTGAACTCGTACGAATTTGTACAAATTAGCCACTAAACTCACAAAACGTAAAATACTTACGTTTCCTCGTGAGATCAGGCTGGTAATACAGTATATTAACTAATGATATGCCAAATATTAAAGAAAACACTGCGTGTAAAAATACAGCACCAATTAAATTTAATTGCAAATATTTTTCTCCCTTCTCCATAATAAACCGAAAACCAGATCAGCATGTCCATTAGTAAATGATTAAACAAGCAAACATTTGATTTATGCATTCATTGCTTATTAGTACACCGAGTTGTATTTACGAGTGCAAATTAACTAGCAAATGAGAGGAAAACCTCTAATCAGATGATTGAAGCTTCAACTTACTCTTTTCGGTTTTATGGCGACTGGCATCCATATATGCCAAAGTGATGTAGGCATTGCAAAGCATCTCGATGTCTTTGACCATCTTGGCTCTCTTTTTACGAACCACATCAATGATCTTACGAGCGACTTCTGCCCGCTCCTACAGATCAACACACACACATGTAATTTTAATTAGTAAGAACACAATGTTAACAATGCGGTGTAGATTTCTTGTCATGTTTTTTATCATCAATTTAATAATGATTGTTCACAGCTATTGCACATTTTAAGGCAGTTTGCAGTAAACACAATGGTCCCTGTCATCAAAACATGTATATCGCATTTTAATTAACGTCCCAACTGATTTGAATCATTACATGTTTAAATTAATTTTCAACCGACTTGTGAATTGTTACATGCCTAGCATGAAGTGTATTATTTTAATAAGAACTAATGCATTCATTTCTAATTATTTCACAACCCAAATAAATGAGGAGTGTTTTATACCAAGTCCAGAGGTGAAGGTTGTCTTGCACTGCTTTTAGACGAGCGGCTGCGAGAAAAACTATCATCCTTGTTGGCGTTGACCAGTGCTAAGATGATGAAGAGAGTATGGTGGGGGTGGTCGACGGATGACTGACAGATTAGCTGGTGGAAAAACAGATGTTAATTGTTAGTCTATGGTAGACATCGTTTGACTTGAAATTCAGCATAAAAACAATGCAGCAGCTGAACGATACCTCGTTTAGCACATGATGGAAGCCCACATCCTGTGACGTCATGGAGCTGGACACTTTAGTGCCCATTCGAGCAGCTAATTGGTACATCAGGGGCAGGAACTTATATGACGGGATTTTCTTTACACCACTCTAACATAAACACACATGTTCACAAATTACAAAGCATAATTCTAGACCCTACACTCTCAGAAATAAAGGTACAAGAGCTGTCAATGGGGTAGTACCTTTTCGAAAGGTACATATTTGTGCTTAAAGGGTCCTTATTAGTACCTCGAGGGTACATAATAGTACCTAAAAAGTACAAAAGCGTACCTCTTGAAATGTTTAGGTACTAATATATACCTTTGAGGTACCAATATATGCCCTTTAAGTACAAATATGTACCTTTTGAAAAGGTACCACCCAGTGACAGCTCTTGTACTTTTATTTCTGAGAGTGTAGGAAGACGGGTTCAGTTATACATGTTTTCTTAGGACTATAAAAACAAGATTATGTCAATTATCTAGGTCAGTATGAAAGGAACTTGGAAAGTCTTAAGGCTGGTTATACTCGTTTGCTAGTTCTCTTGAGTGCGCGTGGCGACTGTGACGTCATCGCGGTGTTTGCAGAGGTGTGCTTTGGGTGCGCGTGACATGATTACGGCTGGCGGAGTGTACAAAAATTTTTGCGACTCGAGCAAATTTAATTTGAGTTGAATATGAATCACTTTGAAGAGATTTTGTCTGAAACAGGTACGCCTGTACAGAATTTTGAACCTTTCAGTTTACAATATACTGATGCCCTGTTTTTAGGCTTTAATGGTGATAATGGTCAGAAATGTTGGACCATTATTTCCTTTTTAGCATACAAGTTGAGGACACAAACTAGCCAGACAGTAATGCGTAAATTGTGGAGTGGGCTAAATAAAAAAAAACGTCAGTATTAATTAGTAAGTGCACTTTTTTCACTTTTCATTAGGGTTGGGTCGATAGACGATGCCATCATCCATTGCCGATGGCCGATAGACATCACGATGCTGAGCCGGCATCGTAATCCTACGCCCCACCCCCGTTGCAGCAGCAACGTGCTCACGAAAAACACACACGGCCCCGTTTACACTAATACGTTTTAGCTTTAATATGGCATTTTAGAATGAAAATGATCAAACACCAAATCCACGCACACACACACACACCGCTGGATCGCGTCTCACTATAGTTGTTAAACGTGCTATTTAATTCATCTCGTCTCTATCTAACGACTCTTCGGTCTTTTGAATCTATCAGGTAACGTGTCACAGCATCAGTACACTGCTTCAGTCTTTCGCTTTCACTTATCGCTTGTACTTCGTAATTTTAGCAAAAACATCAGATACTCTGGGTTGGTTCCTGTTGGTTTTGCACCTTTTTTACAAACCAAGTTTGTCAACGCCATTTTAACGACACAGATCACTCTGCCTATTCATGTCAGAGTCCTGCCGAAAAAAGTGATTGACAGGTGGTAATTTGTGTGTAACTTATCTTTATTTATTTATGATATGGTTATGAGTAAAACAAAGACCATGCGGGTCAGGTAGTTAAAACAGTAGGCTACAAATATGTTTGTTATGAATTAATTATTCATAAATAATTAATTCGCTGCCTACGATGATGATGCCATCGTCCATCGCAATGTTTCACATTAGACATCGTACGATGCCAAATTGGTCGACAAAGCCCCACCCTACTTTTCATAATAAAAAATATATTGGTAGAGCAAACTATGTTCTATTGTCATTCATATTTAATAAACCATAATAGTAGAAATGTCCGAGATATGAACAAAAGCAAGTGATGCATCAAAGTTTGAATTAAAACAATCTTGAATGGTTATAAAAATCTTTATAATCATTAAAATGATTTATAAAAATAATAAAAAAGTAACTAGTTTAAAAATCTTGAATGATATTAATGACATGACAGTTCCGGGAAACTTCCTACTTCTATGTTTATCCATCTGATTTCACGGTCGATTTGTTTTGACCAACCCCTGTTGTTTTAAAGAATATCACAACGGCGAACGCGTCAAGTATAAAAGCCTCGTCCATTTCACTCAGTGGAGGTCCGCAACGCGGTGCCAGGTGAAAGTATAAATCAGCCTTTATGTACAGTATATTAGAGTGAAATGGCTTCTTTAAAAATGCAGACTGAAACTAGATTTTGTCAGTGGGAATTCCCACTTATTGGATCATTTTTACTTCACGTTGATAGACAAATCTAATGTCAGTGGCATGCTGTTCCACCCTCATTTCCACAGGTCATGATTTAAACAAATTGAAATATTTGTTTTTTGTAAAATGAAAAATATATTGATCTTATAAAGTCTTGTGTATCACTTATGATATAAAAGATGATCAAAACTTTGCTGAACATCCTGCTGTGCAAACCTGATCAAGTACATCAGTTGCTAGTTCATAGTTCATACCTTTTAGCAAGCAAAAAGAAAAAAAAAATATATATATACAGTTGAAGATAGAATTATTAGCCTCCCTGAATTATTAGCCCCCCTGTTTATTTTTTTCCTAATTTTCTGTTAAACAGACAGCAGATGTTTTCAACACATTTCTAAACATAATAGTTTTAATAACTCATTTCTAATAACTGATTTATTTTATCTTTGCCATGATGACAGTAAATAATATTTGACTAGATATTTTTCAAGACACTTCTATACAGCTTAAAGTGACATTTAAAGGCTTGATGGTTTGTTCTGTAGACTATCGAAAAAAAATTTGCCTAAAGGGGTTAATAATTTTGTCCTTAAAATGGTGTTTAAAAAATTTAAAACTGCTTTTATTCTAGTCGAAATAAAACAAATAAGACTTTCTCCAGAAGAAAATATTATCAGACATACTGTGAAAATTTCTTTGCTCTGTTAAACATCATTTGGGAAAAAAATTAAAAAATAAATAACAATTCAAAGGGGGGCTAATAATTCTGACTTCAACTGTATGTATGTATGTATATATATATATATATATATATATATATATATATATATATATATATATATATATATATATATATATATATATATATATATATATATATAACGTTTTTTTATGAAGTATATGTAAGAATAAATTATAGATTGTTAAACCAGGCTTATGGTGAACATTTCTGCAATATTATTTCCATATACAGAATATAGTATAGACTGCTTTCTTAATCCTCATTTAATTTATTTATCCTCCCACAATTAGAACTACAAAACTGTAATTATAAAATAATTTAAATAAAATTTTATTAAGACATTTTATTAGGACATATAGAGCAACACGTGCTGTTTTGAATTGAATTAAATTATTCTTCTCTCCTGTTATAAAAATGCCCCCGATAAACATTACAAGTTATCAGAATCCCAACTTAATTTCTGACCATACAAATATGTTTTTCCAAGAACATAAGCTTCATATGCTATGCATATCATACTATATACTATGTATGAAAATAATTTTAAATATTCTGGGCCAGACAGAATGTGAACTTTTTTGCTATGTGCGCAGAATTTAGTAAAAAATATTTTGAGATTATGAAAACTTAATAATGATTAAATAATTAAAAAACAAGTTTTAAAATAGTAATTCAACCCATTAGAACCACTTGTTCTCATAAAATACATTACAATAACTAAAAAATATTATTTTACAAATTGTATTGTACACAAATCATCTAAACATTTAAATATACAATAATATGTAATAATCATAATTCAATTATAATTTAACATATATATATATATATATATATATATATATATATATATATATATATATATATATATATATATGTAGTTGAAGTCAGAATTATTAGCCCCCCTTAGAATTTTTTTTCTTTTAAAAATATTTCCCATATTATGTTTAACAGAGCAAGGAAACTTTCACAGTATGTCTGATAATATTTTTTCTTTCAGAAAAAGTCTTATTTGTTTTATAGAATAAAGTTTTAGAATAATTTTTAGAATAAAAGCAGTTTTTAATTTTTTAAAAGCCATTTTAAGGTCAAAATTACTAGCCCCTTTAAGCTATTTTTTCCCCTGATTGTCTATAGAACAATCCATCATTATACAATAACTTGCCTAATTACCCTAACCTGCCTAGTTAACCTAATTAACCTAGTTAAGCCTTTAAATGTCACTTTAAGCTGTATAGAAGTGTCTTAAAAAATATCTAGTCAAACATTATTTACTGTCATCATGACAAAGATAAAATAATTCAGTTATTAGAAATGAGTTATTAAAACTAATATGTTTAGAAATGTGTTGAAATCTTCTCTCCGTTAAACAGAAATTAGGGACAAACTAAACAGGGGGACTAATAATTCTGACTTCAACTGTATATATATATATATATATATATATATATATATATATATATATATATATATATATATATATATATATATACATATATATATATATATATATATATATATATATATATATATATACATACACAGAATCAACAATCTGCAGAAATCTGCGAGCGTAGATTCCGTGCGATCCTAAGCATATTGCATTACTATATATGGAAATAATTTTGGAAATAAAACATGAAAATAATTCTGTGTCAATGTTCATTAAATAAAATTAATAAAACTATAGATTTTTTTTTATTTAAAGTGACACGTATTCTAGGTTGCAAAAGAAATAATATATTTAAAAATGCACAACAAAACGGCCTTTGTACTGTTATGTGATAGTGTCATACCTTCATCTTGTCATTTACGTCTTTGACATCAGCATTCTCTAGCCAGAGGGAGGCCAGTCTGAAGACCCAAGTGTCATGTTCCTCTCCCAGCTCCAGGCACTCAATATAGTTCTCCACAGCCTTGAGGAGGAAGCGGTTGCGGTCGGCCTGCAGGTTAGCCAGTGCCTTGACGTCCAGCTCTAGTTCCCTTTGAACTTTCACTGTGTATCTGCAGGAACAAAATACGTTCAACAATTTGTATATCTGCAACTGATGAGCAAAAGACATCTTAAAAAGATTCTGTGCTGCATCCCAATTTACATACTATCTGTCCTAAATAGTACATCAGTGAATAATTCACTGCATCCTGTAATATACTATATGGGAGAACAGTATATGAGATGAATATTATATCTGAATTCATAGTATTTAAAACTTTCCACTAAGCCCACTGGAGAGGCGTTGTCATAATCGAAAAATGGCAGAAAGTGTCAATACTTGGCAACAATGTGACAGACGTAGTAGATTCTAATTCCATTCAAACAGCCCTCATGTCTACTATATAAAACCGTTTTCAAATGGTCAGGAAATATGTTCATATTCAAATGCAGAACCTACTAATTTAGTATGCAATTTCAGACATAGCTACCATGTCCCAAATTGTACTATGTTTGAATGAGTATTCCAAAGTGACCCAGATGGTCTACTATTTTGTAAAAAAGTGCAAATCTGTGCACAATCTAATCCTGACTTTACACCAAATATTAAGCTAATAAGTGCATTGTGTCTAGATTGTTCATGGGATGTTTTTCACCTTTATTTTCCTCTCAAGATGATTTTTTTTAACTTGTGGTGGAGACATGATTGAGGTTAATAACAGATGTTCACAGTAAACACATTTGTGCCACACATTTGCAATGACTTCGTAATTTACAAGGCTGAATACTTATATTTGCATTTGATGCAAACCCAACATAATGGCAGATATTGCCCAAAACACATACAGCTGAAGTCAGGATTATTAGTCCCCCTTTGAATTTTGTTTTATTTTGTAAATATTTCCCAAATGATGTTTAACAGAGCAAGGAAATTTTCACAGTATGTCTGATAATGTTTTTTATTCTGGAGAAAGTCTTATTTGTTTTACTTTGGCTAGAATAAAAGCAGTTTTGAATTTTTTAAAAGCCATTTTAAGGTCAAAATTATTAGCCCCTTTAAGCTATTTTTGTTTTCCGATAGTCCACAGAACAAACCATCGATATACAATAACTTGCCTAATTACCCTAACCTGCCTAGTTAACCTAATTAACCTAGTTAAGCCTTTAAATGTCACTTTAAGCTGTATAGAAGTGTCTTGAAAAATATCTAGTCAAATATTATTTACTGTCATCATGGCAAAGATAAAATAAATCAGTTATTAGAAATGAGTTATTAAAACTATTATGATTAGAAATGTGTTGATGAAAATCTTCTCTCCGTTAAACAGAAATTGGGAAAAATAATAAACAGGGGGGCTAATAATTCAGGGGGGCTAATAATTCTGACTTCAACGGTACATTCAATTAAGCTACAAAAATGTAACAGTTTAGCGGCCTAGACAAAGGCGTTATTTCGTGTTTTCTGCATTTAATTTCACATGCAAAAACATTGTGAACTTTAAAAAGATGTATTTGGCCATTAAAGGGGTAGTTCACCCAAAAATGAAAATTCTGAAATAATCAGAAAATCATTTTCTCACCTCGCAGTTGTTTCAAAACGTTCTTTTTTCTGTTGGACACAAATGACAAATACATTTGAAACAAATATAGATGTCAGTAGCTATGTTTCCATCAAAAAATGTGAATTAACATTATGCAAAAAACTGCATAATCTCATAAAAGACGAGCGAATAAAGCTGTGTTTCCATCCAACTAGTCAAAGCGAACAAAATCGTCCCTTCTTGATTAACTGGCGCAAAATATCAACAGTAAAAACTGAATTTACTGTGGTAGGAGAAGCTGCGTAAATCTTTTCTTTATTTAATAAATGACTTGCGCCTCAGAAGGCAATCCTGACACGCCGTGAACGCGCCGTGGCGTTTGAAGGCGTGAGATGCGGAGCACAGACGCTCTTGATTCTGAAGGTCATTAATAATATAATAACATTAATATTATTAATACTGAACTGGTTTAGGCGTTTTAGAATGACCAAAACAACATTTCAGATGTTTTACAATGTGCTCAGCCTGCTGGTTTATCCATTCACACACATTTGTATCATCACATGATCTCTTATAACAAAATCACATGACTTTTTTTAATGTGCATACTGGAATTTGTTTCCATCGTAGTTTATGCGCATCTTTTCTCATCGAATAATACGTTTATCCTACTCAGTTATGCGCATATGTTTTTATCCGCATCTTGGCGTTTCCATCAACCGGTTTATTATGCGCATATGCCCATATGTTCCAGTTTCCCGCATTCTTCAAAATATCTTCTTTTGGGTTCAACAGAAAAAAAGAAAAAAAAAACTTTTGGAAAACTTGGAACCACTTGAGTAAATGCGAGAAAATGGTAATTCATTTTAATTTTGGGGTGAACTATATCTTTAACTTTTGAATGCACAATCACACAAACACCTCAGGAGATTTCTCTGCATTCTATAAGCATGAATGGCAGATTAATATGCTGCTTCAGGATACGACATACCAATGCACCCAGTATTTTTTTTGCTTGATGGCTTTCCTCCTGATCAGTTCAGTAAGGCTCACCTATCTACACTACATATATTAATAATAACAGCTAGAAAGATAATTACAGTGAACTGGATGAAGACCCGCCGACCTACTTTAACCGAATGGACACAGAGGCTGAAACAGACATACATATTTGAGAAAATGACCGCAGATTTGCAGTTGAAATCAGACCTTTTCCAACAGACCTGGGCATTAATAGAAACTTACTTGATCTTTGAAAGGCTGTCAGGGGCTTTGTTTTTGTCGTAGTCATTGCCTTTATATTGGAGTTTGTTTATTTATTTATCTATCTACTTTTCTTTTTCCCCCTTTTTTATTTTTTATGCTGTCACTATTATTTGGCTATTATTATAATTTCTATTAATTATTATTTTCTATATATTTGTTCTTTTTTTGTTTTCTGAGATTGTAAACATCCTAAATAAATGTTATTTGTATGTTTATAAAAACTTTAATAAAAACACAGTTCAAAAAAAAAAAAACATGCTGCTTCATCTCCAATATTGTAGGACATTACATACAAAAAAGTAGTATGTTAGTATTAGTATGTGGCAAAAGCCTGACTACTCTTCTGTTACACACTCAAAAGTATGTACTTTTCATTCAACAAAAACATGTAAATACGTTTAGGACGTAGTATAAGTAGGCAAACTGGGATGCAGCGGCAGTTTGATGCTGACCTGTTGTTGTTGACCTTCCTCTCTCGCATCAGATCAACTTCTTCCTTAGCCTTCTCCAGAAGAGCATGCTTGTTCTCAAACTCAGATGACTTCATATAGTTTTCAATGCCCTGGTACTGTGCGTCAGAGAAACGGGCGAGCGAAAAGTAGGCCTGGGTTTTCTGGCTCTGTAGTTTCGATTTTAAACCACCACAGTGTTCCTCAATGACCTCCACAGCCTGTCCAAGAATAACACACCATTAACCCAAAAGCCAAGGTTATGGTTCCCATGCAATTTTGATATAGGGCTGATAGATTTGAGGGGAGAAAAATCCAATAATAAATAAAATTAAATTAAATAAACAATTTAAAAAGCTCATTTAAAAAGTACTTGTGAAGAAAGTAATTGTGTAAATTGATTTAAAAGGACATTTCTTTGTCTCACAGCTACAGTACACACACAAAAAGACTCTGTGACTCTTACCTGGCAGACCTTATTACAGTCAATACATGTTTCATTATCGATTACCATTTACAATGAATGTAATAAACTAAAACACAATTCCCTTTGTTAGCTCACATTACTATTTTGCACTTAAAGGAACACTCTACGATTTTGCAAATAGGCTCATTTTACAACTCCTCTAGAGTTGAGTTTTAGCATTTTTTAATTCATTCAGCTGATCTCTGGGTCTGGTGGAAGCAGTTTTAGCTTAGCTGAGCATAGATCATTGAACTGAATTCAACTTTTAGCATCTTGCTCAAAAAATTCATAAAAACATATTTGATCATTTTCCTACTTATAGCTTTATTTTTTTGTAGTTACTACGGTTTGGCATCATACGATGTCTAATGTGAAACATCGCGATGGACGATGGCATTGTCGTCATAGTTTAGTTTAGTTTAGTTTATTTGTTTACAGGGTCAATGCACATTAATAAACATTACTGTAAAATGTACCAGAATTAGCCAAGAATGGCTATTTTTCATCTGTAGACCCCTTACAGAATGTTAAAAAGTCACACCTAAAATTAATAGGCGGCGGTGAATTAATTATTTATAAATAATTAATTAATTCATAACAAATTAATTATTAGTAGCCTACCGTTTCAACTACCTGACCCACATGGTCTTCGTTTTACCCATAACTAGGGCCAGATGGAATCTGCTGGCATTTTTTGCTATTTCTGCGCAAAATTGTGTTCAAAATCTGCAGATTTATGCAGAATTATTTTGAGAGTATCGTAACTAAAACCTTAATATATGAAATAAAAAGTAATACCTTTTTAATTTTTATTTAATGATTACAATGCAAATCCAGTAAGCAAAGCGAATCTCTCATATAATATATCTACTAAAAGACATATTATATTACTTTACAAACTGTATTGTAAATAAATCATATGAATATTTTCATGTTAGTCAATAATATTACTGTAATTAATTAATTTAAAAACTGAATAAATATAAATGTACACACATTTACACAAGTAAATAAACAAAATCAATGATGGGCTAAAAATCTGTGGAATTCTGCGCATGCAGATTCCGTGTGGGCCTACTCATAACCAAATCATAAATAAATAAAGATAAGTTACACATAAATTACCACCTGCGTTTTCAGTGGTATAGTGTGGACGGAGGGCTGTTCAGAAATGCTAGATGAAACGCCAGTGTGGATGTGGATCATTTTCGTTCTAAAATGCCATTTTAAAACTAATGCTGTGTTTACATCAGATGCAGCAAGCGGGAATATATCACGCTATTTGCGCGTGAATAGACGCGTGAACATTTTGAGTTTACTCGCTTCATTCGCGCGTCAAATTCACTACACAACAGACGCGGATTCGCGTGATGGGCAGGGCTTCTGTCTGCCCGGTGACTCTAGCTTCGTTGCTAAATGGCTAACATGGATTTTATAGAAAGAATAACTGTGTTTATGTGCTTTATGAAGGCTGAAAAACAGCGGCGATTCGGTTGGAGCCGTGTCTGAGTCCACTAGATTCTTTCAGAGGTGCACCCAGCTCTGTGAGCTCATAAACTCCTCCAGAAACTTAACCTGGATGATGGAGGCTTTCAGCGGTGCTTCTGACTGAGCCAAGCCCAGTTTGATGAACTGTTGTCGGTGTCAGCAGGAGGATTTTCCTCCAGGACACCAATAACAGGCGCTACGTAATAATCACGGCATTACAAGAAAAGTTCCTGATTGGTTAACGCAGCTCGAATGTCCGCTGAAGATCAGATTTTTCGAAATCGTGCAAAACACTCAACTCGCACCGTTTCATTTGTGCGAATTGCGTCATTCGCGCCGCCTCATTCGCGCATGTCGTGCCACGGGATGTCTATTCGCGTCTTTGCATTCGACTTTGAATCACTCGCACTTGACGCTTCTTCTGCGTTTGGTGTGAATGCAACATTAGACATATTAGTGTAAACGGGGCCTAAGTGTGTATTTTTTACAAGCGGGTTGCTGCTGCGATGGGGCCAGGGCGGAGGATCACGATGCAGGCTTAGCATCGTGATGTCTATCGGCCATCGGCGATGGCACTGTCTATTGACCCAACCCTAGTAGTCACTATACCATGGCTGCAGCAGCTGCAAAGATATTACGCAGAAATAAATGGGTAACATTTCACTGTGCCTATTGCAGCCATGGTATGGCAGCAAAATTCCTTGATCATTACGCCAGAATGAGAGCATAGTTCCTAGCCATATTGGCCTAGAAAACAGCCACTTTTCCTTTTCTGTCGATCTCAGCACATGATGTAACTACAGAAGGGTCAAGTTTTAAATAGGAAAATTACCCAAACACTTTTCTTCATTCATTCATTCATTTTCTTTTCGGCTTAGTCCATTTATTAATCAGGGGTCGCCACAACAGAATTAACAACTTATCTAGCATATGCTTTTACGCAGCGAATGCCCGTCCAGCTGCAACCCATGACTGGGAAACATCCTCACACACTCATTCACACTCATGCACTACCGACAATTTTAGCTTACCCAATTCACCTGTATCGCATGTCTTTGGAGTTGTGGGGGAAACCGGAGCACCCGGAGGAAACCCACACGAACACGGGGAGAACATGCAAACTCCACACAGAAATGGCAACTGACCCAGCCGAGGCTTGAACCAGCGACCTTCTTGCTGTTAGGCGACAACACTACCTACTGCGTCACCGCGTCGCCAACACTTTACTTTTTTAACAAAATGCTAATATCTAATAAGATTTTATGATTTATGCTAAGCAAAGCTAAGCTAAGTGTGCTCCCACCAGACTCAGAAATTGATTGAAAAATGGAACTACTATTTAACTCTAGGTGACTTGGGCCGATTAAAAAACAACTGAGTATTTGTTTAAGTCTGATACACTCAGTGTATATATGTAATTCATTTACCTTCTGTGATGTGATTGATAATCCACACATATTGTGATTGTGGATTTATTTCAACTCATCGAGTAGCCCTATCTGGAAATTTACCACTGTACAGAATTATATGATAGATACTCTACAGGGAGTGCAGAATTATTAGGCAAATGAGTATTTTGACCACATCATCCTCTTTATGCATGTTGTCTTACTCCAAGCTGTTTAGGCTCGAAAGCCTACTACCAATTAAGCATATTAGGTGATGTGCATCTCTGTAATGAGAAGGTCTAATGACATCAACAACCTATATTAGGTGTGCATACTGTAATTATTAGGCAACTTCCTTTCCTTTGGCAAAATGGGTCAAAAGAAGGACTTGACAGGCTCCGAAAAGTCAAAAATAGTGAGATATCTTGCAGAGGGATGCAGCACTCTTAAAATTGCCAAGCTTCTGAACCGTGATCATCGAACAATCAAGCGTTTCATTCAAAATAGTCAACAGGCGCAAGAAGCGTGTGGAAAAACCAAGGCGCAAAATAACTGCTTATGAACTGAGAAAAGTCGAGCGTGCAGCTGCCAAGATGCCACTTGCCACCAGTTTTGCCATATTTCAGAGCTGCAACATCACTGGAGTGCCCAAAAGCACAAGGTGTGCAATACTCAGAGACATGGCCAAGGTAAGAAAGGCTGAAAAACGACCACCACTGAACAAGACACACAAGCTGAAACGTCAAGACTGGGCCAAGAAATACCTCAAGACTGATTTTTCAAAGGTTTTATGGACTGATGAAATGAGAGTGAGTCTGGATGGGCCAGATGGATGGGCCCGTGGCTGGATCGGTAAAGGGCAGAGAGCTCCAGTCCGACTCAGACGCCAGCAAGGTGGAGGTGGAGTACTGGTTTGGGCTGGTATCATCAAAGATGAGCTTGTGGGGCCTTTTCGGGTTGAGGATGGAGTCAAGCTCAACTCCCAGTCCTACTGCCAGTTTCTGGAAGACACCTTCTTCAAGCAGTGGTACAGGAAGAAGTCTGCATCCTTCAAGAAAAACATGATTTTCATGCAGGACAATGCTCCATCACACCAACCAAGTACTCCACAGCGTGGCTGGCAAGAAAGGGTCTAAAAGAAGAAAAACTAATGACATGGCCTCCTTGTTCACCTGATCTGAACCCCATAGAGAACCTGTGGTCCATCATCAAATGTGAGATTTACAAGGAGGGAAAACAGTACACCTCTCTGAACAGTGTCTGGGAGGCTGTGGTTGCTGCTGCACGCAATGTTGATGGTGAACAGATCAAAACACTGACAGAATCCATGGATGGCAGGCTTTTGAGTGTCCTTGCAAAGAAAGGTGGCTATATTGGTCACTGATTTGTTTTTGAATGTCAGAAATGTATATTTGTGAATGTTGAGATGTTATATTGGTTTCACTGGTGAAAATAAATCATTGAAATGGGTATATATTTGTTTTTGTTAAGTTGCCTAATAATTCTGCACAGTAATAGTCACCTGCACACACAGATATCCTCCTAAAATAGCTCAAACTAAAAACAAACTAAAAACTACTTCCAAAAATATTCAGCTTTGATATTAATGAGTTTTTTGGGTTCATTGAGAACATGGTTGTTGTTCAATAATAAAATGAATCCTCAAAAATACAACTTGCCTAATAATTCTGCACTCCCTGTACAGTATATAGAATAGACTTTAAAGCATGTACACTTTATAACAAGACAACTATTAAGAGAAATGATAGTTTTGATTGTTTTTTAGTTTTTTTTTTTACCCTTTCTAGATAATTCTCCAGTATGACAGCAGGGCTCTCCAGACAGGATTCAGCCAGCCAGCTTCCACATAATCTCAAACACTCCGAATACACCGGCACCACAGCTGGATTCACACACACCTGCTCAAATGAAGACATTAGGTGTTACTCAGGAGATATGACAGTGTACTATAGAGTTCACCTTCATCTTACCAGATCATCTAGCTTATGGATCATCTGTTTAAGCAGCTCCAGAGCCAGTCCATGTTCCTTCTTCACCCAGAACACTTGTGCCTCCTCCAGCTGCCAGGCCCATGAGCTGCTGCCACTGCCACTCACTACCAGATTGTGCTGCTTCATATGGAAAACTGCTCGCTCTGCCAGCTATAACAACAATGTGGCTGAATTACAACTCTGCAAAGATGAGTGGGCCAAAATTCCTCCACAGCACTGTAACAGACTCTTTCTAAGTTATCGAAAAACAGTGGATTACAGTTATTGCTGCTAATGGTGGCCCAATCGGTTATTAGGTTTAGGAGGTTATTGGAGTGTAAAACAGGGTGTATCGAATGTTTTTTTTGTGTTGCAGAACATGTATACATTATTTCATTAAAGGTACCATGGAATGGAAATCTGGACATACCTATGCATAGTTTAGAGTTCAGTATATCAAACACCATTCTTTCCTTGATCTTGTGTTAATTCTGTGAGTGTAAAACTCTGATGAGACTCCGGTCAATCAGAACGAAACACAACTGTTATGTTGAACACGGGCTAATGCATTAATATGCACACCCCAGACTGCGTTTGATTCACCACTGCAGTTTCTAGTGAGATTCAATTCAATTCAATTCATCTTTATTTGTATAGCGCTTATACAATGTAGATTGTGTCAAAGCAGCTTCACATGGGAGATTATAGTGAATTGAAACAGTGTCAGTTCAGTTTTCAGAGATTAAGTTCAGTTCAGTTTAGCTCAGTTCAGTGTGGGTTAATAATCACTACTGAGAGTCCAAACACTGAAGAGCAATTCCATCGATGCGCAGCTCTACAGATCCCGAACCATGCAAGCCAGTGGCGACAGCGGCGAGGAAAAAAACTTCACCAATTGGCGAAAGTGAAGAATTAAAAAACCTCGAGAGAAACCAGGCTCAGTTGGTTATTTTCAGATTATTTTCCCCTTATTTTTAAGTTTATCTAGGGTTGTATTATACCAATGACTATAGAATGCACAAGACAATCATCAATTGCTATAGACTGACGATTCTCAGAGAAAAAACGTGTGTTTCATTACGACAGTTTCAGCAGCTCTATTGTCTCTGCAAATACTTGCTTCATAGACATGAGAATTATATCTACATAAGCTTGAAATCTCAACTCTTAAACGAACCTACTACACTTGTAACAAATGTTTTCTGGTTTTGTAATCTGTATGAAATGAATGCGAGGTACAAATCTGTCCTGTCTGGTTTCATAAATTCCCGCCTCCACCACTCAAAAGCAAATGACATGATTGCAACCATTCGAAATTCCATGAACTTGTAAACAAGAGGTAACTGTCATTTTGGGAGAAGATCTGCCGTCAGGAATAAGTTGGAGACATATTCCCATGTTTATTATGGTGCTTGCAAACATGAAATTTAATTGCAAGCTTGGCAAGCAAAGCTTGGTTTTGGATAAGAGCAGGGGAGTCGCTAGACATAAAGCTTTAACCTCCCTGACCCATCATCTCTCCTTTCTGCTTCATATAAAAAAAATATATATATCTTACAGGAGCCATGCTTAGTCAAAATAAAGGCCGATTTATACTTCTGCGTCAAGCGCACGCGTATGCTAAGGCGCAGCCTACGTGTGGACGCATAGCCCCTCGTTGACGCGCACCTATCAAAAAAAGTAACGCGTACGCGTAGCGCAATCTCTGTGATTGGTCGGCTTGGTAGCGCTGACGAGTGTGGGCGGAGGTGAGAGCCGCGCGCCCGATGCAGCGAGTGTTTACAAGTGTGGAGTCTCGTGAAGGAGCTCCGGATGGAGACTGTTGTTTTGTGTTCACCTCATGATTAAAATTGTTGCACGTCCGCCAGTTCCCGCCTCAAAATGAGCGAATTTGAGCCACTTGTACATTAAGGAAGTGTTCAGAAAAAACAAAAAACCAGCGAAGAAACTCGACACAGAAAAACATAAACACCTACTGCCAGCTAGCGTTTCGGAAGTGTATTGCAGAGAAACAGAAACAGCGCACAGAAGTATAAATGCACGGCTACGCACAAGGCTTGGGCCGTGGGTCACGCCGATCACTTGATGCAGAAGTATAAACCAGGCTTAAGATCATCTTCATATTATAGGCTATAAACATCAGTTTTGTCGACTTGTAAAACTCACTGTGTGCCGACACCTCAGCATAAAAGCTGTTACGCTAGTTTCACAATGCACGAGCGTATTTTTTTGCAGTGAATGTAAACAATACATTGGGAGCAGGAGCAGCGCGAGCAGGAGCATGGTATAGGTATGGTTTTTTGCACGTAAGCATCAGTTTGTTTTTGACAAACTGATTTCACAAGCGTTGATTCAGTTGTACATAGAGAATAGCATCTTCGTTTTGGGATTACCACTCGTAATTAATACACTTATACAGTAAATCTGGAAAGTATTCAGAGCGCTTCACTTTTTCCACATTTTTTTGTTACACAGGCAAAGATAGTTATGGCAAAGATAAAATAAATCAGTTATTAGAAATGAGTTATTTAAACAATTATGTTTAGAAATGTGTTGAAAAAAAACTTCTCTCCGTTAAACAGAAATTGGGGACAAAAATAAACAGGGGGCAAAAAAAAATAAAATAAATATATATATATATATATATATATATATATATATATATATATATATATATATACACACAGCTTGCAATCAGAATTATTGAACCCCCTTTGATTTTTTTTCTTCTTTTTTAAATATTTCCCAAATTTCTTCTGGAGAAAGTCTTATTTGTTTTATTTCGGCTAGAATAAAAGCAATTTTAAATTTTTTAAAACCCATTTTAAGGTCAAAATTATTAGCCCCTTTAAGCTATATATTTTTTCGATAGTCTACAGAACAAACCATCATTATACAATAACTTGCCTAATGACCCTAACCTGCCTAGTGAACCTAATTAACCTAGTTAAGCCTTTAAATGTCACTTTAAGCTGTATAGAAGTGTCTTGAAAAATATCTAGTCAAATATGATTTACTGTCATCATGGCAAAGATAAAATAAATCAGTTATTAGAGATGAGTTATTAAAACTATTATGATTAAAAATGTGTTGAAAAAAATTTCTCTCTGTTAAACAGAAATTGGGGAAAAAAATAAACAGGGGGGCTAATAAATTCTGATTGCAACTGTATATATACCCCTTTGAAAAGTAACATTTTAAACAATATCTCAATGAAAGCAAAACAGACAATTTCCAAAATGTTGACAAGTCTAAGTTTACTATATCTGGTATCTAAAATATCTTTTTCACTTATAAAATCAAAAAGTAAGGTTAACAAAATAACTTAGACTACTTACTATTTTTTAGCTTTGCTCAAATTAGAGTGATACAAAATGAGTATACCCCACAACAAAAACTACTCTATCAAGTGTGTATGGCCTCCATGATTTTTAATGACAGCATTAAAAATCATGAATAAAAAATGATGAATTTATGTGTCAGAATTCAATGATTTTGGACAAAGTGGCTTTTTACATAAAATATTTATTAGCCTTTCTTTAACAGACAACACTGGAAAAAACACTATATACTATTATACCATAATACAGTAACAAAAAGTACTGTCAACCTGTTATCAACAAATTTTTAAAGTCATGGTAATTTAATTGAACATGTCAGTATTAATATGTATTATGCCAGTGTGTAAACTATTAAATTAAAGTCATTTAAAGTCATTTCACCTAAAAGTTTCAAGAAAACAAATATGTTTAAAATATATTAAACAATTCTGTAACATTAACTATTAAACGTGCTGATAATCCCCAGTCTTTGATAGTAAGTGTTGTATTGTCGTCTTTCAGGTTGTATCTTAGCTTTAATGCACTTTTTAAACGAATAAATAAAAAACAAAGCAGCTGCTTGTCATTGCGACAGCAATAAGATCCAATGGACGGCCGATCGCTTTCACTCCAAAATGGCAGGAATCGCAGGGCTGTTGCTGGGCGCTGCTGTTGAAATGGAACGTTCTATTGAGTATCGCCTCTTGGTGATTCTAAGCTCTTTGATGCAACTGACACGGGTAGGTCACGTGATGACAAAATGGCGGATGTAGTACGTCTGAGTTCCATTCATACTGCTCACATTCATACTATGTAGAACACACTTTTCTAACGGCCGAGTGGTACATTTAAATTCAAATGCAGTACTTACTGAGTAGTAGGTGATTCGGACGCAGCCATGGACTCACCTGTGTGTTTCCTGCAGATCGAGCCAGTCTGCAAAGCTCCATCAGGTGGGAGGAATATGTAGAAATCAGGTAGTTCTTCCTGTCTGGATCAGTCTCTGAGGAAATCAGTGTTTCCTGTATGGAGGAGCGAAGGGCTAAGACTGGCTCCACCAAAGTGAAATCACTGTCGGTTAACAAGTCGGAGTGCCGTTGCCACTTGCTGTACACCTCATTGAGGCTCGAGTCAGTTACTGGCCTGTCAAGAACAGAAGTAAAAGGACTTTACACACTTGAAAATTCTAAACCCTGGGTAAACAGAAGATTGGGTTATTTTGTTTCACATTTCAATTTCTCATATTTGACCTTTAATTAATCATATTTGAACAATTAATCCTGCTACAACACATAAGCATGTATTTAAATGTAAAAGCTGCTAGGCTACTGCAGGACCAGTGATATTTTAGCATCGTCAATGTAAACAAAAAGTGCATATGGACTGGCATGCAAGTAACGTAATGGCATTTGAAGCACAGAACAAGCTGACACTGGTGTTCAATCAACATAATAAAGGATTGTCATGCCAAATTAAAATGATTTTTTTCACTTGTGGTCTGTGAAGTGGTGCAGGTCAATGTCCCATGTGTGCTTGTTGTGCACTTTTCTCTGTAGACATCTTGTCATTTCTTAGTTGGGAAAAAAAAACTAAATCATGTCAGTTTTTTCTTAAAGCCAAAAAAGAGACACGGGGGACATTCTACCAGAAACATCCATTATCTGTCCCTGAAATAAAAACATAAATGCAGTGAATAATAAGTATTTCATCCCAACAATGTCTAAAACGGACTGATGGTTGATTTCTGTGAGTTGCTCAGTAAAGGATTATGTCATTCGTTTGGTTCTCAGATTTTGGTTCTTTATTAAAAACACTTTACAAATGTACAAACCCTGTCAGTGTCCTTGTCCTTAGCACAATAGAACCTACAGCTTAAAGGGCCACGAAACCCCCCTGTCTCAGCAGCTAGTTCACATCACTAGTTTGGAAAAAGTCAGGAAAGTGGGCGTGTCCAGCTCTGTTTAGGTGGGAGTGTCGGGCGAGGGAAAGAGGGAAGGATTTGCAAATATTGGAGGTTCTGTTTGGGCACGCAGATGCAGGGGAGAAAGGCTTTGACTGTGTTTACATGGACATCAGTAATCAAATTACTTGCCAAATTATTAATTTGTCGACTTTAACTGCAGTTTGGCACTTTCACTTTTATTCAGGAACATTTCCTGCATGTCGCCCGTGACAAACGAGATATTGAAAGCGAGGAACTGCTGGACAGTGGAGTTTTAATGGAGTGTTTGATACCGCACGGCAAGTGGGAGAAAAAAATCCTCCACATTTCTCTGTAACTTAGATGCACTCGGTTGGTAGCGTCAGAAAGCCGTGTGTGTATAGACTATCCTGTCACAAAATGCGGTGAAAATCATGCACGACGGGAATAGTTTGATTAAGGTGTTTACATGTTTACACTCGCAGAGGAGCATTTACAGCAGATCTTTCAGTCTATAATATTGTACTATAATATTGCAGTGATATTAACATACTGTAAACTTACTAACTAAATCATTTTGACTAAGATATATCTTTAAAAACTGAAAGAGCACTGCTGACAATACGAAGTAACTTGGCCATCTGGGTTAAACAAAGGGCACTGATCGCACACACTTACCAAATCTGTAGAGACAGGACAGTCACACTGGAACTGTGTCTTTTTTTTAAAGGAGACGAGCGGCAAATCCTGATTTCATCATTTCCAGATGCAAAAAGCTCTCGGGTAAAAAATGTTCCTTACAAACGCATTCTGTCGCGTGCACTGTAATCCACACGTGAGTCCAGCTGCGCTCTCATAGCGGGAGAATGAAAACAAAACCTTCGTTGCAGCACATTAATAAACGCAGCACACTAATAAATGCAACACTGACGACCCATGTCTCCAAATTCTCGTTCTTTCACTTGTTTTGGCAACACAACGTGGCGTCTCTCTGTCGTCTGAACACTGTAACAGGTAAAAAAGTCTCCAAAGCTATCATGCATATTAATGAAGTTGCACTGCATACACAATAGAGCGCGCTGATTGGTTTGAACCAAGTCTTTCTCATGAATTAATGCCGCACACTCAGAGACGTCACGATGTTCTCGCAGGTTCAGACAGCCACTCTCCATACTGGATTTACACTCAAGTATCTCATGGCCGTGACGCAGCTTCAAAAATTCGTTTCAAACCGGAAGAACGAATTTGCTCAAAATAACGCAAAAACAACCAATGTTCACTTTTTAGTGCAATATGTGTCCTAATAGTGTTTATAGCAGCGTGGGACACATATATGACTGTTTTGGTGTTTCGCGACCCTTTAAATAGTTTTGTTTTGCTAAAAACTTTTTTTTTTTTTTTTTTAGAAAAAAAAAACTTAAGAAATAACAAGTTTAAGTTGTTCTCATTCACATCAATTGACTAAAAACGTAAAAATTATCAATAACTTCTACAAATAAATACTACAAATATATATTTACACTTGTCCCCGTGTTTCTGTCACATTTGCATTACATTTAACATAAAATGTGTGCAATACACCTTTAAGGCATGACATAATTTGACGTTGAAGCTGACAGTGATCAAGGATGTGTTCTCTCATTGAATTGTATGATTTTATGCTTGTTTTTGTATGTTTTTTTTAAAGGAAGACTTTTTAAAGGAATGTACGTTTCTGGTAGAATGTTCCCATGATTAGTGCAGCATGTGAAAACAGTGTGAAACTCAGTATATTCATGTAGTGTACCCATGACAAGCGATTGAACCAAAAGGCTTTCACGTTCATGTAAACACTAGGTTCAAGTTCACCAACCGGAATCATCATATTCTGACTTCTATACTGAAAAGTAATATTCTATTTGAGTTTTATAGCATTTTATTAATTATGTTGTGTGTTTGTCTTATTTAATTAAGTATAACTTTATTAGGGGCCAAGCACCGCAGGTGCAAATGCACCTATTGTTTTCATTAGCGTTACTAGTATTATTCTTCTTCCGTTTCTTTCGTCGAATTTGAATGGCAGCCCATATAACCGTATGTGGAAAGTTGTATAATTTGGCACAATGATAGAGGGCAATGTCAACATGAACCACAGCAAACCTGAGGTCTCTAACTTAAACTCTCTTGTGCCAACACTTGTTAAAAATTTCACTTATGTTTATCGTTATAACTTTTGAACTGAATAGGCTACAATCTAAATCTTTTGTCCTCTGATTCCTTGGCTCAGTCCGACTCAAACGCACCCTATGATTTTCCATTATAAAAATCTTGAATTTTTCACAAAAAAACTTTGATTGAACTCCTCCTAGGCTGTTTGTCTGATTTTTACCAAAATTTATTCACATGATCTACAGACCATGCTGACCAAAAGTTATAATTCAAGTTGATTCGACCAACCGTTTTCGTTTAACTTGCGAACAAAATTAACGTAGAGCTTGCGAAAATGGACTTGAGATGATATCTTTGTAATGCATTGCCGTATTCACACCTAACTTAGTGTGTGTTATGACAACCATGATCTGAGGATATCTGCAGTGTTTTGGCACACTGCCCCCAGTGGTCCGGAGATATAAAAGAAATAGCTTTTTTTTATTATAATGTCTCAACCCTTTGTCCAAAACTCATAATACTGGTCTCTTTACATCCGGCAGAGCATGTCGAGTTGAATGATGTCCGATTTTCCCAGGTCAGCCATTTTGGGCGTTGGCCATTTAGAACAATGCTATATTTCACAAACATATTCATTACAAAACATGGTATGCATTTTCGACACCATGCCATGAAAGTACTTAAAAAATTCCTTATTGACATGACATGTGTCTTGTTATATTCCATGGATCATGCCGAGACCATTGATACCAAATATGCCAAAATCAACCAAACTTCCTGTCCACTATTTTGTTTTTGGTTGAAAACCTTTTTTTTTTAACTCCTCCTAGACCGTTATTCCAATTTTCACCAAATTAGACTCAGCTATGCTGGCAAAAAGTTACGGAATTCATGTTGATACGCGACATGATTTCCGTTTACGGCACCGACAAATGTGCTGGCACAATGTCAAAGATCGTCTGAGGCTGTAATTCTGCAATGTTTAAACATATTGATGCTTAAGTTTAGGTGTGTCATTGGCGCCTCACAATAACCACCACACATAAATTTGGTAACAGTGCCACCAAGTGGTCACGCGTTATAAACCCTTAACTAACCATCAATAATGAATCTTCCAAAATGGCATAGATTTATTGTGGTAAAATTGATATCAAATTATTCCTTGGGTCATGTTGAGAACATTAATACCAAACATGCCATAACAACTTCCTGTCCGCCATTTTGATTTTGTTCAAAAACCTTCCTTTGCGAACTCCTCCTTAACGATTGGTTCAATTGTCACCAAATTTATCTCCGATCATCTTCAGACAATGCTGACCAAAAGTTATGGAAATCATATCAATCAGTAAAACTGTTGTCGTTTATGGCATCAACAAATGTGCTAGCACGATGTCAAAGTGTATCTGAGGCTGCAATGCTTAAACATATTGACACTGAACTTTAGATGAGTCATCGGCAACTCAAAATGACCCCAACACATACATTTGGTAACAGCGCCACCTAGTGGTCAGGAGTTATAAACCGTTCACTAATCCGTCAATAATGATTCATAAATTTGCTAATAACTTTAGACTGCATATGTTTATTGTAGTAAATTTGACATTGATACCAAATATGCTCTATTTGGCTAAACTTCCTGTCCGCCTTATTGATTTTGTTCAGAAAAAGTTTGCAGAAATGTCACCAAATTTAACTCGGTTCATTGTCAGACCATGCCGACTAAATGTTGCGAAATTTGTGTCAATAGGCGAAACGGTTTTTGTTTACTGCATTGACCTCAAACGTACTCATTCTGCCTCTGGACTGCTTTGCTCATTCTGGCTCTGAACTGCTTGGCCCCTTAATTGCTGCTTGCAGCTATATTTAGGTTTTAGTTTTAGTCATATTAGTACTTCAAGTTAAAGTTAAACATGGCAAGTTCTTGGAAAGTTTATTTATTTGTTTATTTATCCCATTTCAGTTCAAATCAAATACAATATCAGGGTATACATGAGTTATTTTATTTAGAAGAGATACTGCTTATTTGCTACTTTTAATATGAAACGCACTGAAACTAATTTTTTTTGTTTCCAAAAGTGTAAGTTATTTATTTTCACTTTTTTTATAAGAAAAAAGTGACTGTTGGTTTTAGGCAATGTGTGTTTTTAATTTCAGTTGTTCAAAACTGATGTTCAATAAATAATCATAGATAGTAGATAGTGTGTGTTTCCTTCAATTATTTTAAAATCATGTAATGCACCCTTCATTTAAAAAATCTCTCACTTGTAATAAGTGAGTATATTAACTGTACAAAACTTGTCAGTGAACTATGAAGGCTGTAAAAATAAATAAATAAATAATAATAATAATAATATTGATAATAATAATAATTCATTCATTCATTTTCTTGTCGGCTTTGTCCCTTGCGGGGTCACCACAGCGGAATGAACCGCCAACTTATCCAGCACGATTTTACGCAGCGGATGCCCTTCCAGCCGCAACCCATCTCTGGGAACTTCCACACACACATTCACACTCATACACTATGGAAAATTTAGCTTACCCAATTCACCTGTACTGCATGTCTTTGGACTGTGGGGGAAACCGGAGCACCCGGAGGAAACCCACGCGAACCCAGGGAGAACATGCAAACTCCACACAGAAACGCCAACTGACCCAGCCCAGCCGAGGTTCGAACCTGCGACCCAGCGACGTTCTTGCTGTGAGGCAACAGCACTACCTACTGCGCCACTGGGTTGCCAATAATAATAATAATTATATATATTATTTGCGCCCCCTTGAACTGTTTTTTCTTTTTAAAATATTTCCCAAATGATGTTTATCAGAGCAAGGAAATTTTCACAGTATGTCTGATAATTTTTTTTCTTTCTGAAAAAGTCTTATTTGTTTTACTTCGGCTAGAATAAAAGCAGTTTTAATTTTTTTTAAGAACCATTTTAAGGTAAAAATTATTAGCCCCTTTAAGCAATTTTTTTTTTGCGATAGTCTACAGAACAAACCATCATTATACAATAACTTGCCTAATTACCCTAACCTGCCTAGTTAACCTAATTAACCTAGTTAAGCCTTTAAACGTCACTTTAAGCTGTATAGAAGTGTCTTGAAAAATATCTAGTCAAATATTATTTGTCATCATGGCAAAGATAAAATAAATCAGTTATTAGAGATGAGTTATTAACACTATTATGATTAGAATTGTGTTGAGAAAACTTCTCTCCATTAAACAGAAGTTGGGGAAAAAAAATAAACAGGGGTGCTAATAATTCAGGGGGGCTCATAATTCTGCACTACCTGTGTGTATATATATATATATATATTAATTGTAATCATAAAATAATCGTTTATTAATCGTAATCAAGTTAAAATATTCAAATAATCAAGATTTAGATTTTAGGCCAAATCGCCCAGCCCTATTTGAAACAATAAATAAACTTTAAAGGTTATTTTTGGTAAACTTATGCTTCAATGCCTGTAACATGAAAATGGAGTCTGACCTAGAGAAAAGCTCCTCGACACTCTGGAGTTCACTGATCCTCTGCAGGTTACAGAGAGCAGGATAAAGTGAAGACACAGCCTCCAGACTCCCACGGCACAACTCCTCAACCTCACGGCCTCTGACAAAACACAAACATAAACAGTGCAGATGATTAATTTACAGTCTGGACAGAATCTATATCTGTAGATCTCACTAAGTTATCAAATCAGGACTATAAACATTATAATGTTGCTAATAAAAAAAAACATAATAAAAAAAAAAAACATGTCCTCATCCCAGTGTAAATACCCAATCACAAGAACAACGATAACAATAATGTTAAGTGTTTGCAGGGATAAGTCACGCAAAGTCTTTCCAAGCCTTTATTGGTTTCTTTACTCTGTTGGAAAAAAGATATTTGGAAGAAAGCTGAACACCTTTAACCACTGACTTCCGTAATAGGAAAACAAATACTATGGAAGCATTTGTCCAGCTTTCTACAAAATATCTTCTTTTGTGTTCAACAGAACAATAAAATTCAAGCAGGTTTGGAACAAGTAAAGAGTGAGTAAATGATGACAGAATAGTCATTTTTGGGTGAACCATCCCTTCAATAAGCATGTGGTGCAGTTAGGATGTCAGTACGGTACGAGTCACCTTTATTGGCGTTTTCACTGCCAAAAGGGTACCAATGGTACCAATTGTAAATGTTCATTACCAACCTTTCTATGAACAGGATTTGATTATAACTGCAGATCAATGATAAGGCAAAATAGCCTACTGTAACGTCTGCAATTATATCAAATAAATAAATGCAACATATATGAATACATACAGACCCTTACAGTCTCCGATATGTTACCAATTACAGAAAAACTACACACAGCATACATTTACTCCATATTTGGGTTTAAAAACAACATGCAATATATAGCCAACAGTCAGAGCAAACCTCTCATCTGAATCTTCAATCTTCACCAGCACATGTAACCTCTTGTTAAAGAGTAATTCTGTCATTCCAAGTTCATAATAGTCCAAAAGGCGATGAAAATAGTTAAACATGGCAGTTTGTGCATGTCTTAGATTGCTGAAACAATTATTTGCTCCTTTGTTATGTCAGGCTTCTCCTTTGTTTTTGTCACTCTCATGTTTGTCCATTTCTGAAAGGATCGGGTGTAAGAAGCACTTCAATAATCATGCGCATGTTAATATCATCAGCTCAAGCAGTTCATTATTTCAAATATAGACGCGCGGCGAGCTCATTCGAAAAAGCGAAACCGCTCGTGCTTTATGCCTTATTCACACTAGCAGCGACTTTGTAGCTGCCTGTCGCTTTGGGTGGCGACCTGCTTCAAACGCAGGTCTGTGTAAGTCTATACAGCACCAATACTACGGCCTCTACAGGAGCTGAGGGAGGATCATGTGAGCTCTACTGGTGCTCCTATTGGCCGTCGCTCAAGAAAGTCGCTCTTCGTTTGCAGAACTTTGTCACGACGCTCGACACATCACCTGGTCACCAACGTTCACTGTCACTCGCATAGAAGGAGGTCGCCGGAAGTCGCTTGCTCTCCGTTCAAATGAACGGTCGCTTGTTGCTTTGCCGCTGCAAGTTGCTCGTAGTGTAAATGAGGCTTTAGACTAGGGGTGTCAAAATTAATCGTTTCTTCGGTGCACCGCGATGCAGAAGGGGACAATTCGATATCGGTTCAGTAATAGATCATAACCGGTTATTACGCACTGACGTCATTTATCCCCTATGCGCGATGTCGCGGTAGAATACTATGGCGAATGAGTAAATAAAACACTCCTACTACTTAATAAGCAAATCTTTCACTGCCCCTCTCCTCCGCGCAGCGCCACGCATTTCAGAATTCTAAAAACAGGTTTCAATTAGAGTACACACACCAGCGCCGCAAGTCAGCGGCGCCCAGACACGACTCAGGACACTGTTCATAATTCTGCCGCGCCACAGAGCGCCATCTGATTAGTTTAGTTTTAAATAGCCTGCGAATGTGCACGTCTGGTGTGCTATACTTTTAACTGTCATGTGCGCGCCGTGTCGCAGCGCTGAGCGGCGCATCCGGTGTGTGACGGCCTTGACCCGCGGCTGTTTTCCCCGCGTCATTCACGGGGCACTTTCGTTTCTAATCGCAGCCCTTTCTGTTGAGCGGGTGAAGACAATGACCAATCATAGGGGTGTAAGAACTTGCCAGCGCTCAAAAAGCAAGCGGGATAATATTGACATTAGTTTATTTGTTATGAATGCTCGTGCTGTCTTCTGTGCATGAGTTTTGTCTAAAACATTCACAAAGAGTGTTTTTTTTTTTTGAGCAGGTAAAATTAAAGGTACAGTTCATATATATTACTGCTTGTATTAAAGGACAAAATTGTATTACAAATAATATAGTAACATATTTATAGATTTTAATAAAAAAAGAAATTCTTGTGTGGTAAAGAAAAATTCTAATTATGTATGGAAAGCATCGACAATGCACCGTGATGCACCGAGATATCGAATTGAACCGAATCGATCGCATGATAATCGTAACCGAACCGAACCGTGAGACCAGTGTAGGTTCACACCCCTACTTTAGACAGCCTAGTAAACAACTACGGGACACAGGGTAGTTCTGCTCTTCTTGGCTTTGTGGCTGTTCATCAAAAAGACGACAAGGTTTGTTTAAGCTCGGGTTGACCATGGCTCATTAATATATGTATGTATTATTAGGTGTAATGTCTCGGCTGTGGTTTTAAAAATGGCACTTCCTTTGTTTTCATTCTCCAGCCTGTCCTCGAGCTAGTGACCTATCTCTGTAAACCAATAGCGTTCAGCAGCGCGTCTTGCTCCACCTTTTGGTACCCTTTTGTTGTGCTACAGTATGTACCTTTCCGAAAGGGTACCCAAAAAGTGGTATGGTACAGTTCGCTTTTAGGTACCTTTTGACAGTGGAAATGGCCATAAAAGAGTACCAACCCATACCACTCAATCAATCAATTTCAGGTTTTAGGGGCTCTTCTAATGTTCCGATGAGTTGATTCATGTTTGTTTGATTACGAAGAGTCAACCTGAATCAACTCATCAAAACATCAGAGACAACAAAACCTGAAATGAATGAATCAGATAACAGAAACATAAAACATATATACTCTTGGTGTGCCTCCAGGAACAGGGTTGAGAAACACTGTTTGAAGGCACTGCAGGGGACCTTTAATTGTTCTTGTCTTTTTAAAGGTGGATTCTGATTGTTCTGAAAATCACTCCAGTGAATAAGCTGTCATTTGAAATAAACACAATTAAAGCAACAATAGTTATAGTTATGATGAACATGTTTATTATCATGCATTATACTAATGAGTCTTAAACACAGAGATGGTTAATATGGTTACCTGGCATAGTTCAGCGTTTGCTCAAACAAAGAGAATTCTTTGTCTCTCAAAGCTTGGAGGGCATTGAACAAGGACTCATTGATGCCTGGCTTCAGCTTCTCATTTCTATAAAAAAAGTCAAAACAATACATTTAAAGGATAAGCTGTTTTTTGGAACATATAATGCTCTGCAAATGAGATCTTATTTGTCTATTTATCTGATTCTTTCTGTCTATCTATCTATCTGTCTGTCTGTCTATCTATCTATCTATCTATCTATACTGTCTATATATATATATATATATAAATATAGACAGATAGATAGACGGATGGACGGACGGACAGACCGACAGATAGATAGACAGTATATATATATAGCTGCTAAACGACACTTCCGGATAAAAATGAGATAATGACATTGAGCGAATGCTTTAGGCACGTAGTACGTTCAACAAATATTTTTGCTTCAAATCATCCAAATCCCAGCATCAGCACATTCAGAAAGAACAGTTTGTTTGCAAAAGCCTTTAAACGCCACTTGCCTTTGACAGCAAAAGCCGCTATGTCCCGAGAACCAATCAGAAGGCGCGAATTGAAACCGGCTTTTATGAGGAGACTCATAAAGATTTAGATTTTAAAAGATGGAGTTTGATAAATTGGATGAGCCTGTCCGACTATCAGTGGATTGCAAATGAAAACGTCCCTTACCTCAAAACTCATTTTAAGAAAAAGAGAACACACTGTACAGTCAGAAGTTATTGATTAATGCACTTACTCGACAGATTTCATTCATTTTCCTTTTGCTTAGTTCCTGCTTTTTCAGGGGTTACCACAGTGGAATAAACTGCCACTTACTTGACAGATTTATGTATTTTTAATTTTAGGTGGTTTGTGTAATGTGTTTTATGTTTGATAAAATAATTTCTAATTGCATCTTTAGTAATTTTTCAACTAAATAAACTGTCTTGTCCCAATAGGTGGATTTATAGGTTTTAGCAAAAAAAGCACAAGTGGATTTAACTGGTTTTGACGCAAAAGAAAATCTACCTTGTTAAAAAGCAAAGAATTGTCTAAAGTGACCTTTTTGAAAAAAAGCATTTTATTTATCAGCTAATAACCTTTTCATTATCTATAAAATGAAACTTCTGAACCTAACCAGAGGAGCCTGATAGAAAATGCTCATTTACAAAAAAAGAGGTTTGATGGATTTACAGGGTTTTGCATCTGAACTCTTCATATATATATATATATATATATATATATATATATATATATATATATATATATATATATATATATATGTAAAAATATTAAGGGTGTAACGATATGCGTATTCGTATTGAACCGTTCGGTACGAGACTTTCGGTTCGGTAGGCATTACAAACCGAACGATTCAGAGAAATTTCTAAAAAGATAAAAGAGAAAAAGTGTACAGAATATAATGTTTTCAGTGCAACAACGCTCAACAGGGCATCCCAAATTATGTGACCCTGGACGTGTTTTCAAATTTTCCAAATTTATGCGCATCATGTCGTTTCCATCAACCGGTTTTTTATGTGCATCTCCAAAATGCGCATAAAAATAGGTGGATGAAAACATAGACTGACATCACGGAATCACTAACTGGAATTAGACGAAAACTAAACACGCGCACTACATGTAACTATCCCCGCAGCATTCAGACAGGCAATTTCTACAGATTCGAAAAGGGCAAAACAAATCACCGAGGCGATCGGTACATTTATAGCTGTGGATATGAGACCTTAATCAGTAGTGGAAATTTCTGGATTTAAGAAAATGTTAAATGTAATAGAGCCTCGTTACATTATTCCTTCATAAGCCCATTTCAGTCAGATAATAATTCCTGCTTTCAGATCCACTGAAATGGCAGGTGACAGTCAAATCAAGCAGATCTGTGCTGTCTGAAGAAAAGGTGGACACTTTCTGAAAATAAAAAATTACTTAAAAATTGATTGAAACTGAGTTCCATATAAAAACTAAATTGTTCTTTTCTTTTTATTTGTTTAACTACTAAAATATTGCATTTATTTTTTATAAGCAGCTTTTTCGTTTTGAGTATAAAGAAGGATTTGTTTTATTTGCTGCTAAGCAGAAACCCCAGAAGTAAAGCTTTATATCACTGTTCAAAGTAAAAAAAAAAGTAAAAAAAAAGAAGAGAGATCATGCTTTTATGATGTTAGTTTTAAAACATTAAAAAGATTTCAATCAGAGAAATCCTCTGGCTTTTTAAAAAATTTTTGCTGTATCGAAAACATACCGAACAGTGACACCACTGTGTCGTAATGAACCGAACCGTGATTTTTGTGAAGCGTTACACCCCTAATATATATATATATATATATACCAAAATGAATATGTCGGAAAAAAATATTAAATATAACTTTAATAAACAGGACTTATTTTGTTAAGAAGTTATTTTGAAAATTGAACACCATTGAACACTGACTTTTATAGTAGAAAAGAAAAAACTAATACTATGAGAGTCAATGGTTAGAAGTTTCCAAGTTTCTTCAAAATATCTTCATTTGTGTTAAACAGAAGGAATAAAACTCAGACAGGTGTGTGACAAGTATGTAAATAATGACAGGATTTTCAGTTTTGGGTGAACTACTGTTCACTGAGAAAGGGCATAAAAACTGGAGAGAAAAAACAACAATAGATGTATTTGTAAAAAAATATTACAAATAAATTATAATGTAAAAAAATATACCATATTAGACATTCCAATTTTATTCTATGTGTAACAAGTATTAATCCAAACACTCACCTCTCAGGCAGGTCACAGTCCCACTGTGTGCTTCTCCAGGCTGCCTGAAAACGCAGCTCTCTGAGTTCAGGACCCCACTCCATCCCATCTTTCTCCAGCCCGTGAAGATACGTGCTTAGAATACTGCACAGACCAAAGTTCTGCAGACCCTGAAAAACACACAAACACATGCTAACTGTTATCTTCAACAATCCTCATAGTTTTGCAGAAGTGTCAGTGCTAATGGGTCAAATATACCTCTACTATGCCAATCTGTCGTGTGACCTCGGGGAGGTTGGAGTGAAGGTCATATGAAACCAAAGCCTTTTCCCACATGGCCTCATGTTCATATGTACGAATTCTGGAAAAAAAAAAAAAAAAAAACAGAGACATCAGCAATTCTAGATTTAGATTTAAGTTATAAAGTGACTCTTTACAAAAATAAAATAAAATAATCAAATTAAATTGTGACGGCCCATATACAGCCCAAAATTTTTTTTTAATTAATTTATTTTTTCTTAACTACAGAAGACCACCTACTCTCCGCCTATTGACCTAACAGGACTGATGCAAGAAAGTACACCAAAACTATGTATTCTTACTCTGCATTGTACCCAAATACTCAGATTACAGTGCCTTCAAACGATTGATTGCAATCAATCACAAAATAAAAGTTTGTACTTCCATGTATGTATACTGTCCATATTTGCAATATAAATGTGTATAAAAATACAAACTTACATAAACTGCACAAGCATACAAAACAAATGTATTTACATAAACAATTATTTGTGTATATAATTTGTAATAAATATAAATATTTGTAAATAATTATAAATAAATATACACAGGCACAGTACACAGCTTTAATTTGAGGGTATTTACATCCAAATCAGGTGAACGATGTAGGAATTACAACAGTTTACATATGTGCCTCCCACTTGTTAAGGGTCCAAAAGTAATAAGACAATTGGCTTCTAAGCTGTTCCATGGCCAGGTGTCCGTTAATCCCCTTATTATTGCAATTACAACGAGCAGATACAAGGTCCAGAGTTCATTTCAAGTTCATTTTGCATTTGGAATCTGTTACTATCAACTCTCAAGATGAGATCCAAAGAGCTGTCACTATCAGTCAAGCAAGCCATTATTAGGCTGAAAAAAAAACAAAACAAACCTATCAGAGAGATAGCAAAAACATCCAGGTGTGGCCAAAACAACTGTTGTGGAACATTCTTAAAAAGAAAGAACACACCAGTGAGCTCAGCAACACCAAAAGACCAGGAAGACCACGGAAACAACTGGTGGATGACCAAAGAATTCTTTCACTGGTGAAGAAAACACTCTTTACAACAGTTGGCCAGCTCAAGAACACTCTCCAGGAGGTAGGTGTATGTGTGTCAGAGTCAACAAAGAGAAGACTACACCAGAGTGAATACAGAGGGTTCACCACAAGATGTAAACCATTGGTGAGCCTCAAAAACAGGAAGGCCAGATTAAAGTTCTAAAAAAGCCTTCACAGTGCTGGAACAACATCCTATGGACAAATGAGATCAAGATCAACCTGTACCAGAGTGAGACACTGGCGTGTGCTTTGAGACGCTGTGCTTTGAAGTGTGAGGGAAAGTTAGTTATTTTCCCTTCCCAAAGATGAGGCTGTGAAGAGTCAGTGGTTGAAGTTTATTTTTGCAAAAATACCTCAGCATTATAGCCCCAGCCTTGTGCTGTGTTCCCTTAATTTTTCTGACAAGTGCTTCAGCAATCTATGAGTTTACATTGGGGATTTATCGGCTGTTTGATAAAGGACAGATCAGAAAAGACTACTGATGTATGGGACTTTGTCAAAGCTTGAGGAACTTTACAGTACACGGTTCATGGATCAGTTTCTTTCTCCATTTCACAAGTGTAAGTAAATGCGATTAAAATGGTTGCCTCCTTGTTTTCTCTAGCTTGCAAATTATGTATTTAATTGTGTTTTATTACTTGTAACCACTTTTACTGTATCTGATTAACTCTTTATATTCTCATATCGCGTCTAAAACCACGTTAAAAACGCGACACGTGCCACTTGTTTACGGATTTAAGCACATTTGTGAGCTCGAGATCCACTGCCGTTTGTCGTTGCTATGGCCACCATCAGCTGATCCTACACGCGTGCGGCGGTAAAGTTTCAAAATAGTTCAGCTTTTGCCACTGAGTGGATTAATACTGAATGTGTCACGGTCAAGAATAGAGCAATATGCTGATGTTAAACTGCATTGCTTTAATGCACTCCTCCATTGGGCTCACACATACACTCTGCACTCTGACTACTTCAACAATGTTGATAAGCCGTGGTGGGCGTTTCTCTCGGTCTCACGTTGAACGCAGTCGACCAATCGCATTACACTGGGTCATCGGACCAATCAGCGCAGATTAGCATTGTGCTAAGGAGGGGTTTGGGAACAAATGAATCGCTGAACGAGTCGTATGGGAGTCGTTGGGATAATTAGGTAAAAATAAATGCATATTATAAGACAATGAAAGTGTTTTTTGACCTTGCATGCATATCAGCCTGTTGTTGAAGACCCCCAAAACCAAAATATGACCTTTTTTAATGCATAACAGGGGCTCTTTAATGAAAGTTACATTGTTCACGAAAGCATCAAACAAATACAATTAAACAGTTATTTTTATTCAATACCTAAATCTCTTTCAATAACTAACTTCATAAATAAACATATTGATTTATTTTTTCATTTATTACTGAAAACTCTCACCTAGTCAGAGGACTGGTTAACTTGCCCCCTCCACACCCATACAGACTGTCAGGTTCTCCAATGCACCTGTATACCTCAATCAAAAGATCCTAAGACAGGCAAATAAAACAAAGTCTTAATAAACATCCCAGCATTCTGCATTATGATCAATGAAGTAATGTGTGGAAGGTGGTGGAAGAGAGGAGTAATGAAACAAGAACTGGAGAAGATGTAAAATAGCTATTGTTTAGGAAGATTCTTTGGATTCATCTTCAATGCCTCCTCCTTCATCTTACCCCAGACATGCTCAATAATGTTCATCTCTGATGACTGGGCTGGCCAATCCTGGAGCACCTTGACCTTCTTTGCTTTCAGGAGCTTTGATGTGGAGGCTGAAGTTTAAGAAGGAGCGCTATCCTGCTGAAGAGTTTGCCCTCTCCTGTGGTTTGTAATGTAATGGGCAGCACAAATGCCTTAATGCCTCATGCTGTTGATGTTGCCATCCACTCTACAGATCTCTTGCATGCCCCTATTCTGAATGTAACCCCAAACAATGATTTTTCCTTCACCAAACTTGACTGATATCTGTGAGAATATTGGGTCCATGCTGGTTCCAGTAGGTCTTCTGCAGTATTTGTTATGATCGGAATGCAGTTCAACAGATGATTCATCTGAAAAATCTACCTTCTGCCACTTTTCCATATTTGTTGCTCTTACAACTGGACTGGACAAGACTTTTGTCACGTAGTGTATGTGCTTCTGACACCCATCACCCACCTGGAGACTGAATCCAGAGTCTTCTAAACTCCTTTCATTCACATTGCTGATAGAGAGCGTCTGGCTGTTCTCCTCAAACGTGATCCGTCGTGACGCTCGAGACTGAGATCTGAGACAAAACACACGCCATTCTGTCATACCAAAGATCTTAACATTACATTTACATTTAGTCATTTAGCAGACGCTTTTGTCCAAAGCGACTTACAATTGAGGAGGAATTCAGCGATTAAACAAGAAGAGGCGATACATATAAATAGTGCTAATTATACCAAGGAACTGTTTGTGCTCAGAGAATTAAGTGCTAGAGTAAGGAGAGAATTGAGAGAATTAGCCACTAAATTAAAAAGTAAAAAATTACCATGAGTTACCATTGGTATATAAAACACTTCATAAACGCACAATGTTTTTAAAGGGGCATGAAACCCCCCTGTCTCCACACCTCTAGTTTGAAAAGGTTTAATATGTATTAGTTAGATTGTAAACCTTACCATTTCACTGGAGTGCAGTGTAGTATTCTGTGCTTCTGAATGGGTGTATTTAAATTCCTGTCATGTTTCGTCTGGTGCAAACGGCCAAATTGCTTATGACTGCAAATCTCGTCACGTAGTGTGTTGTTAGGACACGGGGTTACAATGTAACCTGCTCACCTAATGTTTCCATTTGTAATTTATATTATTTGCTAATTAATGACCACCTCATGTGGAACTCTGAATCAGCGTCTCATTTCGGGGCTGCTACTGTCCACCGGAGGTCACATTTTCGGTTGCGAACGCATGCTTTGAGAGCCTTTCTGACTGAATGAATCACATACGCCGTTTTCCATAAAGGCAACCCAAGGTGCTGAAATATAATTGGCTAAAGTGGTAGAGGGCGGGTTAAAAGAATCAAAACAAAGACAGCTGTTCCGGCACGTAACTCACATTTTCAAAGCAGAATATCTGACTTTAGCACATACCTGCCAACACTCCCGTTTTTCCCGGGAGTCTCCCGTATTTCAAACCCATCTCCTGTTTTGTCATTTCTCCCGGAAAACCCCCCCGAATTTCACCCCATTCCCCCGGTCCTCAGCTGTTTGGTACAAACCCCACGTAGATGGCATCGTCTATCGGCCCAACCCTAGTTGACACCCTTTCTGGTTTTGTATAAAGAGTATAATTGCTGTATTGATATTACTGTAAGTCAGAAGAGCATCCTACAAACTCATCATGAGTGTTGAAGCCCTTCTGCCATAAACAATCTACCAAACCATAACTATCTTCAGTAAGATTTCTTAATTCTTTTACTGAATCTCCGACTCTGAGTCTTCTCTTCATCTGACACACCAGACTGTTATTTCAACTGTTAATCTTCATCCCTAACACCTTCATGCGCTAACGCTGCTTGGGGCAACAAGTCAGCTGCCTAAGCTTTTGGATGCATCTATTGGGTTTTCTGGCAATACTGTACCTTCGATTCTGCTCTATGTTGGATCTGATCTTGTCCACGTAGATCTCAGAGTACAGGAGAGCAGTGAAATGGGCAGAACACATCTGAGCGGCTCCAGCCACCTCCAGATAATTCAGATCCAGCCAAAAATTGGAATCGCACACCGTCCCGTACTCATTACTTCAAAAACAAAACAATTCACACTTACTACAATCAGTTAGATTCTATTTTAAGTATTTAACTAGAACTCAATTACAATTGATCTATAAAACAATCTACAAATCATGGTCCCACACTGAAAAGATACAGTTGAAGTCAGAATTATTAAACCCCCTGAATTATTAGCCCCGTTTATTTTTTTCCCCAATTTCTGTTTAACAGAGAGAAGATTTTTTCAACACATTTCTAATCATAATAGTTTTAATAACTCATTTCTAATAACTGATTTACTTTATCTTTGTCATGATGACAGTAAATAATATTTGACTAGATATTTTCCAAGACACTTCTATACAGCTTAAAGTGACATTTAAAGGCTTAACTAGGTTAATTAGGTTAACTAGGCAGGTTAGGGTCATCAGGCAAGTTATTGTATAATGATGGTTTGTTCTGTAGACTATCGAAAAAAAATATAGCTTAAAGGGGCTAATAATATTGACCTTAAAATGGTGTTTAAAATTTTTTGAACTGCTTTTATTCTAGCCAAAATAAAACAAATAAGACTTTCTCCAGAAGAAAAAAATATTATCAGACATACTGTGAAAATATCCTTGCTCTGTTAAACATCATTTGAGAAATATTTAAAAAAGAACAAAACATTCAAAGGGGGGCTAATAATTCTGACTTCAACTATACATAAGTCCTGTCCTCGGCAAGTGTTATAATATTATTTAATAACTGATAAATCAAGTTTGCCAGCTTGTGGTCACATTCACAGTAGTCTGTTAAATATATTTCATTAATTTCAAACATTTCCAGTGATGTTTTTCTCACATCTTATAATTTTTATAGTTTTTAATTTTAAAGTGGAATGTCTTTAGTCAGGCTAAAGCTAATTGTATTGCTAGCATTCAAGGCAGGCCGAAATCAGACCTTCCATAATAAGTCAGCAAATTCCATTTTTTTTAAGCGCTTTACAGTATCTTATTTTTTATTTGAAGCTTGCTATTACTATTTTGTTTTTGTTGTAATTATTATTTACTTGAAAGTGCCATAAATCTCTACAATTACAACATTTTGATGGCATTGTACAAAACAAAAATGTTCAATTGAGTAATGCAGCGAGGTTTAAATGAACATTTACAATTAACATTCAGAGTTTACACACAGAGAATCTGCATAACCATCTTAAACACAAGCAACAGCTGAGCAACATTTTTCATTGCTCTCATGTTTTTACTGTTTCATTAATTCATTCAGCTTAGTCCCTTTATTAATATGGGGTCGCCACAGCGGAATGAACCGCCAACTTATCCAGCATATGTTTTACGCAGTGGATTCCCTTCCAGATGCAACTTATCACTTGGAAACACCCACACACACTCATTCACACACAAACACTACAGACAATTTAGCCTACTCAATTCACCTATAGCGCATGTCTTTGGACTTGTGGGGAAAACAGAAGCACCCAGAGGAAACCCACACGAACACGGGGAGAACATGCAAACTCCATACAGAAATGTCACTAACCAGCGACCTTGCTGTGACCTTGTACCCACTGCGGCACCGTGACACCCATTTTTATTATTATTATTATACTCTATTAAGATCAAAAATATAATAAATATGTTGTTCTAAGGACATTTTGTCAAGATCAACCATGTGATACACCAAGCACAAATAACAAAAATTGAAATATTCAAAATAAAAATTGTAAAAAATTAAATTTGTTCTGAAAATGTGTCTCTCTGGATGTTTTCTGTAGTTATTAGAACAAGTGAAAACAGCTGTCAACATGTAAATGCATGCATGGACATTAAAGCTTTATATTATATTATATTATATTATATTATATTATATTATATTATATTATATTATATTATATTATATTATATTATTTCTAATAGTTTCAATCAATTTCAACCAACTGGCCCAGCTGGGGCTCGAACCAGCGACCTTCTTACTGTGAGGCAACAACACTACCAACTGTGCCAAAGTTATTTTATATTTTATTTTATATCAAGTATTTGATGAAAAAATTACTTAAGTAAACAGTTACTAGTTACTTTTCATTATATATCTATCTATCTATCTATCCATCCATCCATCCATCCATCCATCCATCCATCCATCCATCCATCTATCTATCTATATAGCTGAAGTCAAAATTATTCGGCCTCCTGTGAATTTCTTTTCTTTTTTAAATATTTCCCAAATTATGTTTAACGAAGCAAGGAATTTTTCACAGCATTTCCTATAATATTTTTTTCTTCTGGAGAAAGTCTTATTTGTTTTATTTCGGCTATAATAAAAGCAGTTTTTAAAACCATTTTAAATTTTATATTTTTTTTTTTGATTGTCTACAGAACAAACCATCGTTAATGATTTACCTAATAATTACCCAAACTTGCCGAGTTAACCTGGTTAAGCCTTTAAATGTCACTTTAAGCGGAATACTAGTGTCCTGAAAAACATCTAGTCAAATATTATGTACTGTCATCATGGCAAAAATAAAAATATTATTATTAAAACCACAGAAATGTGTTGATAAAATCTTCTTAAACAAAAATTGGGGAGAAATATACAGGGGGCTAATAATTCTGACTTCAAATATCCCATAGTTACCATTAATAAGGTTTAAATTGGGATCATTTTGACCCTTACCACTAAGTGTTTTTTCAGGTTGGATTATTATATTATATTATATTATATTATATTATATTATGTTATGTTATGTTATGTTATGTTATGTTATGTTATGTTATATTATATTATATTATATTATATTAATTCTAATAGTTTCAATCAATTTCAACCAACTGGCCCAGCTGGGGCTCGAACCAGCGACCTTCTTACTGTGAGGCAACAACACTACCAACTGTGCCAAAGTTATTTTATATTTTATTTTATATCAAGTATTTGATGAAATAATTACTCAAGTAAACAGTTACTAGTTACTTTTCATTATATATCGATCTATCCATCCATCCATCCATCCATCCATCCATCCATCCATCCATCCATCTATCCATCCATCTATCTATCTATATAGCTGAAGTCAAAATTATTCGGCCTCCTGTGAATTTATTTTCTTTTTTAAATATTTCCCAAATTATGTTTAACGAAGCAAGGAATTTTTCACAGCATTTCCTATAATATTTTTTTCTTCTGGAGAAAGTCTTATTTGATTTATTTCGGCTATAATAAAAGCAGTTTTAAAACCATTTTAAATTTAAGATTTTTTTTTTTGATTGTCTACAGAACAAACCATCGTTAATGATTTACCTAATAATTACCCAAACTTGCCGAATTAACCTGGTTAAGCCTTTAAATGTCACTTTAAGCGGAATACTAGTGTCCTGAAAAACATCTAGTCAAATATTATGTACTGTCATCATGGCAAAAATAAAAATATTATTATTAAAACCACAGAAATGTGTTGATAAAATCTTCTTAAACAAAAATTGGGGAAAAATATACAGGGGGCTAATAATTCTGACTTCAAATATCCCATAGTTACCATTAATAAGGTTTAAATTGGGATCATTTTGACCCTTACCACTAAGTGTATTTTCAGGTTGGATTATTATATTATATTATATTATATTATATTATATTATATTATATTATATTATATTATATTATATTATATTATATTATATTATATTATGTTATGTTATGTTATGTTATGTTATGTTATGTTATTTCCCAGAGATGGTTTTTCAGCTGGAAGGGCATCGCTGCGTAAAACATATGCTGGATAAGTTGTCGGTTCATTCAGCTGTGGCGACCCCAGATTAATAAAGGGACTAAGCCGAAAAGAAAATGAATGAATGAATATTATATAATATTATATTATATGTGGTCTAATAGTTTCAATCAATTTCAACCAACTGGCCCAGCTGGAGCTCGAACCAGTGACCTTCTTACTGTGAGGCGACAGCACTACTAACTGCGCCACCCCTTTTTATTGTTTCAAATATACTCAAGTTGTTATGGATTAAATAGTATGATCACTCATTTTAAGAAATAAAGGTTAAAAAAATATGTTGCTTCAGAATATATTAGGGTGCTTTCACACTAGCACTTTTGGTCCGCAGCCGGGTTCGTTTGACGTCAGAGTATGGTACGGGTAGCTAGTGTGAATGTGTTCTCTGAACTGGGTTGCGCACCCGTGAGAGGTGAAAGAGGTGGTCTGGGGTGCGATTCACGTGATTCACTCTAAAATAACTCTAAATGAACACCAAATAACGGAAGTGAATCGCCAACTGTACAACAAAATATCATTCGTGTGCGTGTGTCTGTACATCACGTACTGTACTTCGGTGACATGCGAGACTGAGCCAGGGCAAACACTAGGGGTGTCAAAATTAATTGTTTCTTCGGTGCACCGCGATGCAGACACGGACAATTCGGTATCGGTTCAGTAATAATCATAACCGGTTATTATGTACTGACGTCATGTATCTCCTATGCGCTATGTCGCGGTAGCTTACTATAGCGAGGGAGGAGAGTGCGAGCGTTTACAATGCTTCGCCTACTTGACGCACAAACTGCGCACAATTTCACTGCGTGTGTGTTTTCTGGACACTCTTTCACTGACACTTACAGCAGAAGCCCCTATTTCACTGCGATTGAGAGAATGAAAGTAAACTCCTTTACTCTCTCTCTCTCTCTCTCTGTGGCCCATTTGACCTGCTGGCGTGACTTTTTCTCTCCTCTCGGCTGATACGGCGATACTTCTAAATAGAGGTCTGCATTCCCGTACGAGCCGGGAGCCGCTGGACCAGACCAGATTTCTTGCGCCGCGGAAATAAATTTCTGAATAAAGTGCGGGAGCGGTCGGTAACTCTGGTGTAAGTTGAACGGGAGCGGGCGGTCTAACAATATCGCTCCCGAGCAAGCACGTGTGTGTGTGTGTGTGTGTGTGTGTGTGTGTGTGTGTTTATGTGTGTGGACTGTGAATGAGAGAGAGCGATGCTGTGTGTTGCTGTCTATGTTTGTGTGTGCGTGTATGTGTGTGAATGAGAGGGCGCGATGCTCTGTGTCGCTTGCTTGGTGCTGTGTGTCTATGTGTGTGTGTGTGTGTTTATACAGACAGCCCCAAATATAAAACTGTGTTTGGGGAAAGCATCGACAATGCACCGTGATGCACCGAGGTATCGAATTGAACCGAATCGATGGCATGATAATCGTAACCGAACCGAACCGTGAGACCAGTGTAGGTTCACACCTCTAGCAAACACAGTGATAACGTCTGCTTGTCTCCTCCAAAAACAGCTTCTGCAGACATGGCGTTATGTTCGGAACTTTTATATTTTTGCGGCAGATGGACATGAGTCGCTTTCTGTATGTCCAAAAACTGAAAGATTCAGTAAAAGCAGAACGACTGTGATGTGCGGACATCTTTCCATTTTGGCATTTTGCTTTTGTGTCTGTCACCTAGCAACAGCCATACACACAACAGCAGCTCGATGACGCAAGCGTACCGGGGTTCAGAAGGAAAAAGACAGTGTGAACTAGGGTTGGGCGATGTTGACCAATTTGGCATCGTACGATGTCTAATGTGTACATCGGCGATGGACGATGGTATCGTCGTCGTAGGCGGGGTGGGGGTGGTTGTTGTTAAATATCAATTAATTCATAATGAATTTAATAATTGTAGCCTATCGTTTTCACTACCTGACCCACATGGTCTTTACTTTACCCATAACCAAACCATAAATAAATAAAGTTATACACAAATTACCACCTGTCAATCACTTTTTTTCTGCGGGACTCTGGCATGATCAGGCGGAGTGATCTGTGTCCTTATAATGGCTTTTCCCCACAGCTGGTGGCGGAGACGAGACGAGAGTTCGTTTGGAGTTCACTGTAATTTGTATTGTGATTAATGATAACTTACTTATTTTATTATTATTATGAGGACATAATAACAAGTAAAGATGCTAGAGCTCGACCGTTTTGGTCACACTTGCGCCTGATATTTTATGCGACCTAAAATATGTATTTGAAAGCATTTGTGATAGTGCATACATTTTTACCGTGCGACCTGTTTTCACAGCAAAATCCTCACCGCGTGCACGGATTTAGGAGACATTTATGCAGGATGCATCTTTGCACCTAAAGACGCCAAACGCAGCGCTCAGGAACAGATAAAAACAGTTGTCATGTGAACTTGCTGAAGTAAAAAAGCCCGCAAAGCTTGCCCCGCCTCTGGCCCAATGCGCTAGAACTGAACGCGAATGGATTGGTTAATATCAGCTGTCAATCACTCAGTCAAAGCCCTGCTGCCTTCACAACATGACAGGAGCAACAGCCGCGGAAATGTGACGCGCTGAAGATGAGAGAATGAAAATAACACTGACAGATTTAGTTTTAGAAAGCACCTAAAGTTAAATAATGGCACATCTTATTAGTGATCATGTGCTGAATGTTAATCCACCATTTACACTTTTCCAAGAGTGGATAAAAGACTTCCAGTGGCTTCAAGTCCGCTATGAAAATAACCAAAGCCATTCACTGTAGAGTCTGTGGGACGGGGTTTACAGGTAACAGCGTTTGCCCCTGAATCTACATATTTTAGGCGCGAGAGGTACTGTGTAATCCTCACGATGCTGTCAGCCGTGCAAACGGCAGCTATAAGTATAATATAACACAGCTCATGAAAAGACTGTTATTGCTATTAAGATGAAATGCAAATAATAAGTTATATATCAATATACATGTGGGGCGGGGCGATGGATCACGATGCCGGCTCAGCATCGTGAAGTTTATCAGCCATCGGCGATGGACGATGACATCGTCTATCGGCCCAACCCTAGTGTGAACACAAACCAATCAAGAAGATGGCAAGGGGGGACAATCGAACTTGGGTACGGTCAATTGAACCAAGTGTGAAAGCACCCTAGGAGTACATTTGAACAAAAATAAATGTTTGAAAAATTCAAGTCACTTAACTTGCATTTATTATGCTTTCTAAGTCTACACAGTCTTGGAAAGAAAGAAAAAGTGTCCAACCTTCCAGGTGCCAAGGGGCGACTCTGTTGTCTGAGATGGTCTATGACCGCCAGCATGCTGCGGAGTGAGGCTTTGTCTATTTGACATTGGTTAGCAGCATCAGCAGTGTTCCCTGTGTGAAAAAATATATATAAATTATAAAGAATTTCAGCACACAAAGTTGTTACTATCTTGGCCCTGAAAAATGGTTTTGCACCTGAATCAGAGAGCATCGGTGTAGTTGGGCGGCTGGTGGGTGTGGAGGGTCTGCGGCACTGACTGAAGAAACTCTGAATCTGTGTGGATAACAGCTGCCTCCAGGAACCATCCGCGTCTCCCAGAAGAATATCATGAACAAAGAGTGGCAACATCCTCTGACAAAAGTCTGATTTTACCTACAGAAGCCAAGGAATTGCTTTAAATAATGAGTTCACTTCCTAGTCAACCAAGATGTTCATTTCTTTCTTGAATTCAATTATTAAGATATTAAGGTGACTGAGGAAAACATTGCATTGCAAGTATTTTCTTCATATGGTGCTCGATTAGGGTCTTCTGTTTTGTAAATTAAATAAATAAAGAATTTGTTTAAAACCTTCTAACAGTTTTGTTCCGCTTCCGCTAACTGTTATATGCGCTGCCGTAACTCCGTGGAGCTGTCTGAGGCACTATTTCTTATAAATAGATTCACTTTATTGGCCTTCTTTTGGAGTGTTGAAGAGAAACAGCTACACACTCTAAGGCTGCGTCCGAAACCGTATACTTCCATACTATACAGTACGCTAAAATCAGTATGCGAGCCGAGTAGTATGTCCGAATTCATAGAATTCGAAAATCAGTATGCGAGAAGTACCCGGATGACTTACTACTTCCGGCGACATTCTGAAGTGTGCATCCCATGCACGCTGCGCTATCCCATGATGCTCCGCGAGAGAATTCATGAATGGAAGTAAATCGACGCAACTGACGCAGGTAGGTCACGTGACCATGACAAAATGGCGGATGTAGTACGTCCGAATTCCATTCATACTTCTTACATTCATACTGTATAGAACGCACTTTTCTAACGGCCGAGTAGTACGTTTAAATTCAAATGCAGTACCTACTGAGTAGTAGGCGGTTTCGGACACAGCCTAATTGTAAAGTTTTGAAAAGTTTTGACCCAGCCAAGGCTCGAACCAGCGACCTTGCTGTGAGGTGATCATGCTACCCACTGCGGCACCGTGACACCCATTTTTATTATATTTATTATTATTATTATTATACTCTATTAGGATCAATAATATAATAAATATGTTGTTCTAAGGACAATTTGTCAAGATCAACTATGTGATACATGTGATACACCAAGCACAAATAACAAAAATTGAAATATTCAAAATTGTAAAAAATTAAATTTGTTCTGAAAATGAATCTCTCTGGATGTTTTCTGTAGTTATTAGAACAAGTGAAAACAGTACGCTAAAATCAGTATGCGAGCCTAGTAGTATGTCCGAATTTATAGAATTCGAAAATCAGTATGCGAGAAGTACCCGGATGACTTACTACTTCCGGCGACATTCTGAAGTGCGCATCCCATGCACGCTGCGCTATCCCATGATGCTCCGCGAGAGAATTCATGAATGGAAGTAAATCGACGCAACTGACGCAGGTTGGTCACGTGACCATGACAAAATGGCGGATGTAGTACGTCCGAATTCCATTCATACTTCTTACATTCATACTGTATAGAACGCACTTTTCTAACGGCCGAGTAGTACGTTTAAATTCAAATGCAGTACCTACTGAGTAGTAGGCGGTTTCGGACACAGCCTAATTGTAAAGTTTTGAAAAGTTTTGACCCAGCCAAGGCTCAAACCAGCGACCTTGCTGTGAGGTGATCATGCTACCCACTGCGGCACCGTGACACCCATTTTTATTATATTTATTATTATTATTATTATTATACTCTATTAGGATCAATAATATAATAAATATGTTGTTCTAAGGACATTTTGTCAAGATCAACTATGTGATACATGTGATACACCAAGCACAAATAACAAAAATTGAAATATTCAAAATTGTAAAAAATTAAATTTGTTCTGAAAATGAATCTCTCTGGATGTTTTCTGTAGTTATTAGAACAAGTGAAAACAGTACGCTAAAATCAGTATGCGAGCCTAGTAGTATGTCCGAATTTATAGAATTCGAAAATCAGTATGCGAGAAGTACCCGGATGACTTACTACTTCCGGCGACATTCTGAAGTGCGCATCCCATGCACGCTGCGCTATCCCATGATGCTCTGCGAGAGAATTCATGAATGGAAGTAAATCGACGCAACTGACGCAGGTAGGTCACGTGACCATGACAAAATGGCGGATGTAGTACGTCCGAATTCCATTCATAATTCTTACATTCATACTGTATAGAACGCACTTTTCTAACGGCCGAGTAGTACGTTTAAATTCAAATGCAGTACCTACTGAGTAGTAGGCGGTTTCAGACGCAGCCTAATTGTAAAGTTTTGAAAGAGCCAGGGCATTTTTTTGAAAATAACTCTTATTTTGAAGCTAAAGCTAGGGTGCCTTGAGTAAACCATGGGATAATTTCCATTGTTGAGTGAACAAACCCTTTAAAGGGGACCTATTATGCTTTTTTTTACATGATGCAAAATAAGTCGGTGATGTCTCTAGAATGTCTATGTGAAGTTTCAGCTCAGAATACCTCACAAATAATTTTTAACAACTCTTTGAATCTGCCCCTTTTATGCTTTGATCCAAATTGTGCCATTTTGGTGACTGTTACTTTAAATTCAAATGAGATTCTGCTCTTTTTAAAAGAGGGCGAAGCTACATACACCATTGCATCATCATAGAAGCAGATTCAAACAGGACTAAAGTTATCTATGTGAAAAACAGAAAACATCAAACGAAGTGTCTCAGAAAAAGACAGTCTATGGAGATTCCAGTGTTAATTTGTGCATCCTAAAACAAATACATCACATTTATAATGCCTCTAAGGCCCCGTTTACACTAATGCGTTTTCGTTTTAAAACGCATAAGTTTTGCTACGGTTACGCCCTCCGTCCACACTACGCCGGAGTTTTCGAGCCCCGAAAACGGAGCGTTTTGAAAACGCTGGACAGGTCGTTTTCATTCTAATACGCTGCTGCTCCGTCTCAGTGTGTATGGGGGAAAACGGAGACATCTGAAAACGGAGGCGTGGCTGCTGAGATTCGCTACCTGATTGGGGCTTTTGGGTCATTGCGTATCCTTCCCTTACTTGTCAAGCCCCTATCACATGACTATAGCGCTACCGGAAGACGGCAGACCAGCCTTCACTGTAAACAACAACATGGACACAGAAATGGGAGCGTTGTTTGCACTATTGTCCGTTTTAGGCGCCATTGTGCAGTTAAACTCTGCCTTTTTTACTACAGCAGCTGCATATATTCGCAAGAGGCAAGCTATTGTTCGAGCACTCGCTAATCGCTCGCGTTCATCATTCAACCAGCGTTTGTTGACTAACAATAACCAAATGCCGAGCGAGACGCATGCTTCCTGTTTATACTTGAGCGCGCATGCCCAGAGTGCGCGAATGGTCACGTGATATACGTTTTTGGTGGAGTGGTGTGGACTGAGATATGTTTAGAAACGCTAGATGAAACGCTAGTGTGGACGCGGATCGTTTTTGATCTAGCTCGCCGTTTTAAAACGAAAACGCATTAGTGTAAATGGGGCCTAAGTCACTGAAACTATTTTCAGCAGGTACGGTGTGAAAATGTTAATGGCGGATGGCTGCTTCCCCCTCAGGGCTGTTAATGCTAATGAAGGAGAGATTGTCACTAACTGGTGGGACAATCCCCCTCTGATGACATGTACAAAGAGAGAATGTCAATCACATTTTCTGAAGTGTTTTTATCAAGTGTGATTACAAAAAACAGAGTTGGTTTATTTGGATATAGAGGCTGGATATATTTACACACTGCTGTCACACAATAATAGGTCACATAAAATCTTGGAATACAAAGGGTGGAGTAAATTATAAGAAAATGTGCATCCTTCATGGTTTTTACTCAGAGGCTTTAATTCAGGAGAACACTCATCTGCAAAACCAACATCACCAAAATAAAATCTTGCATGTACCTCACAGAGAGGTCTGGTGAGAAGCAGGGCCTCATTTCTCACTCCTCCACTGTCTAACAGGGCCATGCACAGGTTCTTTAACCAGTCCTTGTGTCCGTCAGGTTGCATCAACCAGAGGTCAGAACTCGTCAGCCTATCTCTGGACTCTGGAGTCACATCCATAGCCATTATGGGTTCCTGTTTAAAAAAAAAAAGCAGATACGTTTTGTGAGGAATGGGATTTTTTGAATAGGTTGAGGCCTGTTGACACCAATAATAATTACTGAAATGAAGACATCTGAGGGGCATTGCACAAAAGCTGAATTAAGAAAGCCAGGATAACAGAAAAAGCATGGCTTGATCTAGTTTAATCAGCTCCTCCTGGCTTAGTCCGTTGCAGGTTTGCTGATCCAGGATGGGAACGAGCCGCTATGCCAAGCCTAAAGTATATAGCCAGGATTTTATATTATACTGTATTGTTTATTGCATATATTGTTTGTTGCATTGTGGGCTCATGCTAAACAGAACAACAAGAGACTATTACCATAACTCATTTAATTGAATTTTTGTTTTACAAATGTCTCATTAACACATCTATGAACTTGTAAAACTGATCTGAAATCAGGTAAAAACCTGTTCAGCAGTGATGAAAATAACAACGCTATAAATAAATGGTTTACTAACGGCAGTACTTTATTCAGTAACGAGTAATCAAATGAGTTACTGTTTCCCCCGTTCCCTGCGTCATTATTCTGTTGGCGTGCCCAAATTTTTGCACCTGTCTGTTTTTGTTATGACTTAAATTGCATTGCATCTGTTGATTAAATAAATGTTATGTCAGAACTGAAATGTTACTTTTTCCCTAGGGTATAAAACATATCTAAATGAATTTGCTGATTTGAAAGGGCAGCAGGCTATGGCTTGCAATTATGAAAACTATAATTATGGCCAAACTTTTGCATAAGAATGTATGTAACTCAGTTACCATTTGTGAGAACTAGTAACTATAACTAATTACTCTTTTAAAGGAAACAGCCCAACGCTGCTGTTCAGTGATTCGTCATTGGGTGGACAACCATTTAATTTTCAAAATGGTTTAGAAATAACACAGCGAAGCCCTTTTCACTGAAATCATGTGTCCTTGCAAATTTGATACGCACTCCAAACCACTGATTACAAACGAAATGTTTGTAAAGGTTTCAAACCTTCATGAAGCAGTGCTTTGAAAACAGCCATCACTAAAAATATATATTCACTCAATTTTAAATGATGTTTGACACAAACATTCAGAAACAGTGGTAAACAGTTTATTTTGCGTATCCGACGGATGTTACATATTAAAGAAACACTCTTTTTTTGGAAATAGGCAAATGTTAGGAAATTTTACAAGTCCCCTAGATTTAAATGATGAGTTCAAAGATGAGTAATGGCATTATTGAATTCATACAGCCAATCTCTGGGTCTGGCGGAAGCTCAATTAGCTTAGCTTAGCATAGACCACTGAATCGGATTAGCATCTTGCGCAAAAATGTCCAAAGACTTACCATAATATTTCTATTTAAAGCTTGACTCTGCGGTAGATACAAATTTTGTACGCTGAATCTGTACTTTCTCAAGCTCAGCAACGATGTATTTGATCACATCCTAGTTTCTGCAAACGCTGTCAATCTGCCGTTGAACATTCTCCTCAGCCCAAATGTTCAGGAGAGCCCTGATCTCTTCAACTGTCCAGTACTTCGTTCGCCATTTTTTTTTCTTTTTTGCAAGCGAGCGCGATTGCAAAACTAACGTAAGTGAAATGGGCATCTTGTCACCTCTTTAACCTGACACAGGAAATCTCCACCTTTGCCCTTAACCCCTCCCCAAAGCCCCAGTTGGCCCGATCTGGCCCAAGATATTCAGCGGGCCGAAAAAGGCATGTCGATGGCCCTGAGGAAGCCCTGCTTTGACCCGATCAGGCCCCGGAAGTGACAGTGGAAACGCAACTGGCCCTGGCACGCTCGCTTTAGGCACGATAGTGGAAACGCGACTAAGAGCAAAAATGAAAAGGTGCTATTTTATAGGAATTATACTCTCATTCTGGCATAACAATCAAGAAACATTTCTGCAGCAGGCACAATTATACATTAGAAGTTATATAGAAGCTAAGGACTATTTTCAGCCTCTGTGTAATATCATTATAGTAAGAACATTGTGTTATGTTTTTTAGTACTGAGTACACAGAATACTATGTAATTACAGGGATAGCAAGGCCATCCTGAAAAACATAAAACCTAAAAAGCGGCCAATAATAAAATAACAGTAATTTTGATGTGTATTTGTGAATGGCTTACCCGTCTCTTGGCAGAGCGGAAGGGGTTCAGGTATGCCAGCAAAGGGTCCCTTTTACTTTTATGCATTTCCCCGAATTCAATCCCAGACTGAGTGGCCAAGATATCCTTTAGACACAAGCCAGCAGTCTGACGCACTGCAATACTGAAAAAAATATGGGTTAAAAGAACATTGAGCTGTAGTTGGTGCAGTGACATTGAAAATAAATGCCCTATTTTTCATTCAATTTTGTTGCAGTTAATCTTAAATTGTTAAGAAAGTAGAGCATCTGCAAAAGAGGTTGTAATGAAGTGCCTGTGATTTGTGAGTGCATTGTCCATGGAGTTCAGGATAATGAAGATCCACTGATGAGGGACATCATGGAACAGTTTGGCAGCTCTAGCATACAGCTGGTCTTTCCCATGGTGCAAAGCAATGGATGATAAGTCAACTGGCCCAAGTTCTCCCAGGCACCGACCAGCAGCCTCTGAGGAGTAGACAATAAAAACATTTAGCAAATTAAACTAACCAGGGCTTGACATTAACACCCGCCAACCCACCAAATGCGGGTAGATTTCATCTTCGTTAGACAGTCACTCCCACTAGCCACTTTGGCTGGTTGAAAATATTTTCTAAATTTAAGTTTTGTTTTTTTAAAGCAGGGTTCGACAATAAGAATGGCTCAATAGGCTTGCAAATGCAATCTTAGAATCGAGAAACACGACTGACAAAAAAGATTGTGTTCACAAAAGCAAAAGAAAGCAGGTGAATGACAAATAAGAGGATGATCACTCGTGCGCGCAAGTGATGTGATGTACGCGACTGTTTAAAAAGCGTGCATGCTCCCGTTTCCTTGCGTGAAGCAACTGAGCCTGGAAACGCAACTGGTGTGATCGGCTCTACTCGGTTCTCCACTGAGTGGTACGATACGGTTCGGTAAGCTTTTATGGCCGTTTCCACTGTCAAAAGCTATTAAAAAGCAAACCGTACCGTTTGACTTTTTGGATACCCTTTGCAAAGGGTACCTAGCATGACAAAAGAGACAGTCCTCGCTGCAGCCCGCAGCTTAATGATGTAGTTGACCAGATCGGCTACGTAATTGACGATCACCTACACCTCGCCCTGTCCTAAACAGAACGTTCACAGTAGCAATGGGCGTTACCTTAGTGGGCAGTACAAGGTCCGCTACGTAGTTGACGATCGCCTACACCTCCCCCTACCCTAAACCCAACCGACACAGTAGCATGAGCTTTACCTTAGTGAGAGTACAAGGTCCGCTACGTAGTTGATGATCACCTGCACCTCCCTCTACCCTAAACCCAACCGTCACAGTAGCATGAGCGTTTCCTTAGTGGGTGGTACAAGGCCCGCTACATAGTTGACGATTGCCTACACCTCCCCCTACCCTAAACCCAACCGTCACAGTAGCATGAGCTTTACCTTAGTGGGCGGTACAAGGTCCGCTACGTAGTTGACGATCACCTACACCTCCCCCTACCCTAAACCCAACCGTCACAGTAGCATGAGCGTTACCTTAGTGGGCGGAACAAGGTTTGCTACGTAGTTGACAATCACCTACGTCATCAAGCTGCGGGCTGCAGCGAGGACATCTTGCGACAAAAAGGTACCAAAAGCATCAGATTACAGATTAGACATTCTTATAATGTCAAAAAAGTTAGATTTTATTTCCATCATTTACACTTTCAAAATAACAGAAACAAAAAAATGGCACCTGCAAGAACCTCTGTCCAACTGTGGGGGTGGATCAATTATGCTTTGGGGTTGTATTGCAGCCAGTGGCACAGGGAACATTTCACGAGAAGAAGGAAAAATGGATTCAATAAATTTGCAGCAAATTTTGGATGGTAAGTTGATGCCATCTGTGAAAAAGCTGAAGTTAAAGAGAGGATGGCTTCTACAAATGGATAATGATCCTAAACACACCTCAAAATCCACGGTGGATTACATCAAGAGGCGTAAACTGAAGGTTTTGCCATGGCCTTCACAATCTCCTAACCCCAACATAATTGACAGACAGCCCAGAAATCTCAAAGAACTGGAAGACTTTTGTAAAGTAGAATGGGCAAAGATACCTCAAACAAGAATTGAAAGACTCTTGGCTGGCTACAAAAAGCATTTACAAGCTGTGATACTTGCCAAAGGGGGCAGTACAAGTTTTAGTACAACTATTAAGCTGCTTGCTTTTCTGTCTGTTCCATTGCTCTGTTTGTTAGATGTTTGCTCCAACTTTTTTTTGCAGTCTGAAGCGCATCAAACGCACAAAACACCTAATTCGTGCCACAGGATGCCTAATTGACTTCACATGTAAATCACTCGTGCTTCATCTGCGTCTGCTTACTGCACAGGCTGCAAAACATTTCCCCCACTCTCATGTAATGTAATGATTGTGAGGGTGTGGGTGAGACGTAGTTTTTTGAGAGACTCAAATACATCACGTGCGCTGCGTATGCAATGTCTATACAGGGTTCATACACATTTTTACTACTAAAATTCCATGACTTTTCCATGATTTTTCCAAGACATTCAAGCTAATTTTCATAACTTAATGTTTCATGCAATGTCTACATATGCGTGGTAAAAAACAATACGTTAAAATGTATTACAGCATATCGTAAAACATGCAACAATCTGTTTAGTTTCAGCTTATTTATATCTATGTAAAATTGATTTAGATAATGCTTACACCACACTAATAATGTGAGAGCATGTGATTGGCCAAAGTAGTAAAGACAATTAACCTATATTCAAGTATACAGATATCTGTTTTGCATGACTTTTCCAAAACTTTGTGGGTTTTTCTGATTTTACAAAACTTTTTCAGGCCTGGAAAATGCCATGTCAAAATTCCATGACTTTTCCAGGTTTTCAATGACCGTATGAACCCTGTCCATAAGTCACATAAAACAATTAATTGCGAACTAAAATACATAATATTTGATTATATAGTTTGGAATTTGATGTTTTATGAGATTATTTACTTTTTTTGTGAATATTTTGCGTTTAATTAAGAATTTTGCAGAATCAAAAAAATTTGCCAGGTTTTGTTGATTTTGCGTTGGATTCGGCGATCGTGGAATCGTGACAAACTAGGGGGTCTGCCTTCAGGATATATGCTGTCAAAAAAACTCATCAAGCCATTTTAGTAGTTCTTAACTTTTCACTTACTCATGATGTCTCCTCCACCAGGGTGGTTAACTGCGATTTTACAGAGCTGAAGAAGGTTGAGGACCAGATTAACCAGAATACTGCTGTCAAGATCAGCTAAATAAACACAAATAGCAGATATTAAGATGAAGCATCATAACACTGCTTATAGTGTATAACAGGGCTATTCAATTGGCGGCCCGCGGGCCGAACCCGGCCCCCGAGGCAATCTGTTCCGGCCCCCCAAATAGTGTGACCAAAACATCAAAAATAAATTTAGTTCAGTCGAAAAAAGGTCGCTATCGTTATTAAGTGACGTGCGTCTGTTCAATACAGCACGAGCTGCAGTTAAAGGCTGCGCAGCGAGTCACCTGACATTAAGTGAGTGGCACAAGCAGATGTTTGTAGAAAAGGCCTTTTGTACAATGCACTGATATCGTTAATAGGAATGCAATGATTAGCCGATTTCACTATTAACCCTGCTTTTATTCATTGAGGCTTCTCACCGCCGCATTTCTGTTGCACGGAAAAAAGCTGCTGCAACTAAAGTTATGCCAATACGCACGCACATTGGATTAACTATAGCAGCAAGCCGTTGCGTCTTTTCCCCGCGCAAGTACATTGTTTCCAATTGAGACGTGCACACTGCTCACAAAGCGGACTGTCACACCCGCACACAGTAGAAATGATCTCAGGCTGTAGTGGTGAGAGTTGTGCGTGGCTTTCAGTGCAATGTAAACAAAAGATATGCTAGATGAATTATTAAAATGATTATGTATGAACGCAGATAATAACAACAGTTCATTTAAACTCTTATCTTATATATAGCTTAAATTAACATTAGACAAATACTGTATTTATTTATTCTTATTTTTATTTATTTATTTATTCATTTTTCTGTCATTTATTTTCATTGTAAAATTATCACTCATGTTTAAATCTAAAACTTTTTCATTTATTTTTAAGTCCAAAGAGAGAAATGGACTATTGTTTTTTTTTTTTTTCAATAAACAACACTTTAAAATATTAGCAGTTTTCTTGTGATTTTCTAAACTAGACGTGTTTTGAATGTAATAAATGCATAATAATGGTGATAACTGTGAAACCATGATGATTCTTCAGACTATATCGTACAACCAAAATCTATAATCGTTGCATCCCTCATTGTTACCCAGTTTAAAACAGAACATATGAATGTGTCTAAATATAGTAGAAGCCTACTGGAGCAATACACTAATTTTGTGCCTCGAAATACATTTGGATATGCTTGTAAAAAAAGCCACATTGTACAATGCAGTGATGTTATGTAGTTTCAAAATACAACATATTAACGTTTTAATGTAGAAAAGTCAACGTGGGTGTCTTAAAGAGCAAATATACAGCATATGAGCTCTTATATTGCTGTTGTGTCATCACTTATATTGCAAGTCATATCTCCGGCCCCCCGTTTGGGATGCTTTTCATGAACCGGCCCCCATGACAAACTAATTGAATAGCCCTGGTGTATAACAATGTCATGATTCTGACCATGGCATTCTTTCAAAAGTTGTCCTATCTGCTGTTTATGGCTGTGAAGTTGCCTTTTTAAATCCTTCAATCCCTCCAAACGGGCCAAGGGCAAAGAATCACAAGATGCAACAGACAGAAAATGCTCAATTTCCTGCAAAAGATGGAAAAAGGGAGAAGCAGGCACATAAAATTAAGAGTATAAAAATGTTAAAAGTATAAATGATCAATGACAAATACAATATATCAATTGGGCCATAATGTTCACCAGCCAACTTTGAAGTTCTTAAAGGTATAGTTCACCCAAAAATAAAAATTCTGTCATCATTTACTCACTCTTTACTTGTTACAAACCCGTTTAAACTTTGTTGGGGAAAAATAAACATAATTTTGGTTTGTTTTTCTTTTCATTTAACAATTGTATTTGTGATATATAAAGGTGATATATTAACTGAACTTCTTCTCGAGCGTGATATGTTTTGCATACTAATTGTCACGATCACCAGCGATCTACAGCCAAAGATCGCTGGTAAACACACACAGTCACATGGACTACAAATTCGCCATGTTATGGACTACAACTCCATACATGCACTCCGCTCACACACCTGTTCCAGATCATGACTGATTGCCTACTCACAGCAGAAACCACTCAAGGACTGATTGCATACACATAAATACAGCGCACTAACACTCTGTTGTTGCTGAGTCTTGTATCCTGTATAGTGAGCATTACGACGCGCTTTCCCTTGTCCTGATTCCTGTGGTTAGACCTTTGCTTTGTTTTGTTTTGTTTTGTTATTCCCTGTATGCCGCCTGCCTTGTGAGCATCTGCCTGCTACTACGACTACGACTCTGGATTGCCCATATACATCTGTTTGTTCCTGTTTTGACCACTCCGTTGAAGCGTCTATCCTTGTTACACTAATGAAGCATTTTTGCGAAAGTAGATGAAGCTGATAGAGATGCAAAGGCATGATCGTCTAAAATTATCTTGAGCTCTGCAGCGAAACTTCCTGTGAGCACAGAATTGCAGTTGAGAAGTCTTGTGCTTTTTGACGTTGTGCAGAGAATTCGTAGAAAAAGAGGACGTATGTATGGGTGCGGCCAATAGAGGACTGGAGAATGATTGACAAGTGACGAATTCCACTAAACTCCACCTGATAATATCAGCTACGTATAAAAGCATGAATCAGCAAATGAAATTTGTTGCGCACCGTTGAATGTAACTCTTGCATTGGACTGAGGATAACAGAATTCTGTGTATCGAATTATTCAATTGTATCCAATAAATTGCTAATATGTTAAACATTGAAGAAAAACCTCTCCTGACCTTTTTTATTGAACACTCATGTAATTGACTAAATACTCCAAGAGCTTCTTTGTTGTTGAACACAAAATTAGATGTCTTGAACCAAGCTGTTAACCTGTAACCATTGATTTCCATAGTATTTATTTTTCTAACTATGAAAGTCAATGCTTTCAAGCTTTCAGCTTTTTTAACATATTATTTTGTGTTCAACAGAATAAAGAAAGGTTACTTGAGAGTGAGTAAATATTAAGTACATTTTCATTTTGGGGTGAACTATCTCTTGAATTTTAAATATACAGCACTACATTTTATGATAGATAATATGGGTCTACGCAGTGTTTTCTGTAGTTGTTGTTGACCTGTCTGAGTGTGAAAGCTCCTGAGCTGTATTTGAGAGCATGTTGGGCAGCTCTGAGCTCTGTGAAGTTTGGTTGGTCAGGGAAAGGCTCCAGCAAGGGTATAGACTTTCTCAACATCCTGTTCTCTGGGTTTTCCAATACCAAGAACCTCAGGAGGCTGAGCACCTATATGCAGACATGTATAATTCATAACATGAAAAAAAAAATCATTCAAATCAAACAGTTTATCACTCTTGTAAGATATATTTTACACCTATGTTTTCTTTTAATTGATTTGTAAATGATATAATGTTGACCAACACTGACCCCATGTCAACAAAAAAAAAAGAACAGTCACTTGAAATCCTAATTGCAAGAAAAAAACTATAAATTTCAGCAAATTAGTTCAAATCAATAAATAGTGAACTTTATGACTTTAAATAAAAATAAATAAAAAAAACTTTATGTGTATAGTCAGAAAACATTACAGTCTCTTAAAGGGCACCTATTTACCCCTTTTTCAAGATTTAAGTCTTTTGTGTCTCCAGAATGTGTCTGTAGAGTTTCAGCTCAAAACACCCATCAGATTATTCAGCCTGATCTCACAAAGGAAACGTAAGTATTTTACGTTTTGTCAGTTTAGTGGCTAATTCGTACGAATTCGTACGAGTTCAGTCGTACGAAAATGTACGATTTTAAAAAGGAGGAGTTGCACCTAACCCCACCCCTAACCCCAACCGTCATTGGGTGATGAGCAAATCGTACTAATTTGTACGAATTAGATCGTACGAATTCATACGAATTAGCCACTAATCAAAAAGTTACGAATTGGCCGTGAGATAGCGTTGGATTATTTATTATACCTTTCAGAACATTGGATTTTCTGCTCTGAACGACCATGTAGCAGTTTTTGTGGCCTGTGCCTTTAATACTAGTTCTCCCAGCCCACGGTTCCCACGTGCCTGTCATGCTGCGTTCACACCAGACGCGGAAGAAGCGTCAATCGCAAGTGATTTACATGTTAAGTCAATGCAAATGCGTGAATAGACATCCTGCGGCGCGATACGCGCTTATGGCGCTGCGCGAATGATGAGAATTGCGCGGATGGCGCGAATGGCATGGTGCGAATTGAGTGCTTGACGCGCTTAACGTGCAAATCGCGCAAAACGCTCGAGTTGAAAAATCTGAACTTCTGCGGACATTCGCGCCGCGTTAACCAATCAGGAGCTTGCTCTTGTGGGGGCATGATTGTGACGTAGCACCTGTTGTTGGTGTCCCTGGGGAAATTCTCCAGCCGACACCGACAACAGTTCATCAAACTGGGCTTGGCTCAGTCAGAAGCACCGATAAAAGCCTCCGTCATCCAGGTTAAGTTTCTGGAGGAGTTTATGAGCGCTGGGTGCACCTCTAAAAGTATCTAGTGGACTCAGACACTGCTCCAAACGTATCAACGCAGTTTTTTAGCCTTCATAAAGCACATAAACACAGTTATTTTATCAATAAAATCCATGTTAGACATTTAGCAACGAAGCTACAGTCACCGGGCAGACAGAAGCCCTGCCCATGACGCGAATCCGCATCTGTTCTGAAGTGAATTTGATGCACGAATGAAGCGGAGTTTGACGCGCAAATAAAGCGGAGTTTCACGCGCGAATGAAGCGAGTAAACTCAAATGTTCACGCGTCTATTTACACGCGAATAGCACGATTTATCCGCGCGTTCCGCGTCTGGTGTGAACACAGCATCAGAAGTGTGTCTCAAGCCCCGTTTACACTAATACTGTACGTTTTAGTTTTAAAACGGCGTTTTAGAACGAAAACGTTCCGCGTCCACACTGGTGTTTCATCTAGCGTCTCTGAACAAGTCTCCGTCCACACTACACCTCTAAAAACGTACATCACGTGACCACACACACACACACACACTGGCATGCACTGCAGCGATGAGAGCTGTGCATGTCAGACTGCTCATCTAGGATCTACCGCTGGATCTAATCTCACTGTATTTGTTAATTGTGATATTTAATTCATCTTGTTGTCTATATCTAACGACATATTCCCTGACTTTGGTCTTTTGAATCTATTGCTTGTTCTCAGGTAACGTGTTTTGGCTAAAGATAAGTTAATATATTAATTTATGTAACCACGTACACTGATTCTGCACATTTGACTGATTGCTTGCCTTTATTTGCTATATTGTATAAACTTATTGTACGTTATACTTTTATATTGGCCATTATTGATTATTAAAACTGATATTCAGCAAATGAGAGGGTATTATTTCGCATTTTTCACTGAAAATGAAAGGAGGCAGTCATGTTTTAGGCTCTGTTTTGTTATAAATATGCCTACAGTGAAGATGACGGTCATATAAATATGTAGCTACACAACGCCTTAACATTTTTGGTGTCTGTTAAGTCGTTAATATCAAAATGAAAATAGGCAGTTCCTTATATCATGTATTCATTTTATTGTTAAGAAAGTGAATCAACGTAGCCAGGGTGATGTGAATGAGGTTATAAAGTACACTGTTCTCTTCAAAGATTTACCAGACGTGTCCTCGGGAGTTTGTTTTCCATATCAAACTTATGAAGTCTGAACTGTGAAGGCTAAATTGAGGAAAAAGCTCCAATCAGATCGCATCCGTTTTCAGATGTCTCCATTTTCCCCTATCTACACTGACACGGAGCAGCAGCGTTTTAAAATTAAAACGGCCTCTTCAGCATTTTCTAAAAGCTTAGATTACAGCGCTCGAAAACTCCGGCGTAGTGTGGACGGATGGCGAAATCATAGCAAAGCGTATGCGTTTTAAAACTAAAACGCATTAGTGTAAACGAGGCCTCAATCTATGCCTTGGCTGCGTCAGATAAACAGCACAGTGGCCGACATGAAGGAAGCAGATCTCAGGTAACTTTTGTGAGAAATATTACAGTAAGAACTTTCCCAATGAGTATTTGATGCATTTGTTGTGGAGTTGCAACAACGAGTCCCACACAATGACGTTGCAAAGTTCATGCACACACACACACACACACACACTTTAACACTTTAATATCCACTGCTGTATGGACATCTGTTTATTTATAATATAATTTATTACTGTATAATATAATTTAAAGACCACATACCGGTAATGAAGCGTCTTTTTTATAATTGTATTGACACGTGGCTGTGGTGATAAAAGACGGTAAAATCGCTGTAGTTCATTACAAACATAGTACACTGTTTTAAAAAGATTCACAGAGAGCTGAACAGATCTTTTAATTCTGGTTGCTTTGCACATGTCCTGTTTTGTGGATATGATTACATGTGTTACTACGGAGACATGTTAATACAGGACTGTCAATCAATTCGGTGGGCAGGAAAACCACACTCCTACATCACGTTGCAGTGAGCCTCAAAATGGGAGAGATTTGGATCCTATTTTAACGTCAGAAAATTCAAAAAAAGAGACTTATTGTCTTTATATCACCCTAATATGACTGTGGATACACTATACCTTCACACAGTTCTGTCCAAACAACTCCCAAAAGATGATTTTCAGCATAGGTGCCCTTAAAATAAACACGTCCACTACTTGCTTAAAATTATATTAATTTCCATAATAATTCCACATCTGAAATCATTATTCATTCATTCATTTTCCTTTGGCTTAGTCCCTTTATTCATCAGGGGCCGCCACAGCAGAATGAACCTTCAACTTATCCAGCATACTGTATGTTTTACACAGCGGATGCCTTTCCAGCTGCAACCCAGTACTGGGAAATGCAATCATTAATATAAAAAAAATTATATATATATATATATATATATATATATATATATATATATATATATATATATATATATATATATATATATATATTTCCAGGTCTCATGACCAAGCAATGTTTTATTTATGTACTATATTACATTTGTTTCAAAAAATAATATTATATACAGTTGAAGTCAGAATTATTAGCCCCCCTGTTTATTTTTTTTCTCCAATTTCTGTTTAACAGAGAGAAAATTTTCTCAACACATTTCTAAACATAAAAGTTTTAATAACTTATTTCTAATTACTGATTTATTTAATCTTTGCCATGATGACAGTAAATAATATTTTACTAAATATTTTTCAAGACACTTCTATACAGCTTAAAGTGACATTTAAAGGCTTAACTAAGTTAATTAGGTAGCAAGGTTTCCGCTACATTCATTCATTCGTGGCAGGCCGCCACGCCAAAATCCATCCCGCCACGGCTACATTACAGCTTCTTATTTAAAACATTTAGTCGTGTTTTTTATAGCGGATTATAATCGCACCAAAACAAATTAGAGGTAAACAGCGCAAACTTTTCTCTAACCGTAGTAGTGCTGTGCGCTATTTGTTCAAGGTGACATGCTGACTGACTCTCTGACAGACTGACTGAAAGGTGCGTGAGTCTAGCAAACACCGCGTAGCTTTCAGTTAAGATGAACACAGTTTCCATAAGTATACTTTATTGATAAAGGTCAATGGCTTTGCATACAATGACTTTATCTTGCTGGAGTTTATAGCTGTTTCGTTTTACTTCAGGACGCGTTAATGTCGGAAAACGCACAAAAACACACTAAATCGCGCTTCAGCAGCGCTTATTGGAGAGCACACAAGAAGATCTGCACTTGAACGTGTAAATTTGAGTGCGTGCAAGAAGTTCTGTGCATGAACAGAGGAAATCGGCGCACAAGCAAAGAGATTCGCATGCTCTTATTACATGAATGCTATCTCGACTTGTTATACTGCGTGTAATATTTGTCTTTGAAATAGTTGGCAGATCTGTGTAAAAAAAAGTCCTGCCGCCACAGCTGGAAAAAATCCTAGAGGAAACACTGGGTAGGTTAGGGTAATTAGGCAAGTTATTGTATAATGATGGTTTGTTTTGTAGACAATCGAAAAAAAAATAGCTTAAAAGGGCTAATAATTTTGTCCTTAAAATGGATTTTAAAAAAATTAAAAAACTGCTTTTATTCTAGCCGAAATAAAACAAATAAAACATTGTCCAGAAGAAAAAATATTATCAGACACACTATGAAAATTTCCTTGCTCTGTTAAACATTATTTGGAAAATATTTAAAAAAGATAATAAATTCAAAGGGGGGCTAATAATTCTGACTTCAACTGTATATATATTTTAGATTGTAAATAGAGTGTCCATAAAAAAAAGAAGCGGAACATTTAGCTTATATTGGATTATTTTTGTAATAACTTATTCATTTATTTCCCCTCACAGTTTTAGGGCTAGCCAAAAACAATTTTACAAAAGATATTTTCCGGTATATAACTTTAAAAATATTGGTTCTTATTTTTAAAAATATTATAAAGTTTATTTTACCTTATTTCATATAATATTAAGGACTTCTTGGAAGCTTTTGGGGTTCTATTTCTTGTGAACCACTTGCACTACATATACGTATACATTCTGTGCGGTCTCACCTGCTCAGATATTGCAGATTGTTCAGTGACCTGTGCTGTGAGAGTACCCACAATGACCTGCAGGTGGCTCTCTAGAGCATCATCACAGTATTCCACAGCCGTCTGACAGACCAGTGACAGCAGGTCACAGCAGAGGGAGAGACTGCGAGTGGACACTTCATCCTGCTGAGATGACCTGCAGCAAAAAAACAAGACCTTGATCATTTTGAATTAGCTAGCAACAACAAAATAAGGGGTTCTACTTTGCAGGTGTCCAGGTTTTTCTGAAAATTGTCTCACAATACTTCACAGAACAATGACTTTATTAGGTCTGTTTTAGGATTATTCTAAACACAATTTTATTGTACTATTTTAATGTGGCTTAAAGGATTTAGGATATGTTCAGGCAGGATGGCATTAATAAGTACTAGTAAACAGCCAATGCTAGCTTAAACACAATTAGTAAAAAGGGATAGTTCACCCAAAAATGAAAAATTACTCACTGTTTACTTACACTCAAATGGTTCCAAACCTTTATGAGTTTCTTTTTTTTATGTTTAACACAAAATAATATATTTTAAAGGGTCACGAAACACCAAAACACATTTGTGAGGTGTTGACAGTCATATATCTGTTCCACGCTACTAAAAACACTATTAGGACACATATATTGCACTAAAAAGTGAAAATTGGTTGTTTTTGCATTGTTTTGAGCAAATTTGTTTTTCCGGTTTAAAAAATAAATTTTGAAGCTACGTCACAGCCATGGGATCCTTGTGTAAATTCCAGCGTGGAAACTGGATGTCTGTACCGGCCGGTACAAAGTGACGTCAATGAGTTTTTAGCATTAATTCATGAGAAAGACTTGGTTTAAACCAATCAGTGCGCTCTATTGTGAATGAGGTGCAACTTTATTAATATGCATACAGGGAGTGCAGAATTATTAGGCAAGTTGTATTTTTGAGGATTAATTTTATTATTGAACAACAACCATTTTCTCAATGAACCCAAAAACTCATTAATATCAAAGCTGAATATTTTTGGAAGTAGTTTTTAGTTTGTTTTTAGTTTTAGCTATTTTAGGAGGATATCTGTGTGTGCAGGTGACTATTACTGTGCAGAATTATTAGGCAACTTAACAAAAAACAAATATATACCCATTTCAATTATTTATTTTCACCAGTGAAACCAATATAACATCTCAACATTCACAAATATACATTTCTGACATTCAAAAACAAATCAGTGACCAATATAGCCACCTTTCTTTGCAAGGACACTCAAAAGCCTGCCATCCATGGATTCTGTCAGTGTTTTGATCTGTTCACCATCAACATTGCGTGCAGCAGCAACCACAGCCTCCCAGACACTGTTCAGAGAGGTGTACTGTTTTTCCTCCTTGTAAATCTCACATTTGATGATGGACCACAGGTTCTCTATGGGGTTCAGTCAGGTGAACAAGGAGGCCATGTCATTAGTTTTTCTTCTTTTAGACTCTTTCTTGCCAGCCACGCTGTGGAGTACTTGGATGCGTGTGATGGAGCATTGTCCTGCATGAAAATCATGTTCTTCTTGAAGGATGCAGACTTCTTCCTGTACCACTGCTTAAAGAAGGTGTCTTCCAGAAACTGGCAGTAGGACTGGGAGTTGAGCTTGACCCGAAAAGGCCCCACAAGCTCATCTTTGATGATACCAGCCCAAACCAGTACTCCACCTCCACCTTGCTGGCGTCTGAGTCGGACTGGAGCTCTCTGCCTTTTACCGATCCAGCCACGGGCCCATCCATCTGACCCATCAAGACTCACTCTCATTTCATCAGTCCATAAAACCTTAGAAAAATCAGTCTTGAGATATTTCTTGGCTCAGTCTTGACGTTTCAGCTTGTGTGTCTTGTTCAGTGGTGGTCGTTTTTCAGCCTTTCTTACCTTGGCCATGTCTCTGAGTATTGCACACCTTGTGCTTTTGGGCACTCCAGTGATGTTGCAGCTCTGAAATATGGCAAAACTGGTGGCAAGTGGCATCTTGGCAGCTGCACGCTTGACTTTTCTCAGTTCATGGGCAGTTATTTTGCGCATTGGTTTTTCCACACGTTTCTTGCCTAATAATTATGCACACCTGATATAGGGTGTTGATGTCATTAGACCACACCTCTTCTCATTACAGAGATGCACATCACCTAATATGCTTAATTGGTAGTAGGCTTTTGAGCCTATACAGCTTGGAGTAAGACAACATGCATAAAGAGGATGATGTGGTCAAAATACTCATTTGCCTAATAATTCTGCACTCCCTGTAATAATGAATTTAACATGTTTAAAAGACAACTTTTGTTGTCAATATATGAAACTCAGGAAACCAAAACACAATTTTCTATTTAAAAATGAATCTACCGATGCCTGTATTTACAGCATTGGTTATTCAGTCAAAAACAAAACATTATTCACTGTTCTTTATTTTTATGGACAGAATTTCTAGACACAGCCTTGAGCCAGAGGGGTACTGGTTTCATCTTTACTATTTGCAGATAATGTTGTCCTGTTGGCTCCATCAGACCAAATCCGTAGAGACAGGACAATCAACACAAACTGGAACGGCGTCTGTTTTAAAAGAAGACGAGTGGCAAATCCAGATTTCACCATTTCCAGATGCGAAAAGCTCTCAGGTAAAAAATGTTCCTAACAAACATATTTTTGTTGCGTGTTAGCAGACCACTGTAATCCACACGTAAATCCAGCTGCGCTCTCATAGCGGAGAATTGCAAACAAAATCTTCGTTGCAGCACATTTATAAACGCAACACTGACGACCCATGTCTCCAAACAATTCTTCTTCTTCCACTTGTTTTAATTACTGTTGGCAACACAACATGGCATCTCTCTGCTGTCTGAACACTCTGTTGTCTTCGAAGCTATCATGCATATTAATGAAGTTGCACCTCATTCACAATAGAACGCGCTGATTGGTTCGAGCCAAGTCTTTCTCATGAATTAATGCTGAAAACTCAATGATGTCACTTTGTACCGGATGGTACAAAATAAACGTAAATAATAAATATAAACGTGGGACATATACATGTCTGACAACATCTCAAAAAATGTGTTTTGGTGTTTCGTGACCCTTTAAGTTGAGGTGCTCTTTGTTTTTATATTAGATTATTTTTATATTTACTGTTGCACTAAAGTCCAAAAGTAAAGAATTGATGTTATTTATTACTTGATTGTTCAAGCTACCTCACAGAAGTGCTCTGTTTGTTAAAAGAGTTGTTGAGTGTTAAAATAAGGTGAATTTAATAAAAAATAAGGAACATCCTGGATCTGTATCTTCGCTCTTCTTTATTCTTTTTTTATGTATTATAGAAGTATCGGATTGGGTTTCAGTATCGGTAGATACTTAAAATCAAATGACTCTGATTCGATGGCTCCAAAACACTCTTTTCCTTGGCTCTCAACGAAGGCGGTCGCACTTTTTCCCTCTTCGTCCCTTATCTTCCCTGGCTGGCTCTTCTTGTCTCGTCTTATTCTATCTCTGAGGCTCTCCGTGTTCTGCTATCCAAACGAATAAGGAATTATGGATCTGATCAACTGGTCGCTGAACGCGATTGACACCATCTTCTCGACGAGAAGTTTGAACTTGTCCTGCCGGGACGTTTGCAGCTGGATACGTGATGGACGGGTGGGAGAAGTGGCGCGTCGTGTGCCTGGCTGCTCTGTCCCTGGAGGATATTGAAGATATCTACCTATTCGGAACTTTGATAACAGGGTTTCTGCTGATGGGCTTATGCGGGGCCCTGGGGTATCGACGACTGATGAAAGCGGTCAGTGCAGCTCAGAACCCCACCAAGCTGACCGGCTTGATTGAAACTATAATAGGCAGATATGCTGCTAATCAGACTGCTGTATTAGACCGCAAATTGGAAAACATCGGGGTGAAATAAGCAGCATTGCAACAAGATTTGGCCAGGACTGGAGACCAGTGACGGACATTAAATATCTGTGAAATTGGCAGGTATTGACCAAAATTTGAAATACTTTCTTCTCTTTCGGCTCCCAGTGTTTTTCCAGCCAGACGGCCTCGGCTGGAGAAAAACAACTTCTCCCGGATAGCAAGATAAGGAGACGCTCTGAAATTCCTGCTCCCTGTCAAGGACACCTGTTGGACTCTACAGGCTTACACACATACACAGCTACAGATAGACACTACCTAACCCTTCATCCCACGCCTTCGTGTGCTTTCATCCACTGGAGGGGGTAGGCGGGTCTGTGACCAGCGCCTCCATGGCTGCAGGAATCGACGGCTGCCCGCCCTTGCCGGACTACATCCACACCCCCTTTCCCATCCCCTGTTGCAATGTATGTCAATGTTTATGTGTTTTTACAGTATGTGCTTCTGCTGGGGCTTTTTTTATCTCCCTGATCTCACACTGCTCTAACCCAAGGCCAAGGTGGGAGGGAGTTTTTTTTTCGCCTCTCTTTCCTGAATTGTATCTTACTTCCTTTTTCTAAATGCTACCTCCCGTTGACCTGTCTTCCCCTGAAATCTGATGTTTGTGTATAGTTGGGGGGGGGGGGGGGGGGGGGGGGTCCAATTTCACTATATGTCAGTGTATGTGAATACAAGGAGGTATACGTGACGAATAAAGGATTGATTGATTGATTGATTGATCGAGGGCAAAAAAACTTGATCGGGACATCCCTAATAGATACATTTGTTTTGTGTTTACTCTATGATTGAATTTGTTGCACATCTGCCGGTTCCTGCCTCTGAATGAGCAAGTTTAAGCTACTTGTACAGTGAGCTAGCATTACAGGTATTTATGTTGTAAACAATACACCCATGAAGAAACTCAACCATACCAGCAAGTGTTTTAAAAGTGAAATTGTCAGAGCAACACAAACAGAATGCAGAAGTATAAATGTACGGCTACGTGCAAGGCATCACTCAACGCAGTATAATTCAGCCTTAAGATGCGACGACTTTGAAAATTGTGAACTCGGCATAAACAACCTATACAACCCTAAAGGGTGCTAAAAATGCAAGCAGACCTGCTGTTGATGTGGTGAATGAGTGTGTAGATGATGTCACGCAGCACAAACGCCCAGGCTCCACCAAGCCCATCCTTCACCTCTTTGAGCAGCAGGCTGACAAATAAATGGTACATCATCAGTATGCGGTGCCTCTCGTAGGCATTGGTGGTCTCGTCGGCCTTCTGACAGACTGCGACCAGAATTCTCTGAATTGACATCTGAAACATACAGAACAAAGACTAGCACCAAAGCAGTTGTTGACTTGCTAGATATTTAATTATGATTATGAAATATTTGAGAGGTAGGCTCACTGGAGTCTTGGACAGGATGGCCACCAGAGATTTGTGGTTGGCACTGTGACATTTGCTCAGGTAATCCAGTGTGGCTTTGATCACATATGAGCTGAAGAATGGTGGGTTTGGCGCAGGATCCAGCTCTCTGATTACAAAAATAGAGCTTGCTTATGAATTTGCACTGGATTCAAATGAAGTGGTTGTTATATCACATTTGTTTGTGAATTTTTAATAGATGACGACACAAAAACTGCAATCGCATTACCTCAGTATATTGAAAATAAATTCTATGTATTCAGTATATTTCAGTAAAATGAAAAATGCTAAAAAATATACTGACCAGTATTTTCCATACAATAACAATTAATTGGGAATTGAACCTTCAGTCACAATAAAAAAGGTCCTTAGCAACACACTTGATATTAAGAGACATACAATTTTGAGTTCTCAAGTCATTCACCAAACTAAAAACAAAGTAACATCCAAACCAAAGTACACACTAAGGACCCTATTTTAACGATCTAGGCGCAAAGTCCAAAGCGCAGGGCACAAAACCATAAAGGGCGTGTCAGAATCCACTTTTGCTATTTTAAGGACGGAAAATTCCACTTTGCGCCGTGGCGCATGGTCTAACAGGGTTGAGCTTATCCTCTTAATGATTTATAGGTGTGTTTTGAGAATAAACCAATCAGAGTCTCATCTCCCATTCCTTTTAAGGGTCTGTTGCGTCGCGCCATAGCGCATTTGCTATTCACATGGCGGACTTTGAGCGTTGAATAACTGAGCGCTTCACTAGCGAGAAAACAGTTAAACAGACCATCTGCAGTGTGAGAATGAGAGATGAGCCTCCTCATTCTTTACTTTCACTTTCACTCTCTTCCATGGATAAGGAAAGGTGTTGTACGCACACACATCCATTAGCCTACATAATTAATTTTGTTTGTTAAGCGCACAGATTTGTTTCAAATCTATTTCTAAATTCAGTTCTAATTTCCAGCAAACGAATAAATGAACAATAATAACGAAGTGTGGTCAAAAAACTGTTATATCCAAACACACATGCTATGCCCCATATGGTCTAAAAGCTGACAAGTGAGCAAATCTAAGCTAGTTTTTAATAAAACAAATATTAATATGCATATAATAAATAATACTACTACTAATAATAACATTATGCAAAAGCAATTTTTCATGAATAAACTGAAAAAGCCCCCCGAGGTAAAGAAGGCATGAAGGCAGGGGTTTTTATATTTATGTGGAAAGTAATATATTTTTGTAATATTTTATTCCTTTAATTCTTTTTCATTTGTAAAGATATTTGCGTATTGCTCTACATCCTGTGCGTATTAAGCAATGTGTAAGCGAGGCGCACATCTAACCGCTCTGCGCTGGACTTTAGACCTGCTCTCAGCTGGTCTATTGAACAGTCTATTTTAGTTCCTCAAAATAGCAACGTCAAAACGACACTTGCGTCCAGCTGAAACTAGCAAACAACATTTGCGTCGCGCCTTGCGCCGTATTGCGCCGGGTGTATGATAGGGCCCTAAGAGTTTAGTGAAGATATCAATTAAAGTTTGATACTATTTCAAATTAAATAAACGTGTGTAAATGCTTCTACTTCACAGTAAATTACACAGTTATACAACTAAAGTTATATGTTTACTAATGCTGCCCAATTTTATAAAGAGTAGTTTGGTCATTGTTGTAATCCAGATAATTTAACACAATTACATGAGTGGGCCATATGACCACAAAACTGTATGAGTGGCTCATTTAAATAGTGAAATGTGCCAATTTAAATCGGAATTGAAATTGTTTTTATTTTCAATTAATAGCACAGACCCTAGTGTTGACAACTACAGAATATTATTAAGCAAAGCAAGTACAAAAGTGTATTATTTGATTCGGTAACACTTTATTTTGATGGTCCATTTGAGTATTAGTAGATTGTCTGCTTAATATCTGTTGATGCTGACATTTAACAGTCCTTTAACAGACATTTAACTGACTATAAAAAACTTTGCAAGTACACGTCAACTTACACTAACCCTAACCCCAACCCCAACCCTAACCCCAACCTAACAGTCTACTTATAATCTAATGATAATTAGTTGCAATGTAACTTAAATTCAACAAACGGACCATCAAAATAAAGTGTGACCTTTGATTCTGTTTTCAACATCAAAAGGCAACATACACATTGATTGGGATGTGTAACACTTTGGATTTTTGCTTATTTTCTTTTTTATGTCTATTTAAGGGATTTAATTAATTTAAAGTATATAAGCATTGTGATATTATTAGTTCTTGGCCACTTTCATATCTAAAGCCGGGCTCAGACTACAGGAGTTTAAGCCTGATTTATGCCTGATTTTCACCTCCCAAAAATCGGAGATGAAATCTTGTCGAGGACTTTGATCGGCGCAGGTTATCTGGTGAGCTGTTTAACGACAGTATCTCGCACCTTGCCTCCCCAATCCTAGCAAACTTGTTTGATATTCAGGATTTTAAATCAGGCTGATCACAGCTGTTTCAACCTATTCTGCATCACCCAAGCTAAGAACTGGGGAGAATCATGTTGGTTTTAATACATAAATATAGTCTAAATCGTTTTTATTAAGCTTGAATTATCAAATTCATTAGTCAGATTTAACGTTATTCTTATACCCGTGTTCAGATATTTATGACACATGTAGCCAGGTAAAACGTTGTCAGTTATATCTATAAACCAAAGTGATTAAACATTTTAAACTGTTCTTATGTTTTTTTTTTCCTGTGATGGGTATAGAATTTGTTGAATAAAAAAATTATTAGCCCTACATCTATACACTACTTGTCAAAAGTCTTGTTGTCAATCCCAGTAAGAGCAATAAATAATAAATTGACTCTTAGTAGATCAATGAGAAAATGATCACAAATCCTCACAAATACTACAGAAGAGCTATTGGAACCCGCATGGACCCAAGATTCTCACAGAAATCAGTCAAGTTTGGTGAAGGAAAAATCATGGTTTGAAGTTACATTCAGTATGGGGGCGTGCGAGAGATTTGCAGAGTGGATAGCAACATCAACACCCTGAGGTATCAAGATATTTGAGAGGGCAAATTCTTCAGCAGGATAGCGCTCCTTCTCGTACTTCAGCCTCCACATGAAAGTTCCTGAAAGCAAAGAAGCTTAAGGTGCTCCAGGATTGGCCAGCCCAGTCACCAGACATGAACATTATTGAGCATGTCTGGGGTAATATGAAGGAGGAGGCATTGAAGACGAATCCAAATAATGCTGATGAACTCAAGTCCCGCAAGAATGCTTTCTTTGTTATGCCAGATGACTTTATTAATAAGTGATTTGAGTCATTGCAGAGATGTATGGATGCAGTCCTCTGAGCTCATGGGAGTCATACACAATATTCATTCTTTTTCCACGGCACCATGACTTTATATTCTATACTGTACTTTATTTCTGTTAAGTGACAAGACTTTTGTCTCAGCAAAGTTAGACCTTACTGTCCTAATGAAATCATAAAAAATCAAGGCATGATCATATTTTATTTTGGTAAAATAAGCTTAATCTAGAGGCCTTTGTCTTTCATATAAGCCACTTCTGATGCCAAATGATCAACTAGAAGTCAAGTTACTATTTGTTGTTGCTAAAATTTGGATAGGTGATAAGACTTTGGTCAGGTAGTGTATAGTCCCATAAACCGATAAAGAGTAGGATACAAGATAACATTTTTTACACTGGAAAATAACTGCAGACCATTGCATTCGGTGCACTGCATTTTTCAACACTATACTTGGCTTATTATATGTGCAACTGGTAACAGTTTTGTTTTAAAACATAGCAATTGCTTGTGCATTGCTTTTAAACATAGCAGTTATTATTATTATTATTAGACATTCGTTTAGACATAATGCACTCTAGGGATGGGCGATATGGCCTAAAATCCATATTGCGATATACATTGCAGCCTCTTGCGATAACGATAAATATTGTGATATATAAATTATAATAGAACCATTTCAGAACAGGTTACAGAGACCCTTAGGAAAGCCAAACTGCTATTTTTTTTAAGAAATAAAAAATGCTGCATGTCATTTTGAGAACATTTATTGTGCAAAAGCAAAACTGTAATTAAACAACACAATGTTGCAGATAAATAAACTAAATGTAGTGCCTTTTAGAAAGAAAGACTTTTCTTTTAAGTCCTTGGTTCCTAAATGCCAAGTTGCAGAGAACAAAAAAACTGGTGTCTTTTTAGTTAAGGAACTTACACTGTACTGAAAATACTTCCAGTATTAAAAAGTCAAATAAAATTGTGTATTGCAGATACTTTAAATAAAAACATTTTTCTAACCTGCAGCCTAGGTAATGCATTTGGTTTTAAACATTTTGTTCTCCTAATGAAATTAAAACTGGTGTCTTGATCTGCTCTTTCTCCCTCTCTTCCTCTCTCTCTGTCTGCTGTAGTGTTGGTGCTGCTGAGAGATTGAGATGCACCAGACAAAGTTTGCGAATAAAGTAATGCAAAAATGAATACAATTAATATCGAAAGCGAAAGCAGATTCTCGGACATGTGCGGGGAAAAGAGAATGTATTGTCACCCCAAATAATGAGCTGGATCAGTCTATTTAGTCTTCGTGCTCTTCTTAAAGCTGCTCCCAAATCAGAACAACAGTTCTGTATCCAGCGCGATACAGCGCGTCTCTGTGGGTCTGCATGCAGAGCATGCGAGTCTGTGGCAGAGTGTTCTCAGTTTCTCGCGAACACAGAACCGGGCCGCCCCAATAATATATCGGCCGCCCAGGTAAAATCTGTGTGGGAGGCACTGATGTTCACTAGACAAGCCACAATATGCCATGCATGAGGCTCGCAAGTTGTGCGACACGCCGTCATTCGGTGCCATGCGTTGCTTAGTGCTGTTGTTGCTGTTGCTCTTAATTTCGTGGGTAGATTGCGTCATCAAACATGTATTATCGCGATAGTGCAATAGAATTAGAATCTCTATCGTAGGCCAATTTTGTATCGTTTATCTCGCATATCGTTTATATCGCCCATTACTAATGCACTCTTTTCTTTATTCTGCAGGTTATTTGCTCCCTGCATGTGTGAGAGAGAGAGAAATGAAAACAGAAAAATGAACAGATGATAAATAATATGCAGCCCACTTTGCGTGCGGATATGCCCTATTTATTTAATTTCCTAACCACTACTAACAGCTACGCAAACGGGAACCTATTTTGAGGGAGGTGTTTTGCATGTAGTGGCAGTTGGTCAAATATTAGTAGTCTATAATAATGAATAATAATTATTGATAAAGCGAGTTATTCTGCGATCAGGTGATGTGCTCCACTGAGCACAATGTTCTTAATAGCATATTGCAGTGTGTGCTGTTTTCATATCTTGTAATGTGTGCATGTCTAAGATTTGATGAAATAAAATCACCAACTATTCACCTCATGCTGTAACCAGATCTCATTATCGGTTAGGATTTTAAAACTCCTGTGGTCTGAGTCTGGCTTTAAAAATTTTTTATGAAATAATGTTGGAGACCACTGTCTTATAGGAAACACAAAAATAAATGTGAAGAGTCTTAATTATAATAACTGCAATTTCTGGAGTAGGTATACAGGTTTCCTGCATTAATCCTGTTACATTCCTGTAAGATTCTGTATATCATGATATATTTATACAATACACGTACCCAGTAAATTTCTGGAGGTCTCCTTTATCTCCTGCTGTCTCATGGAGTGTCATTAAAAGCTCCACCACAATGTCAGGCAGATTGTTGCAAATTAAACTGTCAATTTGCTGAAGGACAAAAAAAAGAAAATAATTCAATGCATTTCATGATTTCAAGAATGTACAGTGGGTACGGAAAGTATTGAGACCCCCTTACGGTTTTCACTCTTTGTTATATTGCAGCCCTTTGCTAAAATCTTTTAAGTTCATTTTTTTCCTCATTAATGCACACAAAGCATCCCATATTGACAGAAAAACACAGAGGTGCTGTCCATTTCTTCTGATCATCCTTGAGATGGTTCTACACCTTCATTTGAGTCCAGCTTTGTTTGATTATACTGATTGGCCTTGATTAGGAAAGCCACACACTTGTCTATATAAGACATTACAGCTCACAATGCATGTCAGAGCAAATGAGAATCATGAGGTCAAAGGAACTGCCTGAAGAAGAACTCAAGAGACAGAATTGTGGCAAGGCACAGATCTGGCAACGGTTACAAAAACATTTCTGCTGCACTTAAGGTTCCTAAGAGCCTCCATAAACCTTAAGTTGAAGAAGTTTGGGATGAGCAGAACTCTTCCTAGAGCTGGCCGTCTGGCCAAACTGACCTATCGGAGGGGAAGAGCCTGTGTGAGAGTGGTAAAGAAGAACCCAAAGATCACTGTGGCTGAGCTCCAGAGATGCAGTCCGGAGATGGGAGAAAGTTGTAGAAAGTCAACCATCACTGCAGCCCTCCATCAGTCGGGGCTTTACGGCGGAGTGGCCTGGCACATGAAACCCTGCATGGAGGAGTTTGCTAAAAAAAAAAACACCTAAAGGACTCCAAGATGGTAATAAATAAGATTCTCTAGACTAATGAGACCAAGATAGAACTTTTTGGCCTTAATTCTAAGTGGTATGTGTGGAGAAAACCAGGCACTGCTCATCACCTGTCCAATACAGTCCCAACAGTGAAGCATGGTTCTGGAAGCATTATGCTGTGGGGGTGTTTTTCAGCTGCAGGGACAGGACGACTGGTTGCAATCGAGGGAAAGATGAATGTGGCCAAGTACAGGAATATCCTAGAGTGCTTACGACTTCAGACTGGGTCCAAGGTTTACCTTCCAACAAGACAATGACCCTAAGAACACAGGCAAAAAAAGAAGGAATGGCTTCACAAGAACCCTTTGACTGTTCTTGAATGGCCCAGCCAGAGCCCTGACTTAAACCCAATTGAACATCTCTGGAGAGACCTAAAAATGGCTGTCCACCAATGTTCCAACCTGACAGAACTGGAGAAGATCTGCAATAAGGAATGGCAGAGGATCCCCAAATCCAGGTGTGAAGAACTTATTGCATCTTTCCCAAAAAGACTCATGGCTTTCAATACTGAGCAAACTATTTAAAAATATTAAAAATAAATAAATACTTAGGACTATGTGATATTTCAGTTTTTCTTTTTTAATAAATCTGCAAAAATGTCAACAATTCTGTGTTTTTCTGTCAATATGGGGTGCTGTGGGTACATTAAAGAGGAAAAAATGATTTAAACTTAAATTATTTTAGAAAATGGCTATAATATATCTGTAATGTGAGGGGACGCTGAACAAAAGAGAGTGGATCTAAATGCAGATTTATTACACAGAGATGGTCAGGCAAGCAATGGTCAAGACAGGGGCAAACAGATGTATACAGGGAATCCAGAGTCGTGGTCAATACAGAGGTGAATAGTCAGTACAGGCAGGCAGACAACGTAAACAAACAAACAAGGCGAGGGTCAAAACACGGCAAGAGAAACATGTCGTAAAGTTCACAGTAACAGATTAACAAGACTCAGCAAAGAGGTGTGTGTGTGTGTGTGCGCTGTATTTAAAGTCCATCTAATCAGTTCATGAGCAGCTCCCAGCCGTGAGAGTGTGTGTAATCAACTGACCTGTTTTCCCAGGCAGTTGCTGTTCTTCAGTATATCATATACTCTGTGTGCTTTCTCCCTCTGCTGCGCCACATGTGTGTCTTGTCCAGCAAGAGCAAAGTGAGGCAGGATGTTCACCATGATCTTGGGAAAGCATTTAGCCAGCAGCTGTTTCCAGTCCTGAGCCAGGTGATCTCCAATGGATTTAACCCCCTCAAAGTCATTCAGGAAGACTAGGTGTGGGATCAGCACATGATAGGATGACCTAAGAATTATAAAACATAATTACAGGATAATAACTGCATAATAACATATCATAATAAACACTTAAAACACATTAAAAAACACATCTGTTTTGTATGCACTGTCTTAGTTGGGCAGGAACCTTGCATGGTCATATTCTGTCCTTTTTTTTTTCTTTTTTTTTTCTCTCCATCGCTATTGGTCAACCTTTATGCCTTTCTTTTAATAATTATTTAACCAATTAAAAGCATTCAAAACTACAGAATTGGTAAGATATTACAGCTCCAATGTGTCTGAATCTTTCATTTCTATGCACTTAGGGGTGAACAGTATAGCAACAAATATGATATCCGTGGCAGGATTCTGCCACTCCGGTCTTGTTAATTCTTGTTTTGGTGGCAGAGTCTAGACCAGGGGTGTCCAAACTCGGTCCTGAAGGGCCGGTGTCCTGGAGAGTTTAGCTCCAACCCTAATCAAACAAACCTGAACCAGCTAATCAAGCTCTTACTAGATACTAGAAACTTCCTGGCAGGTGTGTTGAAGCAAGTTGGAACTAAACTCAGCAGGACACCGGCCATCCAGGACCGAGTTTGGAAACCCCTGGTCTAGACACTAGTCCTGTCTTGACTTGTATGTTGTGCTCGGCTAGAGTTTTCTCGGATCGAGCACTTATTTTCAGTCATTGTGGGTCTTTTTGTATGAGCGCCGTCTTGGCCGCGGTTGGGCCATGCGCGTTCCCGCTTAATGCAGTCGCGCGAGGTCTGGCCGTGTTTGCGACGCGTGCTCTCGTCCTGGTGTTTATGTTCATTCTGTCTGCAGCGTGGTGTTTCATTCCCAGCGTCTCAGTCTAGTTGGTTGGCGCTGGGATGAAACATGCACATTGCATGTGTGAATGCACGGTGAGTGTTTTTATTTATCGTGTACTCGTGTCTTGTGTTCAGTCTTCTTTTGGTGTTGTGTTTAGCACGTGGTACATGTTTACATGCGCCACGTGCTTTAGTGTCTCATGTGAACACGAGGTTAACGAGTTCTCTTATTGGCTGCGTGTTCTAGTCTCGTTTTATGTGAGCACATGGCTTGTGTTGTTTCTTTGTGTCATGTGCTCTCCTGTCTATTGTCTAGTCCCACCCTCCTTCTTAACCCATTATTAGTTTATTATGTTCCCCTGTCTGTTTGTTAATTATTTCTGCTTATATTCTCCTCATGTCTGCTGTCCTGTGCCAGTTTGTCTTCGTATACTGCCATGTCCTGTTGTGTCCAGCCCTGTCCAGCCCTGCTCTTCCCTGCCAGCCCAGTTTGTTTATTTTGTTAATGTTTTCCCCCTCGGGGTAGTTTGTTTTACCTTTTGTTTTATTTTTATTATTAATAAACCCAAATTATTTACTGCATTTAAGTCCTCGCTCATTTTCCCCACCTCAGAACGTGACAGTAAGAACTAGCCACAAGAGGACTCAGCAGAAATGGGTTTATTTCTGTGCCCAGCTCTCTCCCAGCAAGAAGGACCCCAAGACCAACCTCTAGCTAGAGGACTGCCACACCAGCAGAACCATCGCCATAGTCTCCTTGAGGCAGTCCGGGGGCTTGGGTTCAGCGAAACCAACCTCATCCACATCTTTCTGGCTGGATTGGATAAACCATTTCATTGGGAGGAGCTAGGTGAAACTGGTAATTTGACCTATTGGTAGGTGGTTGAGTATGCCTGCCTCAGGAAGGAGAGGGAGATCCTGCAGCACCCCTCTCACCACCACCAGCACCACCTCCCAGTCCATGTCTAACCCCAAGGGTTGACCCGAACCCAAAAGCAGAGGCTAAAGAGAAAGGCCTCTTCAGCGAAGGCAGCTCCAGCCCCATTGCGCCCACCAGTTTCGGCTCCAGCCCCAGAGCGCCAGCTAGTGTCAGCTCCAGTCCCAGAGCGCCCGCCAGTGTCAGCTCCAGCCCCAGAGCGAAGCTCAGTGACTGCTCCTGCCCCAGAGCACAGCTCAGATCCTGCACCACCCAGATTCCTAGCCCTGCCGGCCACAGCCTGGCTCCTAGCCCTGCCGGCCCCAGCCCAGCTCCTATCCCTGCCTTCACCACCCAGACGCCTTGCCCTGCCAGCCCCAGCCTGGCTCCTAGCCCTGCCTGCACCACCCTGACGCCATGCCCTGCCGGCCCCAGCCCGGCTTCTTGCTCTGCCAGCCCCAGCCCAGCTCCTTGTCCAGCCGTCCGCAGCCCGGCTGCTTGCCCTGCCGGCACAACCCAGATGCCTTGCCCTGCCGGACCAAGCTTCTTGTTCAGCCAGCTCCCCTCAGGCCTCCAACCCAGCCGGCTCCCCACAGGCCTCCAAGCACAGCCGGCTCCACACAGGCCTCCAGCCCAGCCGGCTCCCCACAGGCCTTCAGCCCAGCCAGCTCCCCCCAGGCCTCCAGCCCTGCCGGCTCCCCTCAGGCCTCCAGCCCAGCCTGCTTCCCTCAGGCCTCCAGCCCAGCCTGCTTCCCTCAGGCCTCCAGCACTGTCTGCACCACCAAGATGCCTTGCCCTGCCGGCCCCAGCCCGGCTCCTTGCCCTGCTGGCAACACCCAGAGGACTTGCCCTGCCAGCCCCAGCCCGGCCCCTTGCCCTGCCGGCACCACCCAGAAGCCTTGCCCTGCCGGCCCCAGCCCAGCTCCTTGCTCTTCCGGCTCCCCTCAGGCCTCCAGCCCAGCCGGCTCCCCACAGGCCTCCAGACCAGCCAACTCCCCACAGGCCTCCAGCCCAGCCGGCTCCCCTCAGGCTTCCAGCCCAGCCAGCTTCCCACAGGCCTCCAGCCCAGCTGGCTCCCCTCAGGCCTCCAGCCCAGCCGGCTCCCATCAGGCCTCCAGCCCAGGTGGCTCCCCTCAGACCTCCAGCCCAGCCGGCTCCCCACAGGCCTCCAGACCAGCCAACTCCCCACAGGCCTCCAGCCCAGCCGGCTCCCCTCAGGCTTCCAGCCCAGCCAGCTCCCCACAGGCCTCCAGCCCAGCTGGCTCCCCTCAGGCCTCCAGCCCATCCGGCTCCCATCAGGCCTCCAGCCCAGGTGGCTCCCCTCAGACCTCCAGCCCAGCCGGCCCCCAACAATAATAAAGAGGGTATTGGTCAAGCATTTATAATTTTTCCATTTAATATTTTATCTATATATAATATACCAAGAGGCTTTGGTCAAAAGATATAAAAAAATAAAATAAATTATATATATATATATATATATATATATATATATATATATATATATATATATATATATATATATGTATATATATATATATATATATATATATATATATATATATATATATATATATATATATATATATATATTAGGGATGGCACAAATTTCGATATAATATTGAACTGTTCGGTACGACATCCATGGTTCAATACGCACTTGTGAATTGCAGTTTTTTCGGTTTTATGTTGAAATAATTTATGTACATTTTATTTCTTTCCGAGTTGACTGTTTGTGTGTGCTTGAAAGTCTATGAGCTGAGATGAGGAAACTCCTCCGAGCGAGTAAATATTCAATCACTATATGCTCTAAAGTTAGGGGGCGCTTAACCATCATTCCACACTTTAACATGGCGAGTGGCGGTAAAGTGAGGCAACAGTACGAGGAAGCATCGGCGTCTTTCAAATCTGCGGTGTGGGGACATGATCAATTTATGTTTATTAACTTCACATGTATGTTTATTGTCTAAAACCACTTTGAAAACGCAACGTGTGCCACTTTGTTTACGGATTTAAATGCATTTTGAGCTCGCAATCTACTGCCGTTTGTCTACTGCCATTTGTTGCCAGCTGTTCCTACACATTTGCGGTGGTCAAGTTTCAAAATAGTTTAGCGCTTGCCACTGTGTGGATTAATACTGAATGTGTTTTACTTATGGTTAAGAATAGAGCAATATGCTGGTGTTTAACTGCATTGCTTTAATATACTCCTGCATTGGGCTCACACATACACTCTGCACTCTGATCACTTGTTGAAAATGCGACGCGTGACGCTTTGTTTACAGATTTAAATGCGTTTGTGAGCTCGCAATCTACTGCCGTTTGTCGTTGCTATGGCCACCATCAACTGTTCCTACACACATGCTGCGGTCAAGTTTCAAAATAGTTCAGCTTTTGTCACTGTGTGGATTAATACTGAATGTGTGTCGAGGTTAAGAGTAGACCAATATGCTGGTGTTAAACAGCATTGCTTTAATGTCCTCCTGCATTGGGCTCACACATACACTCTGCGCTCTAACTACTTGTTAATAAGCCATGCTGGGCTTTTCTCTCTGTCTCACGCTGAACGCAGTCGACCAATCGCAACAGACTGGGTCATCGGACCAATCAGCGCAGATTAGCATCGTGGTGGGAGGGGTTTGGGAACAAATGAATCGCTAAACGAGTCATATTAGAGTCGTTCGGATAATTAGGTAAAAAAAAATGCATATCATAAGACAATGAAAGTGTTTTTTGACTTTGCATGCGTATCAGCCTGTTGTTGGAGACCCCCAAAACCAAAATATTATCTTTTTTAATGCACAATAGGGGCTCTTTAAGAATGAAATACCACCAGAAGGTTTGTTGTGAGATTTGTACTTATGAACAATTCAGAAAGTATGCACGAAAGAAAATTACCTGAAGAACTCTTCCAGACTGCAGCAGTCCAGCAGTGTGTAAGGGAAGGACTGTAGTGTGTAACTGGAATCGGACTGTTTTTGGTTCAGCCACTCAGCCACCAGGTAATACAGATGTGAATTAATTAAACTCTTATGGTCCCTGTTTCCAAGAGACTTGGATATACCTCTCAGAACCTGCAGAGGCCACCACAGGAAAACATTAAATGGTGTATACAACACTGTACAGTATTTAATGTTGAATATCTTGTATTTAAATTGGACCTTTTTGATAAGCTGTTCATCAATGCCATTCTCCTTATAGGACTGAAACAGTGCAAACAGGGCTTGCTTCTCACACACAGGGCTACAGGACATCACCATGGAGACACTTTTGAGCAAAGTTCCCCGCCGATTAAAGGTCTCATCTGGTAAGTCTTCTGACGGACAATTCTTCTGTAAAATTTCATTTTATTTAATATAAATACATAACATTTTTAAGTCCAAAGAGAAATTGACTATTGTTAGTTTCTTTATTATAATATTGTGCTGTATTAATTGGTAACTGAGCAATAAATAACACTTTTAAATATAAGGAGTTTTCACATTATTTTCTAAAATAAAAGTGTTTTGGAATTATTAAACGCATAATAATCGTGATAACAGTGAAACTGTGATTATTTCTCAGACTATAGTCGTACAACCAAAATCTATAATCGTTGCATCCCTACTCAGACCCCAGAAGGTTTCATTTAAAAAATTTGGTAGAAAAATATTTTACAGTTTCCTTGTAATACGTTACATAATTGTGTAATTCATTTAAAATGGACACAATTAACATAACTTTGTACTAGGCATGCAACTTTGAATAATTTCAAAGTTTAGAAAATAAGATGAAAACTCCTTATATTTTACAGTGTTATTTATTGCAGCTCAGTAACCAGTTAATACAGCACATAATAATATTAGAAACAAACAATAGTCCATTTCTCTCTTTGTGCTTAAAAATAAGTAAATGTTTTTGACATTTAAACAAATAATTTTACACTGTAAATAAATGAAAGAACAATTAATAAATAAATTCAAATAAACGTAAAAACCTGAAATTAACTTTTTTACCTGGTAGCACCGGTGCACCCAACTTAAAAAAAAAATGTAGGAGCACCAGAAAAATATTAGGAGCACCCACCAAAAATGAATGAGCACCACTGCAAATTGTATATTAACGGATTTATTGTACTTGAAAACAACATCAATTAGGACTAACAAAAAACAAAAACAACTATCTAATTAATTCTGTTATGACTTGTTGATATTTGTGCAATAATTCCAAAATGAATGTCTAACAATTATAAAATATTAATGATGACGAAGATGACAATAATACTAACAAAGAATCACATTTTGTCAGGGTTCTGCCACTCTGGTCTTGTTAACTCTTGTTTTGGTGGCAGAGTCCAGACACTAGCTCTGTCTTGTCATGCCCTGTTGCGCTCGGCTCGAGTTTTCTCGGGTCGAGCGCTTGTGTTCTGTCATTGTGCGTGTCTCTGTATGAGCGCCAATCGTGGGCGCGCTTGGACCCTGCGCGTTCCCGCTTTACGTGGGCGCGCGGAGTTTGGGTGTGTTTACGGTTGTGCGCTCTCGTCCGGGTGTTTCTGTTTGTCTGTTTGCAGCGTGGTGTTTCAGTCCCAGCGTCTCTGTCTAGTTGGGTTCGGTTTCGGTCGGCGCTGGGATGAAGCACGCACGCTGCGTCTGTGTGAGCACACGGTGAGTGTTTTCATTCATTGTGTGCTCGTGTCTCGCGTCAGTCTTCTGTTGGTGTTGTGTTTAGCACGTGACTCATGTTTACATGCGCCGCGTGCTTGTGTGTCTGTGTCATGTGTTCGCCAGTCTATTGTCTAGCCCCACCCTTCTTGTTAACCCATTATTAGTTTATCATGTTCACCTGTTTGTGTGTTAATTTATGATTGTTTATAATCTCCTCCATGTCTGCTGTCCTGTGCCAGTTCGTCATCCTTGTACTTCGTACATCGCCTTGTCCTGAAGTGTCCCCGTCTTGATCCCTGCCAGCCGGCCCAGTCTAGTTTGTTTTATTTGTATATCTTGTCAGTGTTTTCCCCCTCGGGGTTGTTTATTTTGCTCTTTATTTTATTTTTAATAAATACCCATTTTTTCCCTGCATTTGAGTCCTCGCTCCTTTCCCCACACCCTCAATCCTGACAGTACGAACTGGCCAACAGAGGACTCAGCAGAAAAATGGGTATCTTCCTTTTCCCATCTCCCAGTTCTCGTCCCTCTGCATGCCAGCAGAAGGAGCGTTTGGGCAAACTCCTTGGTCTTCGTCAAGGGGTATCTTCAGTCAAGGAGTTTGCCTACCAGTTTGTCTACGCTGCAGAGGAGCTTGAGCTTACCACCGCAGCACTGAAGGAGGCTTTCAATGCTGGACTCAACAGCCCCCTTCAGGCCTGGGAGATGGGGATGCTGGGGATACTGTCATTCTGGCAGTTTGTGAGCTATTTGTACCACAGCCAGGGGAATGGTGGCCTGCCTCCCCTTGGTCCACCACCCCTCCCGCTCACAGACTGCCAAATCCCCAGTCCTCCGATGACCCACCAGCGGAGACGGAGGAGGAAGAACGGGCCTTCCTCACCGGTCACCCACCTAGAGGGGACTGAACCTGCTGCAGCCCATCCAGCTACCACCTTGGCTGCAGCATCATCCCCTGAGGTGCCCGAAAATGACACTGCAGCACTTAGAGAGGTGGTGGAGTGCCCAGCAGTGCCTGAAAAGGTGGCCAGCTTCCCGCCACCTAAACCAAGGAAGCATAGGAGGAGAAAGGGCTCCTCCACCACAGCGGCTCCAGCCCCAGAGCGCCCGCCAGTGTCTGCTCCAGCCCCAGAGCGCCCGCCAGTGTCTGCTCCAGCCCCAGCCCCAGTGCGCCCGCCAGTGTCGGCTCCAGCCCCAGTGCGCCCGCCAGTGTCGGCTCCAGCCCCAGTGCGCCCGCCAGTGTCGGCTCCAGCCCCAGTGCGCCCGCCAGTGTCGGCTCCAGCCCCAGTGCGCCCGCCAGTGTCGGCTCCAGCCCCAGTGCGCCCGCCAGTGTCGGCTCCAGCCCCAGTGCGCCCGCCAGTGTCGGCTCCAGCCCCAGTGCGCCCGCCAGTGCCGGCCTCAGCCCGGCTCCTAGCCCTGCCGGCACCACCCAGACGTCCAGCCCTGCCGGCCCTACCCAGTCGTCTTGCCCTGCCGGCCCCAGCCCGGCTCCTTGCCCTGCCGGCCCCAGCCCGGCTCCTTGCCCTGCCGGCCCCCCTCAGGCCTCCAGCCCTGCCGGCACCACCCAGACGCCTAGCCCTGCCGGCTCCCCACAGGCCTCCAGCCCTGCCGGCTCCTCACTGGCCTCCAGCCCTGCCGGCTCCCCTCAGGCCTCCTGTCCAGCCGGCTCCCCTCAGGCCTCCAGCCCTGCCGGCTCCCCTCTGGCCTCCTGTCCAGCCGGCTCCCCTCTGGCCTCCTGTCCAGCCGGCTCCAGCCCTGCTGGCTCCCCACAGGCCTCCTATCCAGTCGGCTTCAGTCCAGCCGGCTCCCCTCAGGCCTCCAGCCCTGCCGGCTCCCCACAGGCCTCCTGTCCAGTCGGCTCCCCTCTGGCCTCCTGTCCAGCCGGCTCCAGTCCAGTCGGCTCCCCTCTGGCCTCCTGTCCAGCCGGCTCCAGCCCTGCCGGCTTCCCACAGGCCTCCTATCCAGTCGCCTCCAGTCCAGCCGGCTCCCCTCAGGCCTCCAGTCCAGCCGGCTCCCCTCAGGCCTCCAGTCCAGCCGGCTCCCCTCAGGCCTCCGGTCCAGCCGGCTCCCCACAGGCCCCCGGTCCAGCCGGCTCCTGCCCAGCCGGCTCTCCACAAACCCCCTACCTTGCCTCTCCTGAAGGATTCTCCCTGGGTCGTCCCTCCTGCTCCTCCCTGGTGTGCCCCTATACCACCCTGGACTGACCCCCCGGCTCCACCCTGGTCCCTTGTCCCTCTGGCCCCGCCCTAGACTGTTCCTCCTGTTCCTCCCTGGTCTTGCCCTCCCATCCCTCCCTTGTTCGTCTTGTTGGGTCTGGCTTGGCCAATCGTGGGCGCGCTTGGACCCTGCGCGTTCCCGCTTTACGTGGGCGCGCGGAGTTTGGGTGTGTTTACGGTTGTGCGCTCTCGTCCGGGTGTTTCTGTTTGTCTGTTTGCAGCGTGGTGTTTCAGTCCCAGCGTCTCTGTCTAGTTGGGTTCGGTTTCGGTCGGCGCTGGGATGAAGCACGCACGCTGCGTCTGTGTGAGCACACGGTGAGTGTTTTCATTCATTGTGTGCTCGTGTCTCGCGTCAGTCTTCTGTTGGTGTTGTGTTTAGCACGTGACTCATGTTTACATGCGCCGCGTGCTTGTGTGTCTGTGTCATGTGTTCGCCAGTCTATTGTCTAGCCCCACCCTTCTTGTTAACCCATTATTAGTTTATCATGTTCACCTGTTTGTGTGTTAATTTATGATTGTTTATAATCTCCTCCATGTCTGCTGTCCTGTGCCAGTTCGTCATCCTTGTACTTCGTACATCGCCTTGTCCTGAAGTGTCCCCGTCTTGATCCCTGCCAGCCGGCCCAGTCTAGTTTGTTTTATTTGTATATCTTGTCAGTGTTTTCCCCCTCGGGGTTGTTTATTTTGCTCTTTATTTTATTTTTAATAAATACCCATTTTTTCCCTGCATTTGAGTCCTCGCTCCTTTCCCCACACCCTCAATCCTGACACATTTCTCATTATCATTCTGCCTTGAATGTGCTTGAATGTGAGTTATCTGCTATAAAAAGTGCTGCTGTTACATTATGAAAAATATATCTATGGTTTGCATCTAACAAAAATAAAGCATTGCAGCAAGAAATATTTATTTTGCACTATTGTTTTATATGTATGACAATTTAATAAACTGAAATAATAAACAAAAAAAGGAAGAAAAGTCTCACTTCTGCACCTCTTTAATAGTTTCGGTTTGGTCATTTTCTATGCCCAGTCTCGTTATGACCTGATCTTCATTTTTCTGTGTTTGTGGAGTAAAGCAGGCAAGTCAGCCGACTCAATATATAAGCGGGCAGAGCAGGATTCTCGCGATGACCACCAGCGCAATACTGCTCCTTGTCATGAGCCAATTTCATTTTAAACTTAGTAAAGGCAAGCTTCTTTGGCGATTATGTATACAGTGTAAGATTTTCTCGATGCAATTCAGGCCATTAAACAGCTGATCCACTCCGAGTCTTTCAGCACTCTCTCCGAAATCACTCGATTGACCTCGGCTGGCGGATTAACATTCACCACATCATGATCACTATTATTTTCAGCCGTTTGCAGTTCCCGCGGTCACAAAAGCCCCCGGTCATCTCAACGAGGTGCGTCTGAAAACCGTGAGCACGTTGCGTCGCATGCGTGTCCCTCCATTGGAAATAACGAACTTGCACAGGCTTGCCTTAGTTAGCCTCAGTCATAGTTTTAAGTGTGCATGGTTATTAGTCTCATTGTACAAACTAGTGCACAGTTTGCATAACTGTTTAGTTGCTGCAGTTTTGTCCCGTGCAGAAACGCGGTGTTGAGAAGCCTTTGCGATTAATTAACCGTGAAGAATTAAAGCGCGGTTAATAGTGAAAGCGGTTAATCATTGCATCCCTACTTTGTACCTATTGTGTAATTGCACTGTAACAAGGACTAGTGGTGTAACGGATCACAAACTTGCAGTTCGGATCACACTGCGGTTTTTTAGTCATGGATCAGACCATTTTTTGGATCAGCAAAAAAGGGAGGAGACAAATGTCATTTGCTTTCCATTCATAGCAAAATATTACTGCAAAAAGCATTGCTTTTAACAAACAGAACTTAGAACCTGTAATGTTAATAAAAATAAAGAAAGAACCAGCTGAAAAAAGAAAAGTATTCAATACTCAATTCAATTCAATTCACCTTTATTTGTATAGCGCTTTTACAATGTAGATTGTGTCAAAGCAGCTTCACATAGAAGATTATAGTAAAAAGAAACAGTGATTACGTTTACATGGACATCAGTAATCGAATTATTTGCTTTAATCTAATTAAGAGAATAATAAGACTAAATTGTTTACATGAGTTCCTTTTTGTGTGTTACTTTCATGATCGCGTTTTACATGTTACAGCCATAGACTGTAAAAGATATGGACGTAGTATCCGTGACGTCACCCATAGGTTTCTGAACACTGCAAAAGAAGCCACAAGTAGGCGCGGCCAACCGTCGCCATTTTGTTAGCGCGTCATCGCACCGAACGCGGCATACCAAATAAGGGCAAAGAGGCGGAGAGTGAGCGGAGCTACAGACGCATGCTTGATTCTCAGCCTTTTGCTTAGACCTGGATTAAAACAGACTTATTACTTTGGGAGAACGTTTAATACTTCATTACCTGTGACTCGTTTGTGTTCTGACCACATGTGCTTGGTTGTACACTATATCAATAAAGTGTTTAGACTTTTAAAAACACTGTTGTAACACATTGAGCCACTAAACATTGTTCTTATGACGTTTTTCGACAGGAGAAAAACGCGAATTACTATCAAACACTTCAGATATAGTCTGTGTTAGTAAATGCAAGGCTGTTTATAAAATCCAGCACTAACACTGTATGACAACGCTTCAGATGACTGTTTTATAGCCTACAGCTAATCAATCTGTCAGATTCTGGAGTGCAATACAGCTCTAAAGAACATTTAAATGATAAATGATCTTAAATAAAACAAATACATTTATAGAGATGGTATAGAAGTATATCATTTCACTCACCTGTGAAATGAAGGCAACTTGAACGGTTTGTAAGCACAATTAAATCCACACATCATGTCATATCATCTGATAATTGCAGGAAATAATTCCAAAAGGCAAATGACTGTGTAAAGAAACATTAAACAAAACAAATACACGATTTATATGCCGAGATCAGTGGCTAATTAGCCAGAATCAGCTGAGGTGACGAGACAGCGAGCAGCGAGGGCTAGCTGTCACTCAAGTGGCCACACCCTAATTATGCAGACTTAATATAACTTAATAAAAACGAAACGGATGAGTTATAAAAAAATTCACCCCCCTCAGAGTTGTCATGAAGGGTAATCATAGCTATATGCACCAAAGCCATCGTTTGTACCAGGCTGTAAACATGTTTTTATCAGCTGTAAAAATGGCCAATTTACCAATGCAGAAAGAAAGCCCTTGGACTTCATGGAGCCAGCCCCCCAAGGCGAGTCGATGAATTGCAGTTTTAGTTACTTCCGTATTGGCTTCCCGAGGGAGAGCGGGAGGTTGCCGTTTGGTTACAGCACATAATTCGATTAATGTCATTGCGTCACCGCGCTATCCGCATGTCCTCTGGCGTTTCATGTAATTTCGGGTGTTTCATTTTTGATTTGTCGACTTTAACTGCAGTTTGGCACTTTAACTTTCATTCACGAACATGTCATGCATGCCCAAAGTGACAAACGGGATATTGGATGCAACTATTGCTGGAAGAGTTGTTTTAATGTAAGTTCATACCGCATGCTGAATGGAAGAAAAAAAAAACCCTCCGCATTTCACGATGCAGGTGTCTGTGGTCTGCACTGACTTGGTAGGTGCAAAGTGTCAATCAGCCATGTGTGTGTGTGTGTGTGTGGACTACCCTGTTGCAAAAAGCGGCTTAAAGTCCTACATGAGGTTAATAGTTCGATTAAGGTGTTTACATGTATGTACTGCACTTTAATAATGCGACTAAGATCGGCATACTCCACATGTCTTAATTCGATTTCTCTTTAGTTCGATTATGACCTTAATCTGATTAAATTAATCAAAAATCGCTGTTTACATGGTAGACTCTTAATCAGAGTATTGTCTTAATCACATTAAAATCGAATTATTGGTGTCTATGTAAACGTAGTCAGTGTCAGTCCAGTTTTCAGTGTTTAAGTTCAGTTCAGTTTAGCTCAGTTCAGTGTGCTTGTAGCTGACGCTGATCGGTCAGCTTGTATTTTTGGTTGTTTATTGTTTTTGTATTTCATTATTTGGAAATGTATTGGTTTGTTTATGTTATAAATTTTCTTGTTTCCGGTTGGCTCGAGTTGGAGGTCACATGATCTGTCTTGATTGATATAACCTGTAAGAGTTTGTGTGGACAATATAGTGAGATCTCAATACGAGCACCTGTAAAATGCCCCTGCTTATTCTACTGCTGGTTATCAGGCCAACACGGTAAATGAAACGACATTGTTTGTATATTATTTGTTTATTTTTATGTCCTTTGGATTGTGTTTGTGTAAAATATTTGGTTTGTTTGTTTATCCTTTAGTTTTCACGGTGTTCAATAAATTAAACGCATGGCCATCAGTATTTGGGAAGCGTGGACTGTTTTAATAACCGGCGGGTAGCTACAGTGCTACAAAATATGATCTTGGCTACTGTTGCTGATAATGCTAAATATAGAAATCTAACATCTTGTACAACAGATCATATTTATCTTCAATTAATGATTCAACAATTCACACATAAAACGTCATGTTTCATTATAGGTGTATTATTTTTGAAAATCTATTCAGTGACATGATTTTGACGGTTGTTTGTCGCCATCTGTTGGTTACACAATTGCTTTCGCCAGCGTCAAACATTCACCAGCGTCATGTTTCATTAAAGTTTAATCTTTCCCATAAACATCAGTGTTTATATCTGAACTATAAACTGTTCTCCCAGTTCTTCTGTGTTATTTAATTGTTTGTAACTCACTGAAAAAAAGTGTAAAAACTGAATCCCTCTCGATCAAACGCAGATTTGAATGCAGCGCTGTGAAGGATTAATAAACATATGCAAATCATTCTCATTTATCGTTCATGTTGCGCCGGTTTGAACTGAGATCACGATCTTATAATGTTTAATTGTGCAGGTTTACACTGAATGCATTAATGCAGGCTAAACAAGCAGTGTCAGAAAACACCTTAAATTAATAGCCAAAGAAAGAATTTGAGCAGGTCCCACCACAACTTTTCCCGTCAACATTATATCTTACAGGGAAGTCAAAATGCTTTCATACGCGTGATTTGAATGATGCGGGAGGCGATCTCTCTCTGCAATTTTTATAATGTTGGATTGACAAATTCAAAAAAGTTACAGTGTTGCCAGATGAAAATGCTAAAACACCCAACAACCTCGATTTTACCCCGAAGTGTGTGTGTGGGGGGGGTGTGCGGTCCCAATTTTCACAAAAAGTGGGGGGAGGCGGGGGGGGTTGCTGGACGCTCCAAAATGTATGAGGGGTGGTTGGATCGTCCTATATTTCACGAAAAGTAGGGGGAACTGTCCCAAATTTCACGAATATTGGGGGGGGGGTTACGGGAGATGGCGGGCAGGCGGGCGCGCCTATGTTATTTTTTTACCCGCAAACTTGGATTCAAAACCGCCCAATCTGGCAACACTGAAAAGTTATTAATCCGCAGGTCACGTGCGTTCAACAGTGATCCGTTACACCACTAACAAGGACACCTTTGCAATGCAATCCTTCCTTATTCTGTCATAATAAATTACCTAATTACTACTAAAAATTAAATATGTAAGTTTTAAAATATTTGCAGCGGCACTGAAACTGAAACAAAACTTTGCTTAAATATTCTGTGGTGCTGTGTCATCCAACACTGAATTTTCTCAGCTTTTTTGTATCATATCAAATAAATTATTGCAATCATTGTAATCAAAGACATTGCAGACATTTTTGCTTAATTTGAAGACTAAAAAAAGTAAAGCGTTTTACCAGCCGCTTAATTCCTTCCTGAGCTTTGAGGTAAATATTCTCAAAGGCCGTCTGCTGATTCTTCAGAGGAAGCATCGTCTTCCTACTGCTATGGAGTCCTTTTTTAAGGAACAAGCTAGAATTTAAGAGTTAAAAGATGAGTTTCAACTGAACAAGTTTACAATAGCTATAATAATATGAAGAGAAAGAGACCTCTCACCTCTCCACAGACAGTGCTGTCAGCATACACACATGTTGATGGGAATCGGCTAAAAGAGATGAAAGAACGGCAGAGACTGGAAGCTCTTCCTCCCTCAGTGTTAGCACCGCCCACTTACAGCAGGGGTCCGCCTTGAAAATAAAAGCATAGACTAACAGGTGAAGCAGCTAGACCACACAAATCTCATGAGCACTGGCAGCAGATAAGCAAATCTAGCTTAAAAAAATCTCTATCTTTGTTTTAGAGTCTAAGGTCCCCGTTTACACTGTCAGTTAATTGTGACCCAATTCCGATTTTTTGCTCATATGTGACAAAGATCGGATCTGATCTATGATTTTCTATGAAAAAAAACCCGCATGCATTCACATATTCAGAGATCGGTTTCAGGCCTCCTTCAAATGTGGAAATAAATCAGATATAAATTGGATATGTGATGATGCGACTATCATGTAAACAGGCAGATCGAATTTATTGAGGTACTCTGTTTTGTACGTCATTAAAATTGCAACAATGTGGTACTTCTCTGCGGTTTAATGACGTGGAAGGAAGATCGTGTATGGAGACGCCGATGCGGTAAACAACAACAACAACAACAGAGGAAACATGAAGGAAAGTGGTCAGTCGCCACAATTTGCTCCCACCAGACCCGAGATCTCTCTCATACCCACAAATTCCTCTGAATGGTGGAGGACACCATATATAAATCATAGATGCAAGCTGCATTGACGGCCCTTTCCCTCCTCCTCTGCCTTAAAATCATTTTAAAGTTGGGCGAACTTAGTAGTCGGAGTTAAATGAGCCCAACCTTAAGTCTGTATGACAGTCTGGCGCAAAGTTATGAGGTCACAATATTTGGTCTAATAGTAAGTCAATGGGTCAATTTGGGAATTTTCCAGGTCAGTTTTCGGAAAACCGTAAGTCGGATCAGTTGGAAAAGATATAGCAACCCGAGTCAGACCAGTTTGGAGGTTTGGAGTTAGTTTGGTGGTTGTAGTAAGAACAATCTAGGAGGAGATGCGCTCTTAAAATAGTCTAAAGGCTCGTACACACCGAGACGTTTTTGAGACGTTTTTCCTGATTCAAATCCAATCAATTTTCACTGCCGTCGAGCAGAGGAGTATGCAAAATCACTCCTTGACGTTAGATGGCGCTACACAACTTTAAGCTTCTGACACCCGCTTGTAACACAGAAGAAGAAGAAGAAGAAGAAGAAGAAGAAGAGAGAAAGTTAACACGCTTGTTGTTAAAGATACTGGCGAATCGAACAAGCATGGATGGTTCATGTAGCAGCTCCAGCTCTAGCGATGAAGAAATTATTATTGTTCCCCAGTGCAATAAGCAGCTCCACGTTCATATCGAATCTTCTTCAATGTGCGCTCTCGTTGACAGTTTGCACTAGAGCGCTTCCAAGTGCTGTTTACTGTAACTTCAGCAGCTCCGTGCACGTGAACAAAAGTGGCAATCTGATTGGTGTGGAAGGTTTTGACGCGGCCCGTCAAAACAAAAAAACGAGCATAAGGCGTTTCTTTAAATATGACGTTTTTACGCCTGCCGTTTTGCGTGTTGGTGTGCACGATCACATTGGCGCCCTTTATTAAGTCACAAGGCATTCAACTTCGACGGAAAACACGAGCAAAAAGCGTCCCAGTGTGTACGGGCCTTAAGATGAAGAGGAAGAAGAAGAAGTTCATGTAGTATAACAGTATGTTGGCTTTCTCAAGCCACCATAATAAAACATTCTTAAATTATTTGACAGTGCAGTAAATATAAATTATAAGAAGGGCTGCTTTGTTTAATTAAGTTACAAAATCTCAAAAAAAAATGTGTCCATTTCTTTGTGATGTGCCTGCACAAGAACAATGTGATAATGTACTTACCTCAAGCAAAGCCAGTAAACACTGTCTTAACGCCACCCTCACAGAGGAAGTACATTTGCCAGATTTCCCCAGAAAGCTGTAGGGTATGAATTTAAACAAAATGCATCTTTAAATTCTCTTTTCAATTTTAATGAACACCTAATCTTCGAACAAAGTGCTATATATATATAGAAATACCTGCTATATGGTTATGTGATTGTGAGAAAAATGTATTAAAGCAAAACAAATTCAAAGTTTAAAATGTTTTTGTGTGCTATGAAGAATAATTTCATAAAATTAAGGTGGAAATATGTGGCATCAGAGGAAAAAGTATGTTACTCACCAGAATCCTGATATGACTTTCAGCAGACTGCCTTTAATATCCGCCATGTCTTCTTCCTGCTCACTCCCAGAAGAACTTAAACCCAGACAGCGGATGGATGGCAGAAGAGAGAAAAGGATGGCAGAACAAACCTCCTGGTCTTGCCGATATAGAGAACAAACATCACTGTGTGGAACACCAAAATAAAAATAATTTAAAAAAAGATGTGGTAATGCATTATTGGTTAAAAGTGTGAAATACAGTATGTTTGGTTTTAATATTTCTCAGAAGTTACTCACTATGGCTGCACTTTTTTTGATCAAAAATACATAAAATCTTTCTAATATTCTCATTTGGTAAAAACATTTCTTGCAATAATCAATGTTAAAAATAGTAAAAAAAAACAAACAAAAAAACAATGTTGCTGCTTTCCTATGGCACTGACACAAGAACCAGGATTGAGAATTTATTTTTATTTATTAAAGGATTTATTAAGAGATAGTTCACCCAAAAATATAAATGTTGTCATCATTTACTCAAACTTGACTTGTTCCAAACCATTTTTTGATTTGTTTTGTTTTGTTAAACACAAAAGAAGATACACTGAAAAATCCAGGAAAATAGTAACATTGACTTTCACAGCATTTGCTTTCGCTACTATGGATGTCAATGGTTACAGCTTTCCAACATTCTTAAGTATATCTTTTGTGTTAAAAAAAAAACAAAAACTAATTAAATTGACCAAAAGAGGGAGCAAAACCATTTTTTACAAAATCTTTTTCAAATAAATGGTCTGTAAAATAATCCTGAAAACTATATCACAGTTCCCACATAAATAAAAGTGTTATCACATTGACACCATATTAGAAAGCTTCTGATGGGTCACATGACACTGATGAGCTGACGAGTACTGATCCTGAAAATGCACCTTTGACATTGCAAGCAAAAAAAAAAAAAAAAAAATATATATATATATATATATATATATATATATATATATATATATATATATATATATATATATATATATTTATATTTATTTATTTTTTTTGCTTATATATATACATATATACACATATATACATATACATATATATATATATATATATATATATATATATATATATATATATATATATATATATATATATATACATATATATATATATATACATACATACATATATATACATACATACATACATATATACAGTATATATATTTGGTCCATATTGACATGATAGCATCACACAGTTGCTGCAGATTTGTCGGCTGCACATCCATGACGCAAATCTCCCATTCCACCACATCCCAAATGTGCTCTATTGGATTAAGCCTGGTTACTGTGGAGGCCATTTAAACACAGTGAACTCATTGTCATGTTCAAGAAAGAAGTCTAAGATGATTCACGCTTTATGACATGGTGGGTTATCCTGCTGGAATTAGCTATCAGAAGAAGGGTACACTGTTGTCATAAAGGGATGGACATGGTCAGCAACAATACTCAGGTAGGCTGTGGCGTTGACACAAGGCTCAATTGGTACTAATGGGCCCAAAGTGTGCCAAGAAAATGTCCCCCACACCATTGCACCACCACCACCAGCCTGAACCGTTGATACAAGGCAGGATGGAGCCATGCTTTCATGTTGTTGACACCAAGTTCTGACCCTACCATCTGAATGTCGCAGCAGAAATCGAGCCTCATCAGACCAGGCAACGTTTTTCCAATCTTCTATTGTCCAATTTTGGTAAGCCTGTGTGAATTGTAGCCTGTTTCCTGTTCTTAACTGACAGGAGTGGCACCAGGTGTGGTCTTCTACTGCTGTAGCCCATCTGCCTCAAGATTCAGAGATGCTCTTCTGCATATCTCGGTTGTAACAAGTGGTTATTTGAGTTACTGTTACATTTCTATCAGCTTGAACCAGTCTGGCCATTCTCCTCTGACATCAACCAGGCATTCTTCCTCATTCTGATGCTCGGTTAGAACTGCAGCAGATCGTCTTGACCATGTCTACATGCCTAAATGCATTGAGTTGCCGCCATGTGATTGGCTGAATAGAAACTTGCGTTAACAAGCAGTTGGAGAGGTATACCTAATAAAGTGGCCGGTGAGCGTATATAAAAACTAGGACTGCACTACATCATCACAAAATATAATATAGTAAACATAAAAGATAAGCGAAATCGAGGTATCCTTACGCTAGAGGTCTGAGAAGAGCATCGAATTCTTCAGGATCCAGAGATGTGACTTCAGCTGGGAGTTTCTTCAGCAAGGACAGATACTGCACAAGACAAGAACGAAAGACTTTAGATGGAAGATATCACAATACAAAACATTCAAAACATAGTACTACAAGATGTGGATCATACTTAATGGCAATAATCAAGAATCTGACTACTTAATTATGAACAATTAATATTAGTTCAAGTTATTTAATGCGTTTATATGACAGCTAAAAAAAAATATGTTTTAGCTGTAATCCAATATATTTACACTGTTCATGTATAAAAAATACAATTTACCACATATATTATTACCTTTCTTCTTTGCCCCACTTCATTTTTTTCATCTTGAAAAGTGTGATCTTGTCTGATTGGCCAGTGTTGTGATTTGCCGAAAATCTCAATCGTGTGACAAATATGTTCCAACTCTTAACATATTTTGATTATCTCCTTTCACTATTGCTTTGGAAGCTGACAATGTTATTGTTACTATCTTATCTAATCAAGGCTGAATAAATAAATAAATAAAAAAACGGCATCTCCACCACATTGAGGTGTCGGCGGCAGCAATACACAGGGCTGGTGTACTGCCAGAAAAAAACACCCCTCAGCCAAATTATGCGTCCTCTTATTTTCCACTGTATGGTAATGTTGGAATTAGGTGTGGGGGTAGGTTTTGGATTAGGAAGTGTTGTTGAGATTAGGCAATGAGATAGTAAATTCAATGAGGTGGTTCTAAATTTGGCAGGGGTGCAACTCGCTGCACAACACCAGCGCCAGCTCAATTGCTGCAAATGAATAAATGGGATGTACAAATATGCATTCAATAAAGTAAACCACATGATTTCTCATCCACTTTCTCTCTCACGCAGCATAAGCTTTTCTTTTGGGACATTCTAAAACACTTAAGATGGCTTAGACCAGGGGTGTCCAAACTTGGTCCTGGAGGGCCGATGTCCTGCATAGTTTAGCTCCAACTTCCTCCAACACACCTGCCTGGAAGTTTCTAGTATACCAAAGAGCTTGATTAGCTGGTTACAGGTGTGTTTAATTGGGGTTGGAACTAAAATATGCAGGACACCGGCTCACCAGGACCGAGTTTGGACACCCCTGGCTTAGACAGTATTTTTAAGAATAAAACAAATTGTAAACGCATCACTATAAATCATAACTATGCATGATAAACTACCGCCATATAACCCTGCAGCCCAAGACTGGTCGCTCACTGAAGATAAGCAGGGCTGAGCCTGGTTAGCACCTTGATGGGAGACCAAATGGAAAAAAACTAGGTTGCTGTTGGAAGTGGTGTTAGTGAGTCCAGCAGTGGGTCCTAATGCCCCAGAATAGTGATGAGAACTCTATACTGTCAGTGAACACGCTCTCATTTGCCACTGTAAGGTATGGTTGGGATTAAGTGTGGGGGCAGGGTTTGGATTAGGAAGTGTTGTTGGGATTAGGCAATGAGATAGCAAATTCAATGAGGTGGTTCTAAATTTGGCAAAGGTGCAATTCGCCGCACAACACCAGCGCCAGCTCAACTGCTGCAAATGAATAAATGGGACGTACAACTATGCATTCAATAAAGTAAACCACATGATTTCTCATCCACTTTCTCTCTCACACAGCATAAGCTTTCCTTTTGGGACATTCTAAAACACTTAACATGGCTTAGACAGTATTTTTAAAAATAAAAAAAATTGTAAACGCATGATTAAAAATCCTAACTATGCATGATAAACTCCTGCCATATAACCCTGCAGCCCAAGACCTGTTGCTCACTGAAGATAAGCAGGCCTGAGCAGTGCATGCTCATCCTGCAGTCTGTGTGGGTCCTAATGCCCCAGTATAGTGACGAGGACTCTATACTGTCAGTGAACACTGTCTTTTGGATGAGATGTTAAACTGAGATCCTGACTCTCTGCAGTCATTTAACATCCCATGTCACTTTTCAATTTGAATAAAAACATTTATATTAATAAATACTACTAATATTAAATACTTACTATAATAAATAATAAATTTTACAAAAAAAGCAGATGAGCCCATAAGAACTCAAACCCCCGGTTTCACAAACAAGGTTTAAGGCTAGTCTTGGATTAAATTGCATGTTTGAGCTGTCTTAACCGAAAATAACTTGCAGTGAGATGTCTTAAAATATGGCAGTGCCATTTTTTGTCTCCAGGTGCACACCAGTAATGTATTTTTCTAAGGCCGTTTTTATAAATGTGGCTTAAATAGCCTAATTTAACTAAGGTCTAGTCCTGGCTTAAGCTAAGCCCTGTTTGTGAAACTGGGCCAAAGTGTTCATTACATGTTATTACACAGCGTCCTAACTAAATGTGACACAATGCAGCAACTTGTGATGAAATGCATCTTTTCCATGTTAAAATTAGTTTTTGTCCTAAACCATCCACCCCAGTGACGTGCAAAATGTATATTTTAGAAATGGTTTCTATTTCTGCAATGTCGAGGCTAAACAACAGCATAAACTACTATGACAATGATCACCTCAGGTGCTGACTCTTTGCTTTATTCAGTGTTAAATGGCACCAATGTGAGTTTTAATATCAATTTAAGTAACATTTAATACCATACTGAAAGCAGAAGTAGATAGTTTACCTCAGATCTTAAAAATAGCAACAGTTAGCATACAGCATACGGTTTGAAAATTAACGTAGAACGGCAATCACATAGAGCTCATTTTCAATATGAGACATTTTAGCAATGTGTGGACCAATCTTAAAGGTGCAGTATGTAAGTTTGATACCCAGTGGTTGAACTAGGTATTGCACTCCTGGATCAAAACAAAAGCAAGCGCGGGATGCCAGATTGAGTACAGGAGCGAGTGATTTAAACTGTGTTCTAAATAAAAGCAACGACACGCGAAAAAAGGAATATTGTCCATATTAAAAGGAGTTTTGGTTCTAACCAACGCCTCGAATTGATATATTAGAAACGGCTTCTATTTCTCACAGCTGAACAACAGAAACCTATGACAGTGATCACCACATGTAAACCTTGTGTGCTTTATTCAATGCTAAATGCTAACAATGTGAGTTTGAATGCCATTTTACATGACATTTATTGTCATACACTGAAAGCAGCAGCAGATATTTCACCTCAGATCTGGAAAATACAATAAACCGTTTAAAATTGAACTTTAGAACTAAACGCATATGAGTAATTCAGCATCTTCATTTAATGAGGTTAAAGAGTGTTAATATGTATTAAACAGATTCTAAACCTTACAGTTTTGTAAGTGAGTGCATATTCTGTGCTTCTGAAAGGCTGTATTTAAATTTCTGTCGTGTTTCGTCTGGTGCAAACAGCCAAATTGCTTATCACTGCGTATCTCGTCATGAAGAGTGTTGTTATGGACATGCGGTTACAAAGTAACCTGCTCACCTAATGCTTACATTCGTAATATATATATATATATCATTTGCTAATTAATAACCTCATGTGGAACTGAATCTGTCTTATTTCTTCGTATGCCATCGGAGGTCGCATTTTCGGTCACAGACGCATGCTTTCAGACCCTTTCTGAATGAATGAAATATGCTGTTTACCAACAAGGCAACTCTGGATGCTGAATTATAATTGGCTAAACTGACATTGTGCAGGTTAAATTGACCTAAACAAAGACAGCGTTCCTGCACGGAAAAACCATTTTCAAAGCAGAATATCTGACTTCAGCATTGTTTTTCAGTTAAACAAGTATATTCACTTAGGATGTTTCTTTAATATCTGCACACATTATTTTTATGCTTTAGAAGAGTCAAAAACTTACATTCAGCACATTTAACTTATATAAAAAAATATATCTCTTTGGGTTAAAGATTTTTTGTTTCTACGACTATAAAGAGCATTTTGGAAACACTAGAGACCTGTATATAGGGACTGAAAATCAAACTTTTAAATATGGAGACATAGCTATCTACTATTTACAGATTACACATTTACAGACAGTATTGTGTATCTCTCCCTGATATAGCCCCTCTTATATGACCATTACAAAAGCAGTAGTCTGCAAGTACGGATGCCACCAAAATATGTGCATACCCAGTGACCATATATCACGTTTTAGGTTGTATTGTATAATGTGAATGGAGATCATTTTTCTGAATTAACTAGATGAGGTTCGCTTTCACTCTAAAACAAACTTGTGTAAACAGCACAGAAGAAAGCATAATCACCATTTGTAGGTGCAGCATTTGTGAGAAGTCTGCGAGATCAAGTAGTTTGAGCAATTTGCGTTGTGTGTCCAGAGGTTTGAAGGAGAATCCACCGTTGAGCTCTGAAGACGCACATAGCGACAGGAATCCAAGTACAGACAAGAAGGTCAAGTCTTGTTTAGACAAATGCTCTTCAGATAACGCACTCTTGGTTCCTACAATCAAAAACAATGAAAAAATAAAAAACTGAAGTGATCTTAAGCTGAAAAATATTAAATCTTCCAGTCTTTCTTCAAACCTGTGATGAACTTTGAATCAGCAGCTTCTTCGTTAGACTGGGAAGGTCTGGAAGTGATGTGTTGGGTCCCATCACCATCTTCAAACAGATCAATCTCTTCCTGATTGTCCACTTGGATTCTGCTCATTTGCATATCCACTGGCTCGCTTTCCATGACTATGATGTCTTTTTTACCAGAGCTGCTCAACTGTAAAAGTGAAAGGTATGATTTATGTCATAGTCAGAAAGAGATTAATATTAGTCGCTGATTAATTAGAGATAATTCATTAAACATCACTCCTGCAGCACTAGTGGAACAAAACTGAACAAAAAACAAACACATTTTTAATTCTCATATCGCCATTTATTCCTTTTTTTTGTCTGTATTCATTGAATATTGTTATACAAAATAAAATTCCCACTAACTGGCTATAAAGATGGAATGCTAGTAAATCTTACCAATTGTTTAGATATGTCACACAGGTCATTCAGCAACCTCACAGGCAAAGTCTTCATGAATAACTTGCGTGAGATGGTCGACATTTTGTCCCCCTGAGAAAAATCATTCAGACATCTCTTTGACAATTGCATTGAAAACACAAGACAACAAAGATCTTGGTCACTAAATAGAAGTCATTATGTAAACAGATATGCAAATGGTGTAAATAAAATGACACAAAAGTAGTTCCTTTGACAGACTGAAAAAATGGCTATCTATATATATATATATATATATATATATATATATATATATATATATATATATATATATATATATATATATATATATATATATATATATATATATCTATATATATATATATATATCTATATATATATATATATATCTATATATATATATATATATATATATATATATATACACTCACAGGCCACTTTATTAGGTACACCTTTCCATCTGCCGATTAATGCACATTTCTAATCAGCCAATCACATGGCAGCAACTCAATGCATTCAGGCATGTAGACATGGTCAAGACGATCTGCTGCAGTTCATACCGAGCATCAGAATGGGGAAGAAAGGGGATTTTAGTGACTTTAAACGTGGCATGGTTGTTGGTGCCAGATGGGCTGGTCTGAGTATTTCAGAAACTGCTGATCTACTGGGATTTTTATGCAAAACTATCTCTAAGGTTTAGAGAGAATAGTCTGAAAAAGAAAAAATATCCAGTGAGCGGCAGTTCTGTGGGCACAAGTGCCTTGTTGATGCCAGAGGTCACAGAAGAATGGTCAGACTGGTTCAAGCTGATGGAAAGGCAACAGTAACTCAAATAACCACTTGTTACAATCAAGGTTTGCAGAAGAGCATCTCTGAACGCACAACACGTCGAACCTTGAGGCAGATGGGCTACAGCAGCAGAAGACCACACCGGGCGGGGTCAGAATTTGGCATGAACAACATGAAAGCCTGGATCCATCCTGCCTTGTATCAACGGTTCAGGCTGGTGGTGGTGGTGTAATGGTGTGAGGGACATTTTCTTGGCACATTTTGGGCCCATTAGTAGCCATTGAGCATCATGTCAACGCCACAGCCTACCTGAGTATTGTTGCTGAACATGTCCATCCCTTTATGACCACAGTGTACCCATCTTCTGATGGCTACTTCCAGCAGGATAACACGCCATGTCATAAAGCACGAATGAACCGGGTTCTTGAACATGACAATGAGTTCACTGTACTCAAATGGCCTCAACTGTCACCAGATGTCAATCCAATAGAGCACCATTGGGATGTGGTGGAACAGGAGATTCGCATCATGGATGTGCAGACGACAAATCTGAAGCAACTATGTGGGAACATTTTCAGTACCTTGTTGAATCTATGCCACGAAGGATTGAGGCAGTTCTGAAGGCAAAATGGGATCCAACCCGGTACTAGTAAGGTGTCCCTAATAAAGTTGTATATATATATATATATATACATTATGTTGCCATCATTTACTGACACTAATACAACCTGTATGACTTTCTTTGTTCTGGTGAATGTTAAAGAAAATATATTACAAAATCAATGTTACCTTTTCTCTTCTGCTAATACAATCAGAGCACAACAGCATCACTGATTGAACAGATGTGAGGGTCTCATTTTCAGCTAGTTTGCTCTTTGCTGTTGATGTGTAATGACTAAATTCGTGTACCAATGCCTGAAATAGAAGCAAAATAATTTGATTATGTTGACCAGAGTCCACAAAGATGTGTTGTTACATAGAAATGCTAGACTTTGGGGAAAAAGGAACAATAGGGACATTTTGACTAAAATGCGCAGTAGGTAGTGCTGTCGCCTCACAGCAAGAAGGTCGCTGGGTCGCACGTTCGAACCTCGGCTGGGTCAGTTGGTGTTTCTGTGTGGAGTTTGCATGTTTGTGGACTTCAGTTCTGCCTTTAACACCATCGTCCCATCACTGCTCGAGAACAAACTGACCCAGCTGTCTGTCCCCAGCTCTGTCTGTCAATGGATCACCAGCTTTCTGACAGATAGACAACAGCTAGTCAGAAGGGGCAAAATCACATCCGACAGCCGCACCATCAGCACTGGTGCCCCACAGGGATGCGTTCTCTCCCCGCTGCTCTTCTCCCTGTACACCAACGACTGCACCGCAAAAGACCCCTCCATTAAGCTCTTGAAGTTTGCTGATGACACTACTGTTATCGGCCTCATCCGGAACGGTCACGAGTCTGCATACAGACAGGAGGTAGAGCGACTGGCTTTATGGTGTAGATACAACAACCTGGAGCTGAACACGCTCAAAACAGTGGAGATGATAGTGGACTTTAGGAGAAACCCCCCCTGCACTCCCCCCACTCACCATCATGAACAGCACTGTGGCTGCAGTAGAGTCATTCAGGTTCCTGGGCACCACCATCTCTCAGGACCTGAAGTGGGACATTCACATAGACTCTATTGTGAAGAAAGCCCAGCAGAGACTGTACTTCCTTCGTCAGATGAGGAAGTTCAACCTGCCACAGGAGCTGCTCATACAGTTCTACTCAGCTGTCATCCTCTGCACTTCAATCACCGTCTGGTTCAGCTCAGCTGCCAAAACTGACCTCCGTAGACTACAGCGAATAGTCCGGACTGCTGAACGAATCACTGGCACTACCCTTCCTACACTTCAAGAACTGTACTCTTCCAGAGTGAGTAAAAGGGCTCGCAAAATCACTCTGGACGCCTCGCACCCAGCACACTACCTGTTCGAACTGTTACCATCTGGTCGGCGCTACAGAGCACCAAGCACAAAAACAGCCAGACACAGGAAAAGTTTCTTTCCTCAGGCCATCTACCTCATGAACAGTTAAATATTCCCCTACTGGGCAATAAACGTGCAATACTTTCTCATACGCACTTGTACACACAGCACCTTATAACAACATACAATGCAATACTTTCTCCATTCGCATTGGTACACAGCACCTTATAACCTGTATATTTACAACAAATCTGTACATACAATTCAACATCCAGATATTTTTTGACTTACTGCATCTCTGTTTAATGTTTAATGTCCATCGCCTTTTTTCTCATATTTAATTTTGTGTTGTCACTTGTCACTTTATGTACACTGGAAGCTTCTGTTGCCAAAACAAATTTCTTGTGTTTGTGAAGCACACTTGGCAATAAAACTGATTCTTATTCTCCCTGCGTTCGCGTGGATTTCCTCCGGGTGCTTCGGTTTCCCCCACAGTCCAAAGACATGCGGTACAGGTGAATTGGGTAAGCTAAATTGTCCGTAGTGTATGAGTGTGAATGAGTGTGTGGATGTTTCCCAGAGATGGGTTGCGGCTGGAAGGCCATCCGCTGCGTAAAATGGTGCTGGATAAGTTGGCGGTTCATTCCGCTGTGGCGACCCCAGATTAATAAAGGGACTAAGCCAACAAGAAAATGAATGAATGAATGTACAAAGGTCTGACAATAAATTCAGTATAATCATTTCTTACAAACAAACCAACAAATAAATAAAGGAATTAATGGAAAAAAAAATGACAAATGATCAAAGTAACTAAAGTTTTAATTTGTTGTGACTGTAAATCAGTATTATTCCACTAAATAAAACAGTTTTAAATGCAACTGCTCTGAAGATAAAATATTGAACTTGTGTGGTCTAAAACTGAATATGAACATGGCTGTAATGCTGTGTTCACACCAGACGCCGATAAATCGTGCTATTCGCGTGTAAATAGACGCGTGAACATTTTGAGTTTACTCGCTTCATTCGCGCGTCAAATTTACTTCAGAACAGACGTGGATTCGCGTGATGGGCAGGGCTTCTGTCTGCCTGGTGACTGTAGCTGAAAATCAGCGCTGATTCGTTTGGAGCCGTGTCTGAGTCCACTAGATCATTTCAGAGGTGCACCCAGCTCTGTGAGCTCATAAACTCTTCCAGAAACTGTACCTGGTTGATGGAAGCTTTCAGCGGTGCTTCTGACTGAGCCGAGCCCAGTTTGATGAACTGTTGTCGGTGGCGGCAGGAGGATTTTCCCCCGGGTCACCAACATCAGGCGATATGACATAATCACGCCCCCCACAAAAGAAAGCTCCTGATTGGTTACCGCGGCGCGAATGTGCGCTGAAGTTCAGATTTTCCAACTCGAGCGATTTGCGCGAAACACGCGATACGTGCGTCAATCATGCAAAATGCTCAACTCGCACAGCTTCATTCACGCGAATTGCGTCATTTGGGCCGCCTTATTCGCGCCGCAGGATGTCTATTCGCGTCTTTGCATGTAAGTCACTCGCACTTGACGCTTCTTCCACGTCTAGTGTGAACACAGCATAATTTTTAAATTATTTTGACCAATTGTCATTTTAATATCATTTTATTAGTTTCATTTGAATTTAGAAATAGAAAAGTAAAGTTCGTAGACAAACTTTATGGTGGCTTGAGAAAGCCTCGTCTGAAAGTTTGAAGTAGTTTTTAAGTTTAAATAACTGAAGTAGTTTTTAAGAAGCTTGAAACAGCTGGCATAGAGAGATGAGTATATAAAGGTTTCTAGTATGGATTGGCATGTTTCTTGCTAAGCAGTTGACAGGGGGTTCTGAGTGGTTGCTAAGGTGTTGCTAAGTGCTTGCTAGGGTGTTCTGAACAGTTGCTAAGGCTTGCTAGGGTGTTCTGAGTGGTTGCTAAGGTGTTGCTAGGCGGTTGCAAGGGTGTTCTAAATGGTTGCTAGGTGGTTGCTAGGGTGTTCTAGGTGGTTGCTAAGGTGTTTTAGGTCATTGCTAAGGTGTTGCTAGATGGTTGCTAGGGTGTTCTAAGTGTATGCTAGGCGGTTGCTAGGGCATTGCTAGGTGGTTGCTAAGTGGTTGCTAGAGTGTTCTGAGTGGTTGCTTAGGTGTTGCTAGGCGGTTGCAAGGGTGTTTTGAATGATTTCTAGGTGGTTTTGAGTGGTTTCTAAGGCGCTGTAAGACAGTTGCTAAGGTGTTCTGAGTTGTTGCTAGGCGGCTGCTAGGGTGTTGCTAGGTGGTTGCTAAGGAGTTGCCAAATAGTTGCTAGGGAGTTCTGAGTAGTTGCTATGGCTTGCTAGGGTGTTCTGAGTGGTTGCTAAGGTGTTGTTAGGCAGTTGCAAGGGTGTTCTGAATGGTTGCTAGGTGGTTGCTAGGATGTTTTGAGAGGCTATTAAAGCGCTGTAAGGTCGTTGCTAAGGTGTTCTGAGTGGTTGCTAGGTGGCTGCTAGGGTGTTCTAGGTGGTTACTAAGGTATTGCTAGGGTGTTCTAGGTGGTTGCTAAGGTGTTTTAGGCCGTTGCTAAGGTGTTGCTAGGTGGTTGCTAGGGCGCTAGTGTTTTGAGTGGGTGCTAGGTGGTTGCTAGGGCGTTGCTAGGTGATTTCTAAGGTGTTGCTAAGTGGTTGCTACAGAGTTCTGAGTAGTTGCTAAGGTTTGCTAGGGTGTTCTGAGTTGTTGCTAAGGTGTTGCTAGGCTGTTCTGAATGGTTGCTAAGTAGTTGCTAGGGTTTTTGAGTGGTTAATAAGGTGTTGTAAGGCGGTTGCTAAGGAGTTCTGAGTGGTTGCTAGGCGGTTGCAATGGTGTTCTAGGTGGTTGCTAAAGTGTTTTATGTCGTTGCTACGGTGTTGCTAGGGTGTTCTGAGTGGGTGCTAGGTGGTTGCTAGGGCGATGCTAGGTGGTTGCTAAGGTGCTGCTAGCCGGTTGCTAAGGTGTTCTGAGTAGTTGCTAGCAACTAGTATGAACTAGCATGTTGCTAGCATAATTTAACATGTTGTTAGCATGAATTTAGTATGAATTAGCATGTTGCTAGTATGATTAGTATGTTTGTTAGTATGGTTCTAGTATGGAGTGGCATATTAGTATGTTTCTAGTATGGATTATTATGCCATCAGTATGTTTCTAGTATGGATTAGTATATTGTCAGTACATATTTGTATGTTGTTAGTATGTCCAATGTAAAGTCAGTGGCAGTTTTTTACTATGGAAGTCTATGGGACAGTTGCTAGGGTGCCGTAAGTGGTTGCTAGGGTGTGGTTAGTAAGTTGAAAGGCCATCAGTGATTGGCAGATTGGTAGTCTGAATTTAATGAGCCCAACCTTAAGTCTGTAAGACATTCTGGCGCAAAGTTATGAGGTCACAAAGTTTGATCCAATGGTAAGTCAATGGAACTTTTCTGAAATTTCCAGGTCAGTTTTCGGAAAACCCTAAGTCAGATCAGTTGGAAAAGATATAGCAACTTAATTCAATATAGTTTGGAGGTTTGGTGTTAGTTTGGTGGTTGTAGTATAAACGGTCTAGGAGGAGATGCGTTCTTAAAATAGTCTAAGAAGAAGATGGAAGAAGAAGAATAAGTTTATGTAGTATAACAGTATGTTGGCTTTCTCAAGCCACCATAATAAATTACATCAGTAGTGAAAAAAACAACAACATCTACTTAAACGAAAATATAAATTGTAAATCCAGAGCAACTGAGAATTATATTTTTAAGTGATTTTAAAACAATATTGGGGAGGGGAAATACTCACCTTGGCTTTTACGAAGAGAGGAGAGTGACAGGCCTGTTCTTCTGAAACAATCCCAATACACACATAAGCAGCCAGAACTCCAGTGAGCAAAGAAACACAGCGCAACACACACTCATGAGGAGTGTTTGTACTCTGTGGATACAGTAAAAAAAAACTGCTTGAGATGCACAGAAATACTGAATTTGCATGAAGACATATTAAATCATAAAATTAAAAAAAATCCATATTTTAAACAGTAAATCAAAACCAGAGTGATAACCGATTCTATACTGCAATGAAAATGTATATTGTATGATCAGACCTTAAACCTTAAGCCTGTCATTGTTCATAGTCTCTTTACCAAAAAAAGTCTATTGTGGTGTAAATGTTGTTATTGACATGCTACCATAACAAAGACATTCTGACATGAATGATCTACATTACAGCCACCTATACTTACATCAGGAGAGTAGCAGGTAAAGAGCTGCTCGGCGATAGACAGGAGACTGTGCTCTAGTTTGTTTCGGAGAGCTTGAATAACAGTAAACTGTGGTTTCTCTGAGTAAACACTGTCTTTGTCAACTGTAAATCCAGCACTAGAGTGTGCTTCGTCAAAACTGAACTGCAGAAAGAGACTCTCAACCTCATCCATAGTGTCCTTCGTCTCGGTGAAGGAAGAATTCTCAGGAGAGAAACTGTTCAGAACACAAAAAGACATAACCATTAATGTTAATATTACATATTAGAACGACTATTAAATACTAGAGTAGCATCATTTTCAAATTGGTTTAACAATGAAAAAAAAAACACATTCACGAAATTATTGAAAACATTTCAGTTCATCCATTTGACAGACTGAATTTAAAGAGCCATGAAACCCCCTCTTTCGGTTCAAGTCTACCTCAGAATTTTTTCAAAAAATGCTCCATAATGTGCGTGGAGCGCTACGAGCAGAGGGATGAGGGGGCGTGGCCGGCAAAGCAGGGGAGAAAGAGGGGAGCGAACAACTGTTGTCAGTTGGCGCACAAAATGAGACAGAAACCGCGAGACGCATGATTTTATAGTTTACAAAGTAATTTAATGTCCTGCGTAATTTCATATACACATAACCACATTTTGTTTTATCATCATAAAGATAATAGTGTTTATATAAACGCTATAAATGAGGAGGACTTCTCCTCAATCCCCGGGTTTGAATGCAAACACAGTGGATAGCAGTACAGTAGGTCTCTTGCCCTGTCTATTCCAACCATTAGCCCTGCCGGTAATCTGAAGGATTTAAAAAATATGGCGAACACAGCAGCACGGATAAAGGCGATGTGTCTGAATGGTAACAGACTCAACTGATAAAAGACAAAGTTCGCCATTCTCCAATTCGTACAGCTCTCACGACAAAAATGCTTGCTGCAAACCAACAGCTTTGCTGTATCGGCTCTGACAGAATCGCAGGGAAAAACATGCAACAAACCGCATGGATAATGAAAACAAACACGACCCGTGCCGTGCACAGACACAATTTCACCCAGTCATTGGGTCTCACTCACAGCTTGGCAGGTCTACATGCAGCATAGCTATTAAGCTGAAATTATATATTTTTGTTTTGTTTTGCTTTTATAAATGAAAAAATAAGAGCCTCCCTTATGAAATAATTTTCATTTTAGTATTGTTTTCACTTAATTAAAAATACAATTAACTGTATTGTGGTTTTAGCTTTAATAATTTATGTTTACTACAGGCAATACAACGTACAGTTGAAACCAGAAGTTTACATACACTAAAAAAAGGAACATAACCATTTTAAAAAAATGTCTGATGGTAAATCATACTAAACGTTTACTATTTTAGGTCCGTTAGGATTACCTAAATGATTTACATTTGCTAAATGCCAGAATAATGAGAGAATTTTTATTTTTTTGGAGAATTTTTTTATTAATTTCTAGACAGTCGAAAGTTGACACACATTTCCTTGGTATTTTTTTAGCTTTTCTTTTAAACTGTATAACTTTGGTCAAATGTTTTGGGTATCCTTCCACAAGCTTCTCACAATAGTTTGCAGGAATTTTGGCCCATTCCTCCTGACAGAATTGGTGTAACTGAGTCAGATTTGTAGGCTGTCTTGCTCGCACAAGCTTTTTCAACTCTGCCCACAAATTTTCTATAGGATTGAAGTCAGGGCTTTGTGATGGCCACTCCAAAACATTTACTCTGTTGTCCTTAAAGCACATTTTAACTAATTTGGCAGTGTGCTTAGGGTCATGGTCTGTTTCTGTTCCTGGCTGATGTCTTGAGATGTTGCTTCAGTATTTCTACATAATTGCGTGCGCAGACCCGGGAAAATTAAAACCCACTGACAACAAATATTCTAAACTGATTAAGTAGGGTTCTGCCTTTTTAGAATAGTGGTTAATCGCCTCTGTTTAATGACCAAGACTGACATGCTTGTGTTTACGAGATTGTATACTCGGCCGGTACAAGACTCAGGATGTTATAGGACTCCGAATGAACGAGAATAACATACAATAACGAACCGAAGAGAATATTCAATCATAATGTAAAGTAATATTAAAAGAAACAAAATAATCTTATCAATGTTCTATAATTGGAGTCAGATAAAACGAGGATAAATATATTAATATTCTATAGCACCTCATACTAAAATTGGAGTCAGAAATGAGTTAAATTTAAAGTAAATCAACAGTGTGCACTGAAAAGACAGAACAGGCGGTGAACCTTCATGCACCAGTAAACACCGTCGTTGGACTAACTGGCTGGACCTTACACATTTGTTTATTTGCTATAAATGCTCATGATGTTCTGTGCATGTACTTGAGTTCAGTTCTCAAAATCGTATTACAATTAATACATAAATATATTTATAATTTTTTCTTGTTCTGTAAAGTAAAATATAAAATTGTGTATGGAAAGCATCATCAATGCACCGTGATGCAGCGAGATATCAAATTGAACCGAATCTATGGCATGATAATCGTAACTGAGCCGAACCGTGAGACCAGTGTAGGTTCACACCTCTATAAGACACCATGCATGCATTGATAATTTAGAAAATTCACTGCGATATTTAAATTCAGTAGATGCGACACAACACTCACCTCTCTGGCTTCAGGCTGCCCATCAAAAATGTCAGTCCTGCTCTGCTGTCTTTTAGTGTCAATGACACTAAAATTCTAGGAATGAGGTAAAGTGGAAAATCCCTGTAAAAACAGCAACAACAACAATATTAAGCATTATTATATTAGCAGTAGTTTAAAGGTGAACTGTGACCTGTCTGCACTAATTCCAATGAAATTAGCTTACGCCTAGTTCACACTACATGACTTTGAACATCGGCAGATCGTTGAGCCCTTCACACTACTTGATTTTGTGTCTTTAAATCGCCGTGTTCACATTACGTGACACTACATAAATGATCCACAAGAGGGGGGTCACACACTACATGATTTGACAACAACACGTTCACCAACAGCTCAGTCAAGCTACCAAACCACAGCCAATGAAATGCAGAGGGAGGAGCCGGCACAAAAAGCTGAACACTATTAGCTGCTTGCGTGCTGATGACAACAATGACAGCGTTTCAAGCTTTCAAAGGAGCGTTTAAAAACATCGACAGTGAGCTGATGCGACAGTTGATCAATTGCTCATCTGCAAGGGTCAAGATGTGGGTTTAACTGTTGCATATAAAGAAAAAAAAAAGTTTATTTTTTATTTTATGCATTTAATATTTGTGGCCTCAAATGTTGTACATTGCCACCCTGTGGGGGGGTTTGTTGTTGCTTTTGTTTTCTCTTTTTCTCGCTCTCTCTCTCTCTCTTTCTATCTTGTCTCACCTGTTAGCAATTAAGTGGATGAGGCATGCGGCAGTAGAGAATAAAGAGAGACTGTACCAAACACTAGTTGGTGAAGGCTGCTCTCACTTGGTTCTCCTGCCCCAGACTAGCGTTTGTGCTAAATAATATTGGGATACTTGTTGTAACGTTAAAAATCCTATTGTTAGTGAACAATATAATGAAAATTTGACTTTAAATTCCCTTTGTTATTTCTACTTTATATTTTTGGTTTTGTTTTTGGAACTTTTTGGAACAGTACGGAGGTGGATGGTACTTTTTGTTTGATACATTTATTTTTCTCCTGTTTCTGGTAGAGAGAGAGCAAGGTAAGATCTTTGTTTTTCTTTTAAATTTCATTTTGAGAGTTTAGAACTTGAAGAAAGTTGCTTCCTCAATCAGTTAGATCTTTTGTTTGTTGTTTTGGCATTATCCCCTCCTGAGTTTTTTTAAACATAGAATTACCCTTGGTCATTTATTATATGTTAATCTGTAAATAAATGTACTTCTTTTTTTGGACATTGTATTTAGTGTGTTATTGTTGGAGTGCTAGGACAGGAGAAGGGTGATGATTGTTGGCTGCCTTGCCCTTTTGTTTTTTTTTATTATTTAGTTATATTTTCAATTATCAAAATTGGCCTCTAATTAACTTTAATTTGGCTAAATTAAATTTTTTATAATACCTTTTTATTTTATTTTTCCCCTTTATGTTACTTTGTTGTGTGTTTCCCTGGCCCTAGATAGGGGAGGCATATAACAATCGGAGGCTCGTCCGGGATTTTAAGCAATTTTGAAATATTTTCTTTCTAAACACTTGTTGCATCTTTGTGCCTTATTTTGTTATAAAACAATTGTTGAATTGTTTTGCGGTAAGCTTGTTTGGCTGTTTTGAACTTTGGCGGTTGAGGATATCCTGTTTTCTTGAAGTAGAAATTATCTCCAACTGCAGAGGAGTTTGATCGTTGTTGAAAGAAAGATCTGTTTGTGATTGCAGTCTTTTATAATTTAACTGTTTCAAGAGCTGCCTTGCCCTTTAGTTTTTTTATTATTATTTAGTTATATTTTCAATTATCAAAATTGGCCTCTAACTTTAATTTGGCTAAATTTTATTTTATTTATTTTTTTCCCTTTATGTTACTTTGTTGTGTGTTTCCCTGGCCCTAGAAAGGGGAGGCATATAACATTAACACTAGAACTACCGAGGCAGTCAGAGAGTGTTTAATTTTTGTAATTTAATAACTCTTTTAAACAAAATATAGATCTAGACATATCTATAATACCCTGACATTTCCTAAGTATCTGTGTATGTCTTTCTAACATTGTGATTTTTTTATTACAAAACAGAAAAGAACTGAGTATCTCTACCTTTAATTACCATATTGGTCAAAATGACTGCATGCATGTCTGCTTCTGTTCGCCGTGACTTTAAATATGTGTGCCTTTTTTTGCCTAGCAACCTCCTGCTAACATAAACATAACTTTCTAATAGAATTTACTTCAGATTTATCTTTCAAAACAGCATATTCTGTGCCGCGAAATAGCTCCTTTTTGAAAGTGAAAATGAAAGCGAGACCCAGACCTTTGTTGGTGTTCTACTGTCTTAACTACATATTTATAGGCTGTATTACCAAAAAAGATCATATTTTTTGGGTAATGGTGTCATAAAATATGATGACCAATATTCAAAGCTTAATTTTAATATCTCAATAGAAGCTTTGAATGTAAATATGACGTCTTATATGAGAATGGTCAGAATGAATGCTATGGTAATACTAATAATTATAGAATTCTAGTTCCACTGTTAATATAGCCTACTCTCGTGTCCGTGTTAACGCATAATAAAAATGCAGTCACACTACACTTTTCTCTCCATAGACTTTTATTCATACTCACGCGAATGCGTAAACGGAAACCGGAAACGAAAGCACCTGGGACAGGTTTCGCAGGTCGCTGTGTTGCAAAGTTCAAGCTTAGTGAACTCTGACCTGCGAAATCGCATCACTTGACTGCGTGAGACCAACAGAGGATAAAACATGACCTCCCTGGACAGAAATGTAAAATATGGACCAATCGCTCATTTTTTAAATGTCTAACCATCTTGTTAATCCCGCCCCTTTTCGCATCGCCGTACAAGAGAATTTCGCAAGCTCAAACTCTAGTGTGACCACAGCTTTAAGCGAGTACATCGATGCCCATTCTGGCCAATCACAGACGTTTCTGTAGAGCTCCTGAGCACACAGGCATTCAGCTCATGCTGATATGCTCTCTCATTGGCTGCAGCTCGTCAAAACATCTGACCAAACGTGGGGTCGAGTCTGCAGACTACTCTGGAATATTCAGCATGCTAGATATTGGATTTCCGTCTGCGAGGTTTCGGCGATGCTACAGCGAGCCTCTTTGATGCGTTGTTCAGTAGTTCACACAAAGACTGCCGAGCGCCGAGTACCCCCAGATTTTTCCCCGATCACAGCCCGATCTGTCTGCGAACTCGTTAACTTCCAAATCGGGCTCAAATTCGGCTTAAAATCCTTTAGTGTGAACTAGGTTTTAGGCATAAATTCACTAGACATCGATTCTTTGAAGCCTAGTTCACACTACATGACTTTAAACATCGGCAGATCGCGGTGCCCTGCACTACATGACTTTGTCTCTTTAATGTGGTGTTCACACTATGTCCCACTAGGGAAATGATCCACAAGAGGGGGGTCACACACTACATGATCTGACAACAACACGTTCCCCAACAGCTCAGTCAAGCTACCAAACCACAGCCAATGAAATTTTGAGGGAGGAGCCGGCAGAAAAAGCTGAACACTCTTGGCTGCTTGTGTGCTGATGACAACACTGACAGTGTACAAGCTTTCAAGGGAGCGTTTAAAAACATCATCAGTCAGCTGATGCGTCAGCGGATTAATCGCTCATCTACAAGGTTCAAGTGGATAGATGTGGCTTCAACACTGAACTACCGAGGCAGTCAGAGAGTTTTTAATTTTTGTAATTTTGAAATAAAACTCTTTGAAATAAAACTAACATATCTATAACACCCTGACGTTTCCTAAATATCTGTGTATTTCTTTCTAACATTGAGTACTTTTTGTAAATTACAAAACAGTAAAGAACAGAGCATTTCTACCTTTAATTACTATATTGGTCAAAATGACTGCATGCATGTCTGCTACTTTTCGCTGTGACTTTAAATATGCGTGCCTTTTTGCCTCGCAACCTCCTGCTAACATAAACAACTTTCTGATGGCAAAACCATAAATTAACTTCAGATATATCTTTCAAAACAGCATAATCTGTGCCGCGAAATAGCTCCTGTTTGTCAGTGAAAATGAAAGCGACCTTTGCATGTTCTAGAATCTTAACTACATATTTATAGGCTGTATTTCCAAAAAAAATCATATTTTAGGGTAATGGTGTCATTGAATATGATGACAGACATTCAAAGCTAAGTTTAAATATCTCAATAGAAGTTTTGAATGTAAATATGACGTGACAATTTGACGTCTAATATGAGAACGGTCAGAATGACCAGTATGGTAATTCTAATAGTTACAGAATTCTAGTTCCACTGTTAATATAGCCTACTCTCGTGTCTGTGTTAACGCAGAATGAAGCGAGTGCATCGATGCCCTTTCTGGCCAATCACAGACGTTTCTGTTGAGCTCCTGAGCACACGGCCATTCAGCTCATGCTGATATGCTCTCTCATTGGCTGCAGCTCGTCACTACATCTGACCACACGTGGGGTTGAGTTGGGCGACTGCTCTGGTATAGTCAGTATGCTAGATATTGGATTTCTGTCTGCGAGGTGTCAGCGACACTTCAGCAAGCCTTTTTGATGTGTTGTTCAGTAGTTGGGACGGACTGGATAGATGGATGGAAGAAGAGAGAAAGTTGACACGCTTGTTGTTAAAGTTACTGGCGAATCGAACAAGCATGGATGTTCACGTAGCAGCTCCAGCTCTAGCAATGAAAAAATGATTATTGTTCACCAGCGCAATAAGCAGCTCCACGTTCATATCGCATCTGGGCATCTTCTTCAATGTCCGCTCGCATTGACAGCTTTAGGATGGATGGATGGATAGTTGCACAGATGGATAGTTGCAAAGATGGATAGTTGCAAAGATAGGTAGATGGATAGATACATGTAGAGAGTTGGATAGATAGATGGACAGTTGGATAGATAGGGAGATGAATAGATAGACACAGACAGATACAATGGATGGATGGATGGATGGATGGATGGATGGATGGATGGACGGATGGATAGACGAAGAGAGAAAGTTGACACGCATGTTGTTAAAGTTACTAGCGATTCGAACAAGCATGGATGGTTCAAGTAGCAGCTCCAGCTCTAGCGATGAAGAAATAATTATTGTTCACCAGTGCAATAAGCAGCTCCACGTTCATATCGCCTCTGGACATCTCTTCAATGTGCACTCGCAATGACAGCTTTGCGCTTGAGCACCTCCAAGTACGGTTTACTGTAACTTCAGCAGCTCCGTGCTCATGAACAAAAGTGGCAATCTGATTGGTGGAGAAGATTTTGACGAGACACATCAAACAAAAAATGAGCATGAAGCGTTTCTTAAAAAAATTACGCTTTTACGCCTGGCGTTTTGCGCATTGGTGTGCACGATCACATTGGTGCCCTTTATTTAGTCACAAGGTGTTAAACGTCAACGGAAAACGCGAGCAAAAAGCATCCTGATGTGCATGGGCCTTAAGTTTTAAAATGGCATTTTAGAACGAAAACGATCCACATCCACACTGACCATGCGGGTCAGGTAGTTGAAACGGTAGGCTACAAATAATTAATTCGCTATGAATTATTCATTCATTCATTCATTTTCTTGTCGGCTTTGTCCCTTGCGGGGTCGCCACAGCGGAATGAACCGCCAACTTATCCAGCACGATTTTACGCAGCGGATGCCCTTCCAGCCGCAACCCATCTCTGGGAACTTCCACACACACATTCACACTCATACACTATGGACAATTTAGCTAACCCAATTCACCTGTACTGCATGTCTTTGGACTGTGGGGGAAACCGGAGCACCCGGAGGAAACCCACGCGAACGCAGGGAGAACATGCAAACTCCACACAGAAACGCCAACTGACCCAGCCCAGCCGAGGTTCGAACCTGCGACCCAGCAACGTTCTTGCTGTGAGGCAACAGCACTACCTACTGCGCCACTGCGTTGCCCCCGCTATGAATTAATTATTCATAAATAATTAATTCACCGCCTACAACGATGATGCCATCGTTCATCGCAATGTTTCACATTAGACATCGTACGATGCCAAATTGGTCGACATCGCTCAACCCTAGTAAACAGTGAGTACATTTTTGGGGTAAACCATCCCTTTAAAAGGACATCAACGCACATCAGTCCAAACAGGCCATCATCAAGGTGTAGAGAATAAAAAAAGTTTAAACTTAATAATAAAGGCCCGTTTCACTCTTTTTACTTTGTTTACTATGCGAGTGCTATATATATATATATATATATATATATATATATATATATATATATATATATATATATATATACATACATACATACATACATATACAGTTGAAGTCAGAATTATTAGCCCCCCTTTGATTTTTTCTTTTTTTTTCTTTTTAAATAAATAAATAAATATATATATATATATATATATATATATATATATATATATATATATATATATATATATATATATATATATATATATATATATAACTGTTTATTTAGAGATGCTGGACCTGGAGATAATGAGGTGAGGTCTGCAGTTCTCCTCTGTCTCCTCATTCTGTTCGTTCATGATCAGCCAGCTGATAATGGAGTCTCTCAGAGAGGGCGGCTCCCCACCCGCATCCGTCAGCACTACACTGGTGGCATCTCGACTGTGGACACTTTTAGGGACGGAGCACTTCAACAAGGCCTGGGTCAAACTGAGGGCACTAACACTGAGGAGAGATTTGAAAAAAGAGAACATTATTGGGAGTTACTAAAATCATATAAATATTCATAGTTTAATGCAATTACAGTTTGATCATTTATTTAGGTCAAGTAGAAAATAAATTTGACTCATTCTTTACTATTTTGAAAAAATAAATACTTACAGTATTCAATTATACAAATATAGCACTTATACAATGTAGATTGTGTCAAAGCAGCTTCACATAGAAGAATATAGTGAATTGAAACAGTGTCAGTTCAGTTTTCAGAGATTAAGTTCAATTCAGTTCAGTTTAGCTCAGGTCAGTGTGGGTTGTTCACTACTGAAAGTCCAAACACTGAAGAGCAAATCCATAATAGACTAATAATGGATATCTATCTATCTATCTATCTATCTATCTATCTATCTATCTATCTATCTATCTATCTATCTATCTATCTATCTATCTATCTATCTATCTATCTATCTATCTATCTATCTATCTGTCTGTCTGTCTGTCTGTCTGTCTATCTATCTAACTATCTATCTATATTAGGGATCTTAAACTCAAATTGGCCATTTCAGTGACTGACAATTCATAGGAGGGCTGTTTAGTTTTAGTGGAAACCTGACATAATCGATTCATCTTAGGACAACAGACATGACGTTTATATTTCAAGCATTGTCTATCACCAGTGATAATGCACTAATGATTAATGATAATCAGCTTGTTTATCGTGTCACACACCAGCTGCTGAAATATATCTGTGGTTGTTGTGTGTATGGCCGAGCATTAGACACACACTCAGTCATTCTTCCACAGAATATATGCAGTCAAAACTCTAGCTTTTTGTTTCTTGTTTGTACATACTGAAGGGGTAGTTTAAATTGCTATGAAAATACTACAAATAATAGGCATAATAATTATAATTCTGTCCCAACCAATTGTATTGTCCCAATAGGGTAAGAACAGCAGAACGTGACTTTTAAGGAAATTGTCCTTCTCAGTATCTTTCTTTTTTTGTAAAACTAAAGCAAAGAGGGGAAAAGTATGTACATACAATATTTACATTTAGCTACTTTAACATGTTCAATTCAACTAGCAGTACAATTTTGCTAATGTACATAGTTTTTTTGCAAATCTTAATAAGCATAAGCATAGTAAATGAGACCATTTGAATCGAATATTAGCAAAATTATCATATTTGTTACACCACCAGCACAACGTGTAAGCCATGAAAAAGTGTTTGTTCAACACAATACAGGTGGTATATAACTGATAATAATCAAAGGACCCTTGAATATTTACAAACATAGAGCATTGGTACAAATAGAGCACTTACGGGCATACATTTCAACATTTAAATCAGCCACAAAATTAAAACGCATGTGAGTTACTCTCGACCGTACACTGAGAGAAAATGAAAGTAAAACCAATCTGAATGCAGCACTTTAAATGTCGACTAGGTGGCGGGTCAAAACCATAAGTGGCTAGACGGGACTGCACAAAAATGATAGTGGTTAAAAAATATATGTTTTGGCGGGCCGAATCTCATTATATTTTTGACGTCAGTTGTGGGCCGGAGGAAGGAGGAGGGCGGGCCGTAAATGGCCTTCGGGCTGGCAGTTTGAGACCCCTGCGATCGACGGACGGACGGACGGACGGACGGACGGACGGACGGACGGACGGACGGACGGACGGACGGACGGACGGACGGACGGACGGACGGACGGATGGATGGATTTATGGATGGATGGATGGACGGACGGACGGATGGATTGACAGTTGGATGGATTGACAGTTGGATAGTTTGATAGATGGATAGATGGATAGTTCGATCGATAGATGGATGGATGGATGGATGGATGGATGGATGGATGGATGGATGGATGGATGGATGGATGGATGGATGGATGGATGGATGGATGGATGGATGGATGGATGGATGGATGGATGGATGGATGGATTTATGGATGGATGGATTTATGGATGGATGGATTTATGGATGGATGGATGGATGGATATATGGATTTATGGATGGATGGATGGATGGA